>JARHVA010000501.1:1615000-2137500 GCA_037957365.1 Torreya grandis
TGCCATATTTAAATGTTGTAAAAAATATATGGAGGTACATAAAATGAATTTTTATGGGATGGATGTCTATTATAATGCATGGAAAAAAATTTTGGGTACCGAAGGAGAACCTTTTACAGTCATAAATGTGACTATATAAATGGTGACAAACATTCAATAAATGGTAACACTAGGAAAGAGAAAGAAGGGTCAAATAATGAGGAAATAATTTCTTGCATATCAAAAATCATTGAGAGAAATTTAGATATTTCTCCAAATTTTAGTCATTATGTAGGATTGGATGGGATCAAAGTTATATAAAGGTTACTTATTCCATTATATAGCCATAATTTAATGCAAACTAAGTGTAAAAATAAGCTCAAATTGTTGAAACTTCCTCTAGTTTTATAGCCAATCTTCAATAAGATAATGACTAAAATATTTCAACATGTTTCAATCATAAATAAAAATTTCTTTCCCAAGTGTGATGAGTGTATAAATCTATATAAAAAATCCAAAGACACCACGTGCCCAAAGATACTATCAAAAATTGAATAGGAATAAATTGGACATAATGAATACATTCAAAAATTTTGTGCACTTCACTATTCCCACATATTATAATTAGATGAACAAATTCATGGATTATTGAGCATTTTTAATGATAAAATTTACAAAATGAAAATTTTCATACTAAGGATAGACAAATAACAAATTCAATAAGTAATGTTATGAACCTCCCAATCAATTTGTATGGTATGATCACACATGGACACAAGATTGGGGTCGAGGGGGGGTGTCATGGTAGATGGCCACTTTAGCCTACAATTTGTTGAACATGGAGTAAAATACACACTCACATCATTGGATTTATGTCTCAATATTCTTGATTAACCCATCACTAATGATTATGGGGAGTTAATGTATAGTTTTGGATCATCTAAACAACCATTACATGATGCACTATTACTAAATGAATTGTATGAAAAATGGAAAGGGTATGTGAAATTTTTTATTCCTTATAAAGCAATTAATGTTTCTAGTATAAATACTTCATTTAAAAAATAGAAACTAATTATAAACTTGTAACTAGATAATGCTTAAAGTGGCAACAACAATCACATCTTATTTTAATTTGCATCATTGTTGATAGTAATAAGGTTATTCAATGTTGTGTATGTAAACTTCTTACTAGTGGAACACACTCATGAGGATATAAATAGAACTTTTGGTAGGTTATAAACATCATTATGAAAGTTAGACACATTTTCTTTTCCACATACCATGTACACCTACTTAACATGCTAAGAGGATCAAGCACATTTACTCCTTACCTTATTAAAGAACTGTATGACTTCAAGGACTTTTTGGATCCACATTTATTTTTATATAAACCATAAGATAATGGGTATTAACAAACTTAGGATGTTCAAGTTTCATGTTGTGGATAACATACCCATGATGGAAAATAAATAAATAATAAAGGATATGCAATGGTCTTGTCCAATCCAAATATGTTATACAAAGGATAATGTTGAACCAAAAATTATAGAAGGGAAGCCTCCTTTGAAACCTTTCAAAGAAATTAAAGAAATAAAAGATGTGAAAAAGGGAATAAAATAATATATTGAACATTGGATAAAAAGTGAAAAAAATAGAGGTAAAGAATATTGGCTTCTAAAGATAACATATTGGTAAAATATTTCATGTGCTTGGATATACTATTTTTAAATTGTAGTAGGATGTTATATGCTTGTTTTTTACCATGAATAATACATGATAATGAAATATATGACCAAATAATAGGAGCCACACATTTTCATATACAAAACTACAAAATCAACATATCCCAATTAATAATGATATTTATGTTGGACCTATTTATGAAAGATATAAACAAGCATTCAATCTAATGATAGATGTTTGTGTAGGACATAGGCTTTTGACAACTCCTTGAACAAATAGGTTGAACCTTGTCCCTGCTTAGTGCGAGTGCACAAGTATTTTATTAATATTTATAAAAAAAAGTACATAAGGGTGCCTTTACTCCGTTAACCCTTTTACATTGCAAACATGGATTATATAGATTTTACCAATGATTGTTAAAACCAACTAATCCTATAACCAACTATTTATGGGAAAACAACCAGTAAGGTAGTTCTAATTAATAAATACAAAACATGAAAACTACCTAAAATTAAAACTAAATAACTTTATTTTATGGGGGTGTCTTTACTAAAAGATGCATGCCCCATTAACAATAATATTTATTAACCTACCAAAAATATAACCTAATGTTAAGACTTTGGAACAAGTCCTAACAAACCCCCTATGATCTAAAGTTAGGTCTTTGGACACATACCAAGCATTTTTCAAAATTTTTCAAATTTGATTCTGTCAAGGGGTTTTGTGAAGGTATCAGTTGTCTGATCAGTAGTTGGGCAATATATTGGATGAAGAGCTTTCTTTGCCACCAAAATTCACAGATAATGGTATTTGACATCCACATGTTTTGTTTTTGTATGAAACACTATATTCTTAGACATCTTGATTACACTTTGATTATCAATGTATAACTGTGTAGGAGTAAACTAAGAAACCTGAAGATCTTCAAGAATATGATGAAGATAAATAATTTCTCTAGAAGCATCCCATGCTATAATATACTCTAATTCTACTGATGAATTTTCCACTGTATCTTGCTTCTTACAACACCAAACAATGGCAGATAAACCCATATGTATAGTGTATCCTGTGGTTGACATCTATCATCCACACATCTGCCAAAATCTACATCACAATATCTAATAAGTTTGAAGTTCTTATTATGGCAATATTTAAGGCCATATGTTTTCATTCCCTAAAGGTAACAAAGTACTCATTTTGTTGCATGCCAATGCTTTTCTCTAGGCTCATGCATAAACCTAGATAAAATTCCAACTAAAAATGAAATATCAGGCCTAGTAGTCATCAAGTATATCAAACCTCCCACCAATTGTCTATATGTGGTGCCATAAAAAAAGGCACTACTATCATCCTTAGACAATTTTAAATTACTTTCCATGGGAGTGAGGGCAGGTTTGCAATCACTCATGCCAAACCTATCTAATAACTCAGAAATATACTTAGTTTGTGAAATGAAAATACTATGCTCTTTTTGAGTTACCTTTATGCCTAGGTAGTAGTGAATAAGTCCAAGATCTGGCATCTCAAACCCATCTTTTAATTCCTTCTTCATAGGCTTGTTATGGTTTTCATCATTACCTATGATAAACAAATCATCGACATAGAGAAAAAGTATCACCATTTTCTTACCCTGCACTCAAAAATAGAGAGTATCATCAGATTCACTATGATGAAAACCAATAGATTTCAAGTATGAATCCATTTTCTCATACCAAGCCCTGGGTGCCTATTTGAGCCCTTACAAAGCTTTTATCAATTTACATACTTTGTGTTTGGCACCCCCTGTTCAAAAACTTGAGGTTGTTTCATATATACTTCTTCCTATAAATCACCATTTTGTGCTACTAAGGCAAGTACCATATCAATAGTGTGCCATTTGGTAGTTGGTGTAAATATTTCCTCATATTTAATACCTTCTTGTTGCAGATATCCTTTTGCAACAAGTCATGCCTTATGTTTATCAATGGAGCCATCTGATTTATACTTAGTCTTATAAACCCATTTACATCTGATGGGTTTAACATGCAGAGGAGGATTAACTAAAACCCATGTATTATTGCTAAGTATGGAATCATACTCACATTTCATTGCCTATTGCCAAACATGTTCAATAGAAGCCTCCTCAAAAGTGGATGGCTTAGTGGAAGAAGTAGTAACAACCATAGCATAGTTTACCTAATTTTGAGAATTCCTAGGCCTTGTTAAACCAATTTCATCTACTTTTTAGTCAGAAAAAGTAATTTGAGCCCATTTTGGATAATTAGTCAAATTATTCAAATTAGGGACTCTAAAATTCTCATCATGTGCATCATTTGAAGGGGACTTAGAGAATTTTCAATAATTTCTAAGTCATCAACCTATGAACTTGTAGATGAAGGAGAGGAAAGTGAAGGAATTTGAGTCTCATACCATAACTTTGAAGAGTTATCCCCATTATTCAAACCCTTATCTCTTTTTGTATTTTTCCTCTCTAATCTATCAAGTTGTGAATCAATCTCTGCAGTGTTCATAGTCCTAAAATCATCAAATATTACATCTCGACTCACTATGAATTTTCCTGTATCATGTGCAAGCAAATGAAACCCTTTTTTATCTTTAGAATAACCAAGAAAGATGCATTTTTCACTTCGTGGTTACAACTTAGTTCTATGTTTAATAGGAACCAAAGCAAAACAAAGACATCCAAACACTTTCAAGTGTTTAAATTTTTAAACCCATACCAAACCTCACATGGAGTTTGTCCCAAAAGTGCAACTATGGGGGACCTGTTTCTCAAATACACTGTAGTACTAATGGCTTCTACCCAAAACTTATCATCAAGTTGTTTATAGTGTAACATGGCATGTGTTGTGCCCTCTAAAGTTCTATTCATCCATTCAGATACTCCATTTTGCTATGGAGTATAAGCATTACTATATTGTCAATGAATACCATGTTCTCAACAATAATCTAAAAATTCATTTGAGGTATACTCACCTCCATTATCTGAATGAAGAGTGGCCAAATGTGAACCTATTTCTTTTTCAACTAAGTGTAACCATTCAACAAACTTAGTGAAAAATTTAGATTTGTTTTTCATAAAAAAATACCCAAGTCATCTGAGAAAAGTCATCAATAAACAAGACAAAGTATCTACACCCACCAATGGATGACTTTTTCATGTCACATACATCACTATGAACTAATTGTAAACATTTGTTAGCTCTCTAGGATGACTGTTTAGGAATTTTTTCCTGATTTTATTTTCCCAAAACATATGATTCACAAAGAATACTATCTTTGTAAAAAGTGGGCAATCCATTGACCATACCATATCTCTGTAAATCCACTAAAGAGTGGATATTCAAATGTCTATAGTAGAGATGCCATAACCGTTGTGTAGACATAGTACCTGTACCTATGTCAACAACTATCACAAGTTCTATAGTGGGAGGAAACACTTTACAATGCAATCTAACCAAGTTTCCATCTTCATATCCTATATACATTGTTTTATAATCATCCTTCACTGAATTGATGTAAATGAGCCCATTTTCAAGCACAATTTGATAATCTTTCTTTTGAATAGTTACTAAAGAAAGTAAGTGTTTCTTCAATGTGGGAACATACCAAACATCCTCCAAGTATTTTATAGACCCATTAGGAAGAAGAATATGAATAGATCTAAGTCGTAGTGGTGTATGCATAGATTTATCTACTAAGGCAACTGGAGAGAGAGAAGCTTCCTTAAAAGACCAAAATAAATCTCTCCTAAATGTCATGTGTTTGGTTGCTCTTGTGTCTAAAACCCATATATCAGTGAGCTCATTTCTAGCCTCATATTCAATATAATCAAAGTGCCCCAAAGTAGTGAATGCAAATTCATGGGCAAAATTACTGGACTCATCATAGTCATGATCGACATACTGAACAGAGTTAGACTTAGTCACTTTTTATGGCCTCTAAATTTTATCAAAAGGAATCCTACACTGTGAGCTAATGTGACCAAATTTTCCACATCTATGACACTGAATGTTTGATCTACCTCAACCTCTGCCCTTAAATGAGTTGTGACCATGTCCTCAATCACTTGTTTCATGTGAATGTGATTGGTTAGATTGTTGGTTATTTGAATGACCCCTACCTCTGTTTTGATATTTGCCTCCTCTGTAACCTTGACCCCCTCTATAATTGTTTCCTCTATTGTTTTGATGCCCAAATGAAGATGAACTAGGCTTTGACTCTAAAACATGGGATTCTTCAATTTTCTTAGATTTCTTGGGTAGAGAGAGGTCATGTTGGATGATAAACTCAGCCAACTTATCAAAGGTGATGCTTGTGATCTTGTTAGAGACATGTAACATTTCAATAAAATCTATAGGACCCAGGTAGTCCTTTCAAAGTAATAGTGACTATGAGGTCATCATCTAGTTTTCCAAACCTAGCTTTAGTGTACTTAGTAGTGATATTTTTCAACTTAGACATATATTCTCCCATATCCCCATCTTCATCTAATGACAAAGTAAACAACTGCATATGAATATCTATCTTCTTATGCTTGGGTTTCTTATCATACAAATCTGACAATATTTTCCATGCAGTGTAACTATGAGGAGAATTTTCAATATGAACATAAGTATCACAAGTACAACAATATTTAATGAGAGATAAGGCCTTAGAATCACACAAATTAAATACATCTAATTTATCCTATTCTATTGGCAATGTGGGATTTTCATTCTTGGCAATATCCCATAACTCATTAAAAACTAGTAAAGCCTCCATTAATCGTTTCCAATCAGAATAATTGGAAATTGTTAATCTATCACCATCTAAAAGTAATTTTTGAATCTTCAGCATCTTGAAAAATAAAGAAAGTGCAATAGAGAAAAAGTGTGACAAAATGCAAAAGGGATGAAACAAATATCACACTCACTACACAAGACACTGCTTTTATGGGGTTTTTCACTTTAATCTTTGCATAAAACAAAAAAGAAAAAATAAGAATTTTTGATGGGTTTTACACTTAACATCACCAAAAATCAATGATTACACCCTTATTTTACCAAATTACAACTTTATTCCACCAATTACACCCTTATATCACCACAATAATGTAAAATAAATAGAATTTTAATTCCCCTTTTTCAAATTTTAAAATAACATAATACAATAAGTATGTGTTTCACAACTTTCAAGGCATACAAAAAGTAGATTTAAAAGGGAATATTCCTTTTACAAAAAGTATATTCTAAAGAAAAAAACTTCTTCCAAAAAGAATGGATTTGAACCTTTGACCTCCTTCTTGCAAGCTTCTTTACAAAATAAGCTTAACCAATTGCTCTAAGAGCATTTTCAAAATATAACACTCAAAAACCTGTATTTATGCTGGATTTTATATATGAGGGAAAATAATTTTTTTTACATATATGTAAATAAATCCAAGCTTTTTCCCTTTTCAGTCTTCTCACTCAGGCTTTCTCACGTGGGACCCAACTAAGACAACTATTTGATATCCAAACACTTTAGAAACATATAAAAATATTTGCTAGTTTATACTTGTGCCATGTTTGCCTGGGATGCCATGGCTGCTCCTATAAATTTCTCTGCACCTGCTCTCACTGTTGGAGGCTGTACAAATCTGTATAGGCAGTGTAAAATGGATTTTAGCTTAGTTTTGGCAAATTTTCAAGGTATTTATTGCTAGAGATGGATTCAAATTGTAGCCAGGGCATTAGAAGGCCATACCATAGGCCGTACATCTCAAAAAAATTCTAGATTTTCCTTTGAGGATGCAAAACAAGGGTTTTAACAAGATTGTAGGTGTTTTTGGATTTTAAGAGGGCTAAGAATGAATTAAATCAACAATGGCAGCCATGGATGAAAAATACAAAATTTTTCACAATGCAAACAGGCCATACAAGTTCATTCTTGCAAAAAAATAATGAGTTTAATTACATTTAAATGCTAAAAAATTTATTGGTAATGCCAGATGAGGAGTTTGAACACAGTAAAATGGAGTATGAATGACCAAAATGACTAGATTGTGGTATATGGAAAATACACAAGTTTAAATGTAAAAAATATTTGAAAAATTAAAATAATTTAATAATTTTTCAAACATTTAAACCAATAAAACATTTTAATTATATGGAATACCTTATTTCATGCCTTTTGATTTCATGTGAATTTGACTTTTCACCTTGCCTTCCTTCGAATTCACCAAGCTCCCAAAATTAACATGCTCTGATACCACTGATAACTCCTTGAACAAATAGGTTGAACCTTGTCCCCGCTTAGTGTGAGTGCACAAGTATTTTATTAATATTCAAAAAAATAATTACATAAGGGTGCCTTTACTCCATTAACCCTTTTACATTGCAAACATGGATTATATATATTTTACCAATGATCGATAAAACTAACTAATCTTATAACCAACTATTTACAGGAAAACAACCCATAAGGTAGTTCTAATTAATAAATACAAAACATGAAAACTACCTAAAATTAAAACTAAATAACTTTATTTTATGGGGGTGTCTTTCTAAAAAATGCATGCCCCATTAACAATAATATTTATTAACCTACCAAAAATCTAACCTAATGTTAAGACTTTGGAACAAGTCCTAATAGCTTCTAGTCTAACCAAAAAATGAAAATGATAATATATGGATGGTAAGGGTATATGGGTATATTCAACTTAAACTAAAGGTGATAATGTGGATAAAAAGGTGAGGATTCAATATTGAAAACCCTCAAGGAGAAAAGAAGTTGAAACAATGTATCAATATTTTTTGAGGCCTAATAAAACATGGATCAAATTAGATGAAATTAAATAAGATATTGATGTGGATAACATCATCTGGGCATGGACACAAAACAAAAAATGAAAAGGAGGATTGCTTAAGATACTTGAAAAGGACATGAGGCCATTCAATCATACCTTGTACTTCTTAATAGGGTAATGAATGCTAAGGTGAAACTATTAAAGATCATAAATTAATATCTGATATCATCTTAGCCTGAGATGTAAGTTTTTTGAAATTTATATTCTAAATCACACTCCATAAATTTAAATTACATTTGTACTATTTTATAATATGAATTGAAAATTTATATTTATTTCATTTAATTATTTTTCATACATGTGGAAGACTTACATTAAGACTTAATAATATAAATGCATTATTTATTAAATATGAGTGAAATAATAATATTTATTTCTAATTTTTGTTCATAATTACTTAGCTAAGAATATATATCAATTAATGTTTTATTATGTAATCAAAATATTTTTTAAACTGTAGTTACTAGCTTTATTCTACTTAAGTTCATGGGATATGTTCCAGTAATAGTGAATTGTAATTTTAGGGGTTCACACTTTTTGATGTGTGTTTTAAGAACACAACATAAGCTAGTGATGCAAGAAGGATAGGGTCATAAATTATTGAACTACAAGGAAATTATTTCATTTTTATGTTTGGCTCTAAAATTTTTTAAATGACTTCATTCATAGTATGTGGATCCATTGAACCTTTATTTTCACTTTATCTTTCCTTCATATCCATGGCCTCCTTACAATAAATAAATAAATATACAACAACCAAAAAATTTAAATCACATATTTAAATTTTAATAATTATACATCATTAAAAGATAACACATGTAAATCATCATGAAGCCATGGATTCATGGAGGTCTCTTTTATTCTCAAGGTGGCATCAAAAAAAATGTACAAATTTATTAAAACATTAAGCCCACTTTATCTCTCCATATATCCACCTTTTCTTTCTCACATTATGTCAACATATTGATGATCATGTCCAAAACCTAATACAAGCACATATAATATTTTAAAAGTACTTGCGATAGCAAAGTGAATACACATGTAATGACAAGAACAAGATCATGAGGTCATAAAGTCATAGAATCTCCTATTGGAACACATATTAACTTTAAATTAAAATGGAACCCCTATGGACATGTTAATTTGTAAATTTTACATTAGACTATGGTTAGGTCTATTAGTTATGAATATAACTTGTACTCCATGGTATGAAACTAAATGTGAACCTTGATTTAAAACATATCAGTGTGATTATGAAGTGATTAATTATTTCACATATCCTAGTACATAAAGTGTGAACTTTTGAAACTTTGATAAATGTATGTGGAAATGACTCTGATTTTACAAGGGTATAAGGCAATGATTTTTTTATTGATGAAAAAGTGTTATCCAATACTTGTACATGGTGTAAGTATGTTTTAGATTGGTGCGCTAATATTTTTAAATCGTACATGTCATGATGTGATTGGTTAATATATGATAAAATTTATATAAATATTAAATGGTAATGTAATAACTACTAGGTAATACTATGATAACTATGGGCAATTATGTGATCAAGACCCATTTCAATTATTGGATAATGCTCAACATATTGGACCATTTCCCATAAATATTAATTTAAAAATGAAACAATAATTAAGATATAATTATAATATGATTCCAAAATAGTTGGTATTCAATAATAGCTATATTGGAATCCAATATCACACTAGTTAAAACCAATAATAAAAATATTGGAATCTGATATACCTCTAGTTAAAATTTAATAATAACAATATATAAATCTAATTTAAATAACTATAAAACTATAAATGGAAATATTATGTCTATATTATTAGGAATATGTCCAAATTTAATGAAATTATGGTTATTTGCATCATTTAAACATTATTTTTGGCTTTAAAGTTATCCATTTGGATAATTGTTTATAACATTATTTGATGAGGATTAGGATCATTATGATTAGAAGTGGAAGCTTGAGTAGCATATTGGAATGTACTAAATGTGATATTAATATTATTGTTAGTATGTGTGTTTTGAGTAGGCATACTAAATGAAAGGCCTACCATGTTAGTCATGATACTAGGTAGGGTGGATGGGGAGGGGAATGAGTAAGTCACATATTAACTTTCCTTAAGTCCTACAGAAAACATAGGAATAGGGGAAGAAGGAATTTATACATGGGGTGCCATCATGAGGTGACAAATCATCATAGGGTCCTTGTCCTTATGTTAGACATGCATATGTAGATATATGATCATTTCATCAATATATTCAAGATCAAATTCCTCCTTCACATTAAAATATTAGGATAAATGACCTCATCTAGTAGTGGTAAGTTTGTTATGGGGCTCATGACTTTTAGATCTAGTAGAAGCCACATGACAATTACTTAGATTTTGGTCTTGAGTCATAAAAAAGTTGTTAGGCATGCAAAAATTTGAGATAAATCTATGGGGATGGGTTTAGTTCCATGTATTCATATGGGTTTTCTCTTCAAATTGGTTAGGAATGTATCCCATTATATAAAATAAAGAATTAAATTTACTAGCCTAGTCATTGCAATTAATTATATAGGAATGCTAAAAATAGACTATATCAACATGTATAGTATTGTTGGGAAATAAAAATGGTAAAATCAAACTGTATTGGGTTAGATGGTATAGTTGGTATGAAGTTGGTAAAACTAGATTGTATTGGGATGGCTGATGTAGTTAGGGAAACACATAGAAATATATTAGGTTGGAAAATATAATTAAGAAAACACACAAAACTATATCAGGTTTGAAAATGTAATTTAAACGCAACACATATTGGTATTGGGTAGGCTAATATAGTATGTAAGACAAGGAAGCTAAAATTTGATTAACTATTTGTGAAATTAAAGATAGGAAGGTATTTTAAGAAAGGATGTGTTTGACTTGTAGGGTCTCAAATATATTGATCCTAGTCATAAATTAGTGAACACACTATAAAGGATTCCATCATACCTATAGCCATATTACCCATCTCTAATGTACATTGAGATTAACTCCCTGGGGCTAATTGATTACCATTGCACTAAAAAATAAAATGGCTAGAAGGTTTACTAAAGGCTGAAAATATGAATCTTAGGCATTCTAATTTACTGTGAGGTATGTGAAAATTAAAATATATCAATAGTGTTATCTAATGGCCTAAATATCAGGTTAGACTCCTCCCACCATGGCGTAATTAAAAATTACAACCGTTTAGCCTAGAAAGACAACTACTATGAATTTTAAAACTATTGTAACACAGTTTCTAAGAAGATAAAAAAAAATATCAAAATTGATATATGTCAAAAGCTAAATTTGTAACATGAAATGAATGAAAAAATAAAAAATGATATTAGGTTACCTAATACAATCAAAACTAAACTTAAAAATACATAATTTATCAAGTTGGCAATTACAATTGAAAACACACACAAAAATTTGTAAGTTTGGTTGATAAAGTCTAGACAAACACATAACCGTACTACATTTTTTGATGCCATTCATATGAAGACATGAAATTGTATTGAGTTAGTTGATATAATTGGACTATAAAATGTATGATGGTTTGGAATATTTTGATAATTATCTATAACAAAAAACATGAAACTAATCCATCTAAAGTATGGATAAGATTCACATTAGGTTCACTAGAATGTATGCATGGGCTAGGATGACCTAAAACTACCATATTTTTATTAATAGACTAGGACTCAAATGAAGTCAATTGAATAGATCTTGTGTATACTTGGAAGATCATATAAGTATTAATGAATTCCATAAATTTAATATAGGGTAACCTAAAAATAAAATGTCAATAGGAAAGAGTTACAATCCCTAAGACTATGACACAAGGATATAGCTCTCACCAGACCTTAATAAAGGTAAATTGTTGTAAACTACGGTTTTAAGTATGAAATTAAAGTACATGGTTGTAAATGGGTATAAATTAAATTAAAGTATGGGTTAGAATGATTGTAAATGGATAAGGTGAAATGGTCACCAATCGGGGTATATGCAAACTAGAATTATTAATGGAAAATATAAATAAGAATACACACACAATCATATACAATATTATAAACAAAAAAATATCTAATCTAATAAGTAAATATAGGAAAGAGTATAGATATAAAAATACTAGCCTTGGGGTAGACTCATCAATGATTCATTCTCCCCTTGGCTAAAGTGGAACTTTGAAATATAATGTTGTAGGTTGAATATTTCAAAGTATTGGATGAAGACCTAGATATTTTTACTTATGAAATTCCAATGACCTCTCCTATTGAGTTTCCATGTCACCACAAGAAAATATCTCCAAGATAAAGTTATAAACCACTAATTATCCCAAATAATTGCAAACAAAGTGTATGAATGTGATATGATATGAATGAAATATAACCCACATATATATATATATATATATATATATATATATATATATATATATATATATATATATATATATATATATATCCAAAACCAAACCTAAACTATAATCCAATGGTATAGGCTAGGATGATTCAATTAGAATATGTTAGCTATCATAATATAGTATGGGATAAGATGACATAATAAAAATATCATAAAACACACTCAAAGATATATAAGGCTATATAATACACTACATGAAGGATACAAGTTTAAAATAGATAGTATTGGTTAGGTTGATACCATAGGATATAGGGAAACTATAAAATCTAGACATGAAGTATATGAAAAGGAAAGACATATAAAATCTTAGAGGAATCCAAACCGATAGTGGTTATGGTGTAATAGGATATGATTCCAACATATCTCATAAAGTATCTTGAGACATTTCCACCCATTCACAGTGTACCTTATAAGGCATGCACTCAAAGAGATTGATGTGTCAAAAAGATGCTACATTAAAAAGCATTAGTAAATGATAAAGTGGAAAATATTATGTGTAGACACTTACTATCTTGATTCTCTCCAAATACACTTGTGAAAAAGAAAATCATCCAATGGCTCATAAATGAAATCTTCATTAGAGCTTATATTAATAAAATTAGAGGAAAAACTTTGTGATATTGAAAATATTCAAGGATTTCTTCTATAAAATTGATATTAGCTTCGTGGAATCATAACAATTCAAAATATTCAAAATTATTTTTCATGGATTTTTTAAATTGTAATATTATCCGTTTATCACTTATTGATTTCTTAAAATATATTCTTTATTTAATGCTACCATGTCTTCATATCCATATTTAATAAATGCATCAATATGAATGAAAATGAAGGGAAATGTCTTGAATATTTCATCAAACCATGAGTCAACTACAATTTATTCTTCAACATGTGTTTCATCTACCAATTCAGTGTCAAATAAATTATAAACACCATAATTTTCCACACATGCCAAATATTCTTCATGTCGATATTGTTTCTTATGTGTCCATACAAGATTACACCTCTTTTATTTTTATTTCATCAGATGCTTAGAGTTATGAACATGAACATACTCTAATTTAATCTTCTTTACTTAAACAACACTTATTTTAAAAAATTCCATAGGGAGTTTATTTTATGATCATAAACTGAAGTAATTTGAACCAACTCTTTACAATTTAGTCATATTCTTATTGTAGTTGAATATTTTCAAGATGAAAAATTTAACAATCCTCAAATAAATATTTGGGAATATGATATATGTTTAGAATAGTATGAGATAAATAAAATTTAGATTCCCTAGTCAAGAAATATTGGATTTAAAGCACCACTTTTCAACAGAGTCAACAACCTCCATTCTAGGGGAGGTTACTTAAAATTTATGGAAATAAAATGCACAAGGAACTTTGATCTCCAATAAAGTCACTAATTTTTTTTTAAATATTTTATGCCATGTTTTTTTGGGCTATTTTACATACTCTCTTAACAAGTGGAATACAATTTGCAACATCAGATAAATCACCATGAAACAAATGATTTTAATCTATGTTTTAGAGGGGAAAATCCCTCATATGATGGGGTTATTTTAGGTTTTTAATTAATTATAACCTGAACTTGAAATAGTGATATGAGGTAATAATAATAGGTAAATAATGTTTCAAGTAAAAAACTATATATAATGTCATTCTTAGCTAGTAGAGGTTACACTCAACACAGATTACTTAGTACAACCACATGGTTCAAGAATTATGATTATTTTATATGTATGCAGTATCACATTACCTATGACTATAGGCAATTTTATTTATTTATTATGGTTTTATTTATTTTAAAATAATGTGACATATGGTCTATTTCTTGGATGCCCATGGATAAATAAAATAATATCTATCCCAAACACATTATGCCAATGCATTTAATTTGTGCATAAGAACAAAGTCTTTAATATTCATATCACACCTTATGCGTTATCTATGAAAAATAAAAAGTAATATATTACCTAAAGTTCTCCATAGACAAAAAAACTATACAACCTCACGTCACTATTGTAGAGTTTCACCTCCTATAATTATGGTTCCTACAATTCTCACATCTATTGTTCTAACTCTTATAATTGAAATTATAGTTCCTCAAGTTATAAATCCTACAATTATAGTCCATACAACTACAACTCTTATATTACCACCACCCAAATTTACAATACCTACTCATCAACATCAAAATATTGTCTTACCATGATTTGCATATGGTCATATTAAAGTACATAAAAATAGTTCAATTATACAATTAAACATTTAAACTTGTACATGTGTTTTCTTTCTAATAAATTAAGGAAACTCCTCTAGACCATTTCTATGATGACTATATTAGTGATGATGATTTAGTTTACCAAATAGATCATGATCACATAAAATTTATACTTATAGTGATACAACTGATCTCCACATTCATGTTATTCCCTTTGTATACATTTAGATGTGATTATCAATTAACTTTGTTATCCTATTTCATGCACTTCAGATGATATAATCTATTTTACATAGCATTTTTTTACCTCTTTATTATATGTATTGTGATTTTAATGTGTCTTCCTTTAAAGTCCATATTTTATACCCTCATACATGATGTTTCCTCTTATTTTTTCATTACCTTTACTACCTTGATATTTCTCTTTGATTCATGCTTCTTATTGATTTGATTTTTATTCTTGGCCTAAATTTACATGAAATTCTTTTACCCCCTTGGTTTACGTTTTTTGGTTTTTTAGATTGATCCTTTCACATTTGATTATTTTTATTATTATAAATACCTAGGAATTCCCAAAGATGAAAACATATATATTGAGGCATTATTCCCTAACACGAATTGATGTTTAAGGGAAGTTGTAGGTTAGTGGGAATCCTCCTCTCCTTCCTCCTCATTTTTTCCCCTTGGCTTCCTTCCTCTTATTTTTTGCATTGGATTATTTTTTGATTGATTTATCTCACCTTGATTCTTCATGTATGTTTCCCTTGGATTCATACTTGATTGTTGTATTCTTATATAAAATCATAAAATTTAAAAACATGAAAAAAAATAAAAATAATTTTTTTCCTTTATCTTTGTCGATGTATGTATATTCATTTATATATTATGTAATAGTCAAGTATGCACTTAATTGATTATTTTAATTTAACACACAATAATGCAATCATGTACGCACATAAAATTGGGTCATTATGTATACACCTAATTTTGGCAAAAAATAATATTTCTTTGTCTTAGCTATGCTTTATTGCCTTGAGAATATTCTTTTATAGTTGTCTCTTTCAAACACTATCCATCATAATTATATTTTTTCATAGTCTTGCATCATCCATTTTTCCTCATAAACTTTCATATCTCTTAGTTATATGAATCTTGATCCATCCAGTCTTCATATGGCCAACTTAATCTTTGTTTTGAGACTTTCCTAAAACATGAATATAATTGTGGGTCCTATGATTTTGGTCTAACATATTTGTGTGTTCCATAAATCTAGTCACTACTTTTTTGGGGATTTTTCATCCCAAGATAATTTCTCATGACTTGAATGTCAGTTATCACTAATTTTGGTGGTCAACCTATGATCAAATTTATCCTTTTAAATCATATATATATATATATATATATATATATATATATATATATATATATATACCCTGATTCATTTCATAAGATCTAATCATTTAGATCTCTTACAAGTTAGATTTCTCACACACATTCATCAAGTCTTCTCAAGAGGTTTGCACATTGTTTGAAAGAGCCTACACATTGATCCTACATTGCGTCATCATCAACTTAATTCTTGTGCTAATACATATTGTACCAAAATAATGTCATATAAAAGTATATATATTTTCATTTGATTTTCTATGGAGAAGAGGTGGAGTCCTTTCTCTCATTGGATTGGCATTACTCATGAATCACTAGAACTACATGGAACCCTATTTTGAATATGATATATATGTAGCTAACAAACCTCAAGAGGGTGCATGGACCAATAACCTTGCACATATTATCTTCTTCTTGAGACATTGTGGTGAATTAAGGCTAAGCCGAAGAAGAGATAATTTTGAAGACAAACAAAATTTAGAAAAGAGAAACTAGATTCTAGGGCATTTTCCCTTGTAAAAGAATCTAAAAATATTTTAGATATAGAAATGTCAGATTGCCAAAACTTTAGTTTAAAACCACATTCATTATAAAACTAGAAAATTTGGTTGTATGAATCTAATCAACCATATTCTTGGGTCCCGTGATTTTGTTCATTTACCATATTGTAATCACTTTTTAGGATTTTAGTCTAATCAGTATTAGAAGCTTATTTTTAGTCTTAGAAATCAAATATAAAAATTAGTGTCTAATTCAGTCACTTATTTATCTCTTTCCGTATTTCCATCTTGTCTTTTAGTTTATCAATTGTTCAAGCTTATAATTTTTTTGTAGGTAATGGATTTTGACTAGAGAATGAACCGATCTAAGACACAACTAGGTGCCTAGATCCACAAGTTATTTATTATCCACTTGTATATCACATGTATACTATATATAACCACATGTATATAATATAATATTGCATATGATAGCCAAAAGGCTCATGAATACCACTAATTCTCATCATCGGTGATGATAAATATTTATAATGGACACAACCAACCTCAAGAATTACCAACCACCATAACTGGACCCAAGAATACAACTAACAAACACAACTAGCCTCATATGCCTTTATTGAGATTTAAACCTGGGTGGGGCCTAAAACCAGCCAAACACTTTACCAACTCACCCATATCTTAATGGCAATTTGGAAATTTCAAGATTATTAATTGAAGAGTGAAAATGTTTTTTTTTTTTTTTAAATTTAAAATATTCATATTGAATCATTGACATTTTTTCATGTTATTGAAAAGTAATATAAGGATTATAGATTACATCCATGATTTCTTCTTTAAATTCATTGAGTGTTGGTTTCCAAGTGATGTGGCCTCTAATGACATAAAGGATTCAATTATCCATGTAATCCTAATTCTCATATAAAATGCAGAATATCATCTCATAAAATCAATAATTTATCATTTATTTCTCACATAATTACAAAGACTTTCAACAAATCATTACACTTAATAGGCCATGCCATCAATCCATGCCATTAAAAAAGCTTCACCAAGCTTCATTTAAACCCATACAAACTTGGCCAACATGCCAAGGAGGCTCCTGAAAGGATTCACACAAGCCTATATTCATAAACTTGACTCATTCCCAACCTAACCTAACTAAATGAAAGGACATACAAGCATATATAGATTTACAAAGGAAGAATGAGTGAAAGAAACACAAAGGAGCCTAAAATTTGTCCCACTCCTTCACATGGAGGGAATATTGCAAAGAGACAAGGTGAGGCCCCAAAACAATGATACATCGCATGCTAAATGGGATCATATTTGACCAAGCACAAATCATCTTGGAAATTTGGTGCCACCTTCAAGCAAGGTCACATGGAAAACTAAGATTCCAATCTAAAATAGTGACTTTTGTCTCCCCACTTGGCACAAGATTCCAAAAAGGGTAGTTTTACTTTTTTGACCACTCTTTTGTTTCCCCATATGACAAATTCAAACCATGCCACCTAATTACTCAATAATAGTGTTATGGACACCTCACCAAGATGAATAGTTCCCACCACATCATGAGTGAATATTATGTATGAATAGTGTTTTTCCCACTACATCATTCTCCTTTAATTAAAATCAAATCAGTTCCTATGAGTTATCCTAATTTTTCTCCAAGATTTGTAGGCACACACAAACACATGATTACATGAGCACATGAACACATGAACATTGCACTCTATTTTTTGGTGATGAAATATTATATAAACTCAAGGATGCTCTAACATTAGACACCCAAGGTAAATAATGTGATCTCTTGATCACATAAATGGACTAAGTGGTAGAACCACTCTTTTTTTCACATGGGGTAATGACTATGACATCCCCTTCCCATACACTAAGTTCTCATTCTTTTTCCTCCTCCACTTCTAACATCTACATATTGGTCTTGAAACTATCTTTGTGGGACCATAAAACACCCTCTTCCACCAAAAACATATCTATATCTCAATGTATATAGATGTGGGATCCAACCCACCATCATAAACTAACCTATTCTACCAAGATGCTCTATCACACATATTATCAACCCATGTGAGCTCTAGCCCACCACTAATCATCCACCTCCACCAAAATCCCACCTAGATTTCTTCACTCATCATCTAACCACCTATTGAATCATCCAAAACATTAGAAATCACCATCACTTATAAATCCTCTCTCATAGATGTAACAACATTCTTCTCAATCTCCTCATGTGCACTAGATTGCACAAAAAATGCATCTAATGTTTCTTACAAAGAAATATGAAACTCCTCTTGGTTACTCCCTTCAGTCACATACACCTATTTAAGGTTGAAATATTATTCTTCATGAAACTCCACATGGATGTAATCTTCACTCTATTGAAACTCCTCATGGTTGCAACTTTCTTCACTCACATGCCACACTACATGACTACAATCTTCATCCATATTCAACTCCATCAACTCTTTACCATCATCATAGAGTGGGTCTCCATCTAGTGGAAAATACACCACCTCCACATCATCCTTAATGAGGATGTCTTCATAAATGGGTTTCTCATAATCCTCTTCCTCTGTATTGATTTTAAAATTAGATTTGTTCTCTTCACATTAGAACCTTACTCTCTTCATTTTATTCTCTTTCACTTGAAACTCTTCATGGTGGATATCTCTATCTTAAATACAACCACATTTTATTTTAGGGAGTCAAATATCTCCCACATAACTTCCTCTTTAATTTCAAAATCTTTAAATCTCTCCAATAATAACTTTGATAGTCTTCCCCATGTCTTTACCTTATTCTCCAAATATCTCTCTAGTGGTACTTGCCACTCTTTTTCTCCATCTTCATACCTATAATAGACTCAAAATAGATCCTTGTTCAAAATATATCTACACTTGATAGGCTTATTTCATACCTTCAAAAAATACTTATAAAAAACACATAAACAAGGATGCACTTTAACATCTCCTCCTCCTAGTAGGATTTGAATTTACTCTAATACTAGTTGACGTGTCCTTTAACCACATAAAGGATTCAAAAATCCATGTAATCCTCACTCTCATACAAAATACAAAATATAATATCATAAAATCAATACTTTCTCATTCATTTCTATCATAATTATAAAGGATTTCATTAAATCATTACACTCAATAGCTCATGCCATCAATGCATTCCATTAAACAAGCTTCTCCAAGATTTTCTTAAACCCATAAAAACTTGGCCAACATGACAAGTAGTATCCTCAAAGGATAGACATAAGCCTATCGTCGAAAACTCACTTCATTCCTAACCTAGCCTAACTAAAGCAAAGGAAATACAAGCATATAAAAAATTACAAAGGAAGAATGCATGAAAAAAACAAAAAGGGGCCCAAAATTCGTCCCACTCCTTAACATGGAGGGAATCTTGTCAAGAGACAAGGTAAGGCCCAAGTAAATTATACACCACATGCTCCATGGGGTCATCTTTGACCAAAGACAAAGCATCTTGAAAGTTGGTACAACCTTCTAGTAAGGTCACATGGAAAATCAAGATGCTAATATGAAATATTAACTTATGTCTCTCCACTTGGCACAAGCTTCCTATTGAGGCCAACATATCCCCATTTTTTAAAAATTGGGACCCTTGATAAACCCTAAAAATTGAACATGAAATATTGCATGTTAGTATCATATGTAGAATTTGAAGATCATCTACTTTATATAAAGCAAGCTTAGTTATATTTCACTTTAATTATGTCCAAAATTACTAATAAATGGTCTTCATGGATTTTAGTTGAAGATTCCATGGTGTATTCTCCTAAAAAGTTCATGTTCCAAAACCTTGGCAAAACCCTTAGTTCAAATTTGAATATTGGAGGGAACTAAATTGGTGGGAATCTTTTAAAAATCTGTTTTGGACCTAAAAGTATAAAATTCATGTTTTAAGCTTAGTCATGTTTTTAAACACAACTCAAACTTAGCCTAAAGTGTTTGGTCCCCTTTTAATTTCCTTGTGTGCCAAACTAATATTCATTTTTTAGGGTCCTTTTAATATTTCCTAGCTTGGTTTCTTTAAAATATACCTTAGCCTAACATTTTAGTCTTAAGGCCCTATCATATTTATTATTACAAATGAGACCTTAGTATTAACACCTTAGCTTAAGCTCCAGTTATTTGAGTCTAATTTTATCTTAGATTGGTCTTTTTGATAAACTCTTTAGCCTAAAGTTATAAACCTAAGTCCCTATCATATTTATTAATACAAACATGACCTTAGTCTTAACATTCTAAGCCTAAGTCTCTACTTTAGTCTTTAGTTCTGACTTAACTTACTTATATCTCATAGATCCAATGATCCTCACTTTATCATGGAATTTGATCCAATATAATGAGGAAGACCTAAGCTTGGAATTAAATGTGAAAAGGATTTAATGATGTGAATGACCCAAAAGAGATGCACCCATAACCTTCATCCAATGGTTCTCACTTCATCATGAGGAATTTATTAGATGGAGTGAGACATAGTTTAAATGTCAAATGATTATGGAAGGCCTATAGAATCAATACATGACACCCTTACATTAGAGGATTAAAAGTAGAAGGGTTTGTTTGATAAAAATAACAAATCAAGAACAAGCTCTTGAATCATGATCCTACAAATCTTCCTTCATCACAAGATCCTCATCCAATGGAGTAAATTAAGTCTAAGATCTTGGGAATCCCTATGGAGGTTCCAAGTGGCACTCTTGTATTAGGTCATATGAATTTGATGGGCTTAAATTTGGTGTTTGTATGATCATCATTTGATGTCTTTGAGTATGTATTTGATGTCCATGATACCATAAAATTTAAGTTAATGAATTATTCTACTTAAGATCAAAATAGACTCTAAAATATTGATAAAAAGACCATGAATTGCTTTTCAAATGATATGAATCCCTTAGAAGATGCTCAAATACTAGAAATATTCAATCTTTAAATATGGAAATGGTCTCATGGCCCAAGTATATGCAAAATAAACTTAGTCTAAGTCTATACATTAAGGTCCCCATTGTATTTTTTTCAAATACCTTGAACCCTAAACTATAGACTTATAGTATGTCTTATTTTAAAAGAGTCTTTGTTATGTAGAACATAGACCAAGTGTTTCTAACCAACGGTTTTAGCGTGTTTATTAATGAAATGAAACTCTATTTGATATTATACCATTATATCATTTTGAGCATGTTTTATAGGCTTGGCATAAATATTTTATCCTGAAGTATACATTGTGTTATTTAAAAACAATGTACACTTTAGCCTAAAATATTTAACCGTGGTCTCCTTTGAATAAATTTGGAAAACATATGCATAAACTTCTTAGCCTAAGGTTTATTTATAAATAAACCTTAGCCTAAGGAATTTAAGCCTAAGTTCCACCTTAATAATATAATAACTTAAAGCTTGGGCATCTTTGTAGATCAATGGATCGCACTTCATCGCATGAGAATGATCCAATGATGTGAAAACCCTATGGAATTTTCAAATGGAGTCCCAAAGGCCCACATTCTTGATGTTTGGTGAAAGCACATTCGAAGTAGAACTAAAAAATGATTTGATGATCTGTGCTTCATCATGCTCCATGATCCAACAATGTAAAAGCACCAATGAATTTTCAAAGGCTCATGAGCTTGTCACATGGCCAATAATCATTTTAAAATGGATTGATATAGGATATAAAGCATAGAAAAATATGCAAATATTCCAAGTGGCACAACCATGAGGCTTGGTGTAGAAAGGAGCCAATCATAAATAAAGACCTGAATCATGATCAACATTTCATGGTTACTAGTAAGATCCTCATTTAATAATGTGAAATAAAATAAGTCATTTTAATGCCAATAGCTAGTGTTCAAAAGACATTTATGAAAAATACCATGAATGGTATACATCATTGCCACATAAGTACCATGCAAGTAGAAAAGGATAAAGTAAGAGATCTGGTGGGCTAAAAAATGTGAAAGAATAAAAGTAAAGGTATAAATCAAATCCAAGGCACATATAAGTTAGAGTCTAGATGCATCTTATCATTAAATATATAAAACCCTAAAACCTATATAAAATTAACCAAATGAACTTAATTGGTTACAATTCAATCCAAAGAAATTTTGATTATGTTTTTAACATAAAAGAGATACCATAGAGACTAATTTACAATCCAATGTGAATAATTTATAGAATTAGATACCATGGAAGCTCGTAGGCAAAAGTTTAAAGAGGAGACAAAACTCTACCTATCAATAAATAATAAAGGAAGGATCTTTAAAGACACTAAATTAGATATTGTGGCCCTAAACCCCCCAGGTATACAAAATTGGTTTGAACTCTTCTTCATCATGGAGGAGATAAAAACCATCACCAAAGAGGATAAAATAATGGCCATAGTAATTAGGAGGTATTATTACCTAGTCATAGTCTATATGACTGACCTTTATTATGCTATAGCCAAACCTGTGGTACTTCATTACATAGATGTTCTCATTTAAATTTTTGTAGACTGTAGGGTTGATAATGATTGGATCATCAAAGAGGGGAATTATAAGAGGGTAGATTACATTTCCATTATATCCTTTGATAAATACTATATGCCCCCAATCCCCCATGTAGACCTATCCAAAATCAAGGAGTGGACCTCCAAGCATGACCTAGACATGTCCTTAGACCTTGGTTGCACCAAAGAAACCATGTATTTAGAGACTTTGAGGGTAAGATCCTAATAGTCTAGTTTAGATAGGGAATCAAGGTGATCATAATGATATTAAACAAGGCATTAGGAGTCCCATCAACCACCTATGTAATAAAAATGTGGTCCCCTATGTATATTTCATGGTTGAAGAGAAGCTTACACCTTCATTTGGATACTTTATCAGTGTCTTCTTAACCAGGAAAATCACTTATATAAATAGGAAAAAAACCACGCAATTCTATATGATGTCATATTTACTAGATTCCCTTATTATCTCCATCATCTTCCCTAGTATTAAAAATTGGTCTCCTAAAGGGAGAACCACCATTTCCCATCATTACTCTAAATTGCACATCTTTAAGTATAAGAACCACATGCAATTTATCTATGATTATGTCTACCTATCCATAATGGAGAATATTATAGGCTTTCCCATGCTTATAGTCCCTCCATTGATTAATAAGTATGTATAAATGATGGGTGACATGGTTCTATCCAAATTGTATAGTTACCAAGATTGAGGGAGTCATGTCCTCACCATATAGATTGCATGTGTATATACTGAGCAAGAAAACTAAGTAATAAATTTCTTCCCAAATCATCAATAGAGTTGATGGAATTTTAAGGATAAGAGGAAGGGCCTTCTCCATCCCTTCCCTCTAATTATTAGAAGGACCATTTTGAAAGATTAGAAATAGGTAGAAACCATGTCCAAACATAGGGACTAATTTGGGTTTTAAGTTGATGAACTCAACATATGGGACCTTAGGAACATATTAAGTGATCATTTAAAGGAGCAAAAGCTGACCAAGCCTAAGTATATGCATCAACTTAGTGTTCATGACACCATTTACATTATGGTAAATAACTATTAAGAAGTGTTGGCTAGGATCAAGGGCTACAACATCAAGCTTGAACACAAATTGATAAAATATGATAAGCTAGTAGGAGAGGCATGGAAAATGCATCCTCTCTAATATCACTTGTTGCCTAGACCATATAGGACATCCCAAGAACAATATCAAATAGATCAACCCTAACCTCAAGGGCATAATGTGCAAGGGAAAGATAAATAAGGGAATGGAAATGAGAAGTTAGAAGAGACCTGAGGAGGGACCCTCATCCTCAGTCTTGCCATAAAGGTAACATTTCCCAATTGAACATATAGATATGATTACTTTGGAAGCATATGAGGAAATTGAAGGTGACCTTAAGGAACTTGTAGAGGTATATGTAATAGATGAAGAAGGAGAATAGATTGAAGAAACTCAAATCCAAGCAGGGGATCCTAGGGAAGAAAAAGGAAAAGAGCTTTCTCTTGACATTGTCCCATTGGCCCCTAAAGAGAAGAGGAAGGCAGAGTTGGATTTAGTCCCTATCAGATCAAAGTGACAAAGATTAACCATCTCTCACCTCATAAGTGAGATAAATATATTCAGTGATGAACTCCCCATTAATGGACCAATCATCCCTAACTAGTTTATTTATGGAAAATTTTAAAAGATCCCTTCTCTCCCATTCATGGGCACTCACAAAAGCTGTAAACATTGAAGTACATGATGACATTAAGCCATGTATTAGGGATATAATGAATGAAGTTGAAGAAATAATAATTATGGTCACTTTAGGACTAGAGAGCAAGAAAATGGATGTTCCATGAGCATTGAGTAACATAGGTGTAGAGGTCTCAGAGCCTCTAAATTTCATAGGGTCATCCACCACTATGCAGTTTAATCTAGAGACAACTAGATTGGAAATGGTCACCACCAATAAATCCATGGTGGGAGATAAAGAATTCACCTTATAAAAGGTTAAGACTTTTATATGTCTAACCCTAGTATATGGATAATAACTTGGTGAAGCTCCTATCCTTGAGGAGGATGTTGAGATCTTGATTGAGGCTCAATTAGCTCAAGCTAAGGCTAAGATCTAAGGGATGAAATAAAAGATCCAAAATTTGGAAAGAGAAAAGGAAGACCTAGAAACACAAGCCACTTTGTCAGTACCTAACACCATGATGGATATGTTTAAGGTCTCATTCTTTGATATGTTTAATTCTTTGATTTCAATAAATCTAAGGAAGGATGCCCTAAGCCAACAAGGTGAAGTAGCTAGGGGATTAATAATAAAATGGAAAAAGTCAGAGATCCAAGTGAGGGATCTCATTGAAATTTTGATTAGGAACAATATTTATAATTTAAAAAATATTAGCTTAGATCATTTGAACACCATATTGGGAGTAATAATAGATAAAGTCTAAGGTCTAAGTACTTGGAAAAGGAATTTTAATAGGATTTTGATAGATGATAAAGGATTGATAATTAAAATTGAGCTGCTCCTATGAAGTAGGTTGGTAGATCCTACCAAGACCACTACCCTTGGAATCATTGATGAATTTGAATACAAAAATAGGGTCACCTTGGTAATTTAGTTAGTTAAGAGAAAGAGACAAGGATAGTCTGGTAGAGAGAGCAAAAGAATCTTGGACATGATATTCATATTTGAAGAGAAAATTACAGAGGCAAAGAGCATAAAGGAAGATATGGTTAGGGATGACAAAGACTTAGATGCCTTGGCTAATCAAGAAGTATGCCTCATGAAGCTAAATGTGGATTTGGAGCTCATCAAAGACAAACATCAAAAAGCAATGGAGATTCTATAGAATCAACAAGGGGACCCTTCAACAATAAGTCCACCTAGTAATTAATATTCCTTTTGTAAAAAACTTTGTAATATTTAGAATAGGAATATTATTTTATAGGGTGTATGTTAGTCTGTTAGCATATTTTCCCTAGGTCAGACTAATTGTGAAAAATAAATGTATACTATAACTTTATAAGGAAGGACAATTGTCCTTATCTTTTGTATGCCTGCATGTTATAACTAACCAGTGTATTGCCTTATCTTTTTATAAAAGTCATGTATCACCATCTTGTAAAGATGGAGAATTTTGAGAAAATTTTATATACTTTAAGCAATTAATATAATCAAGGAGTTATATAAATATTGTCCATATTTGATATGTCAATTGCTAACATATATTTTCTCTCAATTTCTAGTTTTGTCTTGAATAGTTTATATGAATTCTAGGTTGCATTTTAATCACAGGGTTTCTAATTTGTGCACATGATAGATTAGTTAAAGGATCTTAGGTTGGCTTCACTTCATTTTTATTTGCATTCAGATATGCAAATACTATTTGATTATTGTAGTAAATATTTAAAAGGCAAACCTAGTTCTTACTTATGATTGCCCACATTATCCTTCAAATTTTGCCTAGTATATAGTGAAATATGAGCTTATACTATTTTGCATTATACATTGGTTTGAATACATACTCAGTTGTAATTAATTCTTTTTCATAATATTTAAAACTAAGATAAGTAATCACTCATTTTCTTTTCTGCATTACCCTTCTCTTTGCTCTCCTTTTTACACTAGATCATTTTAGTTTAAGCTTCATTATAAATATCCATCTATATTAATTTATATATTAAATTTGGATCATAATTCACTAAGAATTAACATAGGTCCTCTAAAATTCATAAATAATGTACCATGATGGCTCCCAACTATCACTTATTATAAATTTGTGGAACAGTAATACATATCTCTATCGCTATTTCAACACATGTGACATCAAACTACCATAACCTGCTAGTCATGCTTTGAATTCTTGGAATTATAAAATGAGAAGTGTTATTTAAAAACTAATAAACTCTGTGGTGAATTTAGAGACATCAACATGTATTTTTGTTAGCGGTAGAAGGAGGGCATCTTTGTGAATTCTTTAAATCTTTATCAATCTTAGCCTATTTTGATCAAAGATTAGTGTATCTTTGTGTTTTTAAGTAAATTATTTACTTAAAAATATAAAGATAATTGATATTTATAGTTTTTGGCATATCTTTGGGCTTCTTTAGACAAAGATCAAGCTTATTTAAGATTTGATGCTTGGTTTTTGTAAATTTAAGTTGAATTTTGAAAACTCATAGTATTTGAGGTTAGACCAACTTACTTTGATAAAACATTGGCATATATTTCATAGATTTGATTTCATTTGAGCTCAAAATTATAAATATAGATCATATTATCATAATTAGATACATCTTTGGGCTATTTTAGGCAAATATCAACATACTTTACTATTCTTTATGAAATATTTACAAAATGAGCTTAATGTGCAGTTTTTATGCTTGTTCCTTATAAATATTAGCTTGATACATCATATTTAAAATAGGATATTCAAAATTCAATCTAGAATTTCCAAAGAGTCAAACCAAATCACATTTAGAAACAAGGGAACCTTTGCTTAAACTTGAGGTTCACAAAAAGGCTAGAGGTGACAAAGGTAGACATAGCATATCCAAATATTTACCAACTTCACCTCTTTAAGGTATATTTGATATCAATATTCATCTAGGTATGGCTTGGTTTAGAGAGTATTTAATTAATGTGTTAGGTGTGGTACATATCCCACATAACCCTAAGAAGTATTTTCCTACATTTAATCAAACTAGCATAGTAACAACTAAAGAACACATTAAGTCTTTCAAAGATGCCTTAAGGTTGATAAATGTTGTGCATGAAGATGTAGCTTGAAGGTTATTCCCATTTACCTTTAAATATGTTTCTTATGAATGGTTCTTGAACTTTCTTGATACTTACATCACTAGTTGGGATAGTTTCACTGATGTTTTTATAGATCAATTTGGTAAAATTATCAGTCCTTGTGTTATTTACCATCAATTCACCATAATTATAATGGATGAAAATGAACTTATTAAGTCATTTAATGCTATATTTTATAAAATATATAGTAGGACCATAGAACCATATAATCCTGATGATGTCTTAGCTTTAGAAATCTATAAGGATGTAGTAGATCCCATGACCTCTGTATTTTTGAAAAGATCCATGCCAGCCATAATTTCATTAGCTAGGGCTTATTCCAAGGTAGTGACCATCAATGATTAGATGAAACCCTAGGGACAAATGACATACTCTATTCCAAATTTTAACTTGCATATGCCCATTCTAAACATCTTCCTAAACAATAACCAAAATATCCCATCCTTAAACCAACTCCCAATCTTAAATCAATTACCATTGAGTCATGCTACTCCCAATTAGAACTTAGGATTATTAAATCATCCTACAATGGCTTCAATAAAAATGATCAAAATTATTTAATACCATCTACTAACAATAATCAGGTACACAATTTTGAAACTCCAAAGAATGAGAATGAATCTATCTTATAAATGGTCAAAAAGTTCATTAATTTTTTTCAACAAAAAAACAAGTTGTAAATACTATTGAAATCTCTGGTAGGAACTTCTCATTTCAAAGGTATAATAGGCCAAACCATAAATTTCAAAATTATATTTTTCATAATAATAAGAATAACGAGCCATCTACTAGCAATAAGACTATGGATATTAATCTCACTGATATTGCATTGCCTAATTATTGTAGAGTACATTATACAACTAAACATGGAGAGATTGATTGCATTGAGTTTTGTAAGGCTTTTGAGGATTTACAAGAAGAGTTAGATACATTTGAATTTGTCCCTAATAAGGATAATGGTGTAGGTACTTATGGATCCAAATCATCTGATCAATCTTTCATGGTGAAAACTTTTGATTTCCCCTTTCAAGAGGAAAATGAACCTGACGAGATCCCTGAGGAGATCTAAGCCTTTAAAAAATTCTTGAAGAAGTCCTATCCCTTGAGAAATAGATATAAGAGGTATCCTTTTACTACCTCAATTCCTCCAAACAACTTGGAACTCCTCTAGACACTTCTTCAAGTAACAATCCAGAGCCACCTAAAGGGAGTACCTCTAAACCCAACATTGATATTCCTAGTTCTTCTAATAAAAATGGATATAACATTATTGAAGATATGAATAAGATAAAGGCTGATATCATTTTGAATGAAATAACATAGATCATATACAAAAGGGACCTCTTGCTGGAGTCATTATCAAAGAATTCCAACAAGCCACCCAAAGCTGACTATGCCAATGTGACTGCACACAAAGCCAAAGCCAAATTTCCTCCTTGTTGCTCACTATCAAGATGTTTGGTAAGAACTCACATAATTTATTACTAGATTCAAGTGCATCTACCAACATCATGATTTTAGGCATATGTAAAAAACATTGTTTAACTCCTATTAAGTCTAATAGGGTTGTCACTCAATTAGACAAGTCTAGGGTCAAAATGATAGGGGGATTGTTAAATGTTCATATGCAACTAGCTTTAGAGCCTAGAGTATAACAATTTATTAATATTCAAGCTATTGACATACCTGATGTTTATGGAATCTTATTGAAAAGGTAACGAACCAAGGCCTTAAATGGTTACGTGTCTATTGATTGCTCACATATTTGGCTACTTTGGAAGGGAGTTCTTAATAAAATAAGGGTTGAGAGAGAACCAAGGATGAAACACATAATCACTAAGTATAATGTTGTGAATGAAAGGGTGAACATTATTGAATTATGCTTAGGGGTTTTCACCCTAGATACTGATAAGGTATGTGCTCCCAAGAATGCTCATGATGTTCCTGAACTATGGAAATTACATTTTGATGGTGCTAGGTGTAATCTAGATTGGAGTATGTATTATACTTCTGACCCTATTAGAAAAAAGTACCATACTTACTATAGACTCCAATTCCCTTGAACTAACCATATTATTGAATATGAAGCCCTTATCCTAGGTTTTCAATTTACAATAAAGAATAAGGTCAAATAACTACTAGTTTATGGGGACTCATAACTAGTGGTCAAAAAAGTAAGAATAAAATACCAATGCAATCTCTAATATCTTAAGAGGTATAAGTTTAGGGTTTTAGATTTGATTGAGTCATTTGATTCTTTTAACATTACCTCCATCCCAAGAGAGGAAAACAAAGTTGTTGATGAGTTGACATCTATTGCAGCCAACCTTATGCCCAACTAGGACTTACCCAATTTTAGCATTGAGTTAATCCCATGTCCTTTAGTACCTAATAATGTTAACCATTTTCAAGTTTTAAATGATGATCAGTAGATATTATATTTCATGACCAATTATAGATCATTTGATGCTCATATCATTGATGAGATTGATGAGAATGTATCTAAGGAGGATAATTTTGATGGTAAAGTCATTCAGTTGAATGACAAAAAGATCTCCAAGTGGATGATTGATTTAGAGAGACTATTTGATCAAGACAAACTATATAAAGTTTCAAAGATTATAAATGTTATTGGGAAATACTATAATGTTGTTGATCTTGGTCTCTAAGATCAACCCCATCTAGTCAACATTGGAAAAGCCTGTACAAACATTAAGAACAAAAAATCTAAAGAGCTCCTTACCCAATATAGGAATTTCATAACACGGTATTTTGATGACTTAAATATATTTTATCTAAAGGTCATTAATAATACGATCCCTCTCAAAGAAAAATATAAACCATTTAGGTAGCAATAGAGACCTATAAACCATGTCTTAGAGCCTATGATATTTAAAGAGGTTAAGAGACTACAAGATCCTAGGATAGTCTTCCCCATTAGGCACTCTACTTGGGTGGATAATTTGGTACCATTAAAGAAGAAGAATGGTTAGATTAGTCTCTGTATTGATTTTAGGAATTTAAATAAAGCATTTGAGAAGGAAAACTATCCTCTTTCTTCTCTTGACTAGGTTATACAAGTTATTTTAGGTTCAGCTATGATGTCTTTTCTTGATGGCTTTTTAGGATATAACTAGGTGTTAGTTGACAAATAAGATATGATGAAGACAAATTTCACCACCAAGTGGGGATCATTTTATTACAAGAGGATGCTCTTTGAGTTAATTAATGTAGGATCTACTTTTCAAAGAGCTATGGACCATGCCTTCCAAGACCTAATAGGTAAATGCATCATTATTTATATGGATGATATAATAATTTTTTCTAAAACTAGGGAAGATCACTTCATGCATTTACATTAAGTGTTTGAAATATGCAAAAGGTATGGGATTTCCTTAAACCCTAAGAAAAGTATTTTTTGTGTTATTGAAGGTAAACTACTGGGACATGTTATAATCAAGGATGGGATCTCTATAGATCCTAAAAAGATAGAGGCTATATCTAAAAAAGAGCCTCCAAATAGTAAGAAAGAGCTAAAGTCATTATTTGGTAACATAAATTTTGTAAGGAAATTCATTTCTAGATTTGTAGAGATTGTCAAGCCATTAAATGACATGCTAAATAAATATGCCAAAGTATCATGGAATGAAGAATCTAGAAATGCATTCAATGACATTAAGAAGTCCATTAGCTAGTCTCCAGTCATGATAAGTCATAAATTTTCAAAGTACTTCTACCTCTATTCATTTTCCTCTAATCATACCATGGCTTCTATATTGACTCATAAAATTGAAGGGTGTGATCACCCAATAACTTTAATCAGTACTAATTTTAAGAATGTTGAGTCAAACTATTAATTGATTGATAATCAGGCACATACATTATTAAAGGTAGCAAATAAATTCAAGCATTATATCCTTAAAAGTAAGGTGCATGTTATTCTACCTAACCCTACCAAAAATCTTATGTTAAGCTATAATGAGCTCAGAGAACATAGAAGTAAGTGGATGTCAGTTTTGTAAGAGTATGACATAGAAATGAAAACAAAAAAACTGGTAAGGTACCAAGGTCTGATCTAAATGATTGCTAATACTAGACCTAGGTTAAGTATTATGCAAGTTTATCAATAGAAATTTCAATCTAGTGAATGGTATGATTCTATTATCAATTTACTAAGTAATGGTACCTATCCTATACGACTAACAAGGGAGCAAAATAGGGCTAGAAAGCTCAAAGCTACTCATTATCTAATTAAAAATGGAGTCTTATACAAGAAAAAATTTGAGTGAGTCTACCTAAGGTATGTTTCAAAAGAGTAAGCTACTCAAATCATAAGTATATTCCATGAGAAGTTTAGCAATAGACACCCATCAGGGAAGACTACTGCACATAAGATTTTTAGAGTTGGATACTATTGACCAACTATCTTCAAGTATGCTCACAAGCATGTGAGAGAATTCCACTCTTTCAAAATTTTTATCACCAAAGAGCCTAAATAAATAATGCCTCTACAACTAGTCATGGTTAACAAACCATTTTCATAATGGGGGTTGGAATTTGTAGGAGTAATCAACCCAAATTCTTTTGAAGGTCATAAATTCATAATGACTACCATAGATTACTATACAAGGTGGGATGAATTTATAGCCACTAAACAATGCATAATAGAGGAAGTGATCAAATTTATGGAGGAGAACATTTGTACTAGATTTATAACTCCAAACTCTCTAGTGTGTGATAGTGGGTCTAGATTTTCATCCATAGAGATGAATGAATGGGATTATGATAATAGTATTTGTCTAAAGTTTTCATCCAACCATTATCCCCAAGGGAATGGATTTTTTGAGTTTACCAATAAAAATATGATGAAATCAATCAAGAAATATACTGAAGACAAAACCTAGGACTTGGCACAAGTTGCTCAAGTATGCATTGTGGGTAGATAGGATCAGGATTAAACAAGCCTTGAAGGCATCACCTTTTTTATTAGTGTATGGAAAGGAACCAATCTTACATATCACTCTTAATTTTCCCATGTATAAATTCATGCAAGAATATATGGAAGAGGGTTAAGAATTAGCAAAATCAAAATTTCTATACATAATTTAGATGGAATATGTAAGGGAGAAAGCCTTTGCTGATTTTAGCAGGCATCAAACCATAGCAAAAATATGGTTTGATAAAAGATAAAAGATTAAGGTGTTTAGAAAAGGGGACCTAGTTCTCCTTTGGGACAAAGCATTTGAGCCTAAGGTCAAACATGGAAAATTCATGCTTCTATATATTAGCCCCTATCAGATTATAGAAATACTGGGAAACAACACCTTCAAGCTCAAATATCTATAGAGAAAAAAGTTCACATTGCCCACCAATTTATAATACCTCAAGCACTACTTCTCTATTGCTCCTCTTGAGGTCTTTATCGAGTAAATTGTAAGATGGTTAGATTTAGTGTAGGTAGGTTAACTAATTTATTTCAAGTTATTTCCTTCTTGTCCCTTATTTTTATATAAGCATGTATATATTTATTTTATTTCCTTTACTTTCCTACTTTATATTGTGTGTTTGCTTTGGTTTCCTTATTCCTTTATTCTAATAAGTCCTTTTGGATAATCTTGAGCTTAAAATTAGGTAGTTTGCTTGAAAATGCCCGAAATTCAAAAGTGTAGGTGTGTACCTCATACATATGATGGATATGATTTTGAAATGTAAGCCTTATGTTGTAATTTAAAGAAACTAGTAAAGACCAATTGAATAAACCAAACATTATATAATAACTTAAAGATTATCTTGACCTCAAATTGGTTTTGAGAAGATTTGCACTTATAGAGTGAGATTTTAAACTATCATTATATAGCCACACTAGCACTTAATCAACATCCTTTCCTGGCATAAGGGTTGCAGCCATAGGTGATTCTATGAAAATCAAACACTTGACCAAATCCTAAAACTTGGATATTCTAGTTACAACCTTTTTAAAAGCATAAAATCTAAAGAATATACAAAAAAATATGAATTTATTACAAAATCAAAAGCTTTATGAGCATAGGTGATTCTGGTAATCTCCACTAGGGCTATGGACACTTGACTAGTAGTGGAGAAAAGCCTTGATTAGATCTAAAGGCATCTCTATCAGGGTTTGGATGCCTAGCTAGCAACAGATCAATGCCCAAGCCTTCCTTGAGCTAACAAACATGGTTTTTAATGAACATCTAAACATGTTATAAGTGTTAGTGATTAAGGATATGAAACTTGGAAGTTGTTTCTTTAAACCCATGGAAAATAGTAAGTGGAATCAAATCACACACATAGTATGTCTATGTCTTGATGTTTGACCCTAATTTTGCAAGTACAAGGTTTATTTCAACCATAATCTGATTTGAATAATAATATTGATCAAGTGGAGTGGATGACCTAATTATTTTTATAAGTTATAATCTCTAGTATCTAACATATTTATAAGTTTCCCCCATGAGTTACCATTTTTTGAGGCCAACATACCCCCATTTTTAAAAAATTGGGATGCTTGAGAAACCTTGAAAATTGAACATGAAATATGACATGTTAGGATCATCTATAGAATTTGAAGATCATCTAATTTATCAAAAGCAAGCTTACTTAGTTATGTTTCACTTTAATTATGTCCAAGATTAATATAAATGGTCTTTATGTCTTTTATTTATAGCTTCCATGGTGTATTCTCCTTAAACGTTAATGTTCCAAAACCCTATCAAAACCCTCAGTTCAAATTTGAATATTGGTGGAAACTAAATTGGTGAGAACCTTTTAAAAATCCATTTTGGACCTAAAGTATAAAATTCATGTTTTAATCTTAGTCATGTTTTAAAACACAACTCAAACTTAGCCTAAAGTGGTTGGCCCCAATTATTATGTCCCCTTTTAAGTTTCATGCGTACTTGACTAATATTCATTTTCCAAGGTCATTTTAATATTTCCTAGCTTGGTCCATTTGAAATGTACCTTAGCCTAACATTTTAATCCCAAGGCTCCATCATATTTATTAATATAAATGAGAGTTTAGTCTTAACACCTTATCTTAATCTCCAATTCCCCAAGTCTAATTTTATCTTATCTTGGTCCTTTTGATAAATTCTTTAGCCTAAATTTTTAAACTTAAGGCCCTGACATATTTATTAATAGAAACAAGACCTTAATCTTAACACTCTAAGATTAATTCTCTACTTTAGTCTTGATTTATAACTTAACTTCTTTGCATCTCGTAAATATGATGATCTTCACTTTATCATGACATTTAATCCAATGAAGTGAGGAAGACCCAAGCTTAGACTTAAACAACATGCATCTTAGAAGATCTAAAAATACATGCTTGATTGTGAGAAAAGGATTCAACAACATGAAGGCCCTAATAAAGCTACACCCTTAACCTTCATTCAATGGTTCTTACTTCATTATGAGGACTTGATCAGATGAAGTGAGGCATAGTTGAAAGGTCAAAGTATTATGGAAGGCCTATACGATTGACATGTAGTGCCCTTACATTAGAAGATTAAAAGTAAAAGGGTATGCCTAACAAAAGATCCTTCAGTATAAATATTTTAGCCTAAAGTATACATTATGTTATTTAAACACAATGTAAGCTTTAGCCTAAAATATTCAACCATGGTATCCTTTACATAAAATTTGAAAACTTAGGCATAAAATTCTTAGCCTAAGGTTTATTTTAAAATAAACTTTAGAATAAGTAATTTAAGCCTAAGTCCCACCTTAATAATATCTTAAATTAAAGCTTGGGCATCTTTACAGATTAATGGATCACACTTCATTGCAAGAGGATGATTTAATGACATGAATACCCCATGGACTTTTCAAATGGAGCCTTGAAGGCCCACAAGCTCAATACATGATAAAAGCACATTTAAGGTAGAATTTATAGATAATCTAATGATCCATGCTTCTTCTCACTCCATGATCCAATGGTATAAAAGTGATAATGACTTTTTAAAGGCTTGTAAGCTCACTGCATGTCCAATACACATTTGACAAAAGATTGACATGGGATATGGAGCACATGAAGATACATGAAGACACCAAGTGTCACAACCACGAGGCTTGGTGAAGAAGGGAGCCAATCATAAATAAAGACCCAAATCATGATCAATGGTTCATGGTCACTCATAGGATCCTCATCCAACTATGTGAAATAAAAGAAAGCATTTTAAATGCCAATGATTAGTGCTGAAAATGCATTTATGAAAAATGTCATGAAAGGTCTAGATCATTACCACATAAGCACCATGCAAGTAGAAAAGGATAAAGTAAGATATATTTTGGGCTCAAAAATGCAAAAGTATAAAGGCAAAGGTCCAAATCAAATCCAAGGCATGTATACTCTAGATTTTGGATGCATCCTACCACTAAAGATCTAAAACCCTAAACCATACATAAAAGCAACCCAAACAAACTCAATTGGTTATAATTTGATCTAAAGAAAGCTTGATTGTTTTTTTAAGTGAAAAAGAGTTACCATATAGATCAATTTTCAATCTAGTGTGAGAAATTTATAGAAGTATATACCATGGTAGCTCATAGGTAATAGTTAAAAGAGGAGATAAAACTCTACCTATCAATATATAATGAAGGAAGGATCTTCAAATACACTAAATTGGATGTTATGACCCTAAATTTCCCAGGCATCAAGAATTAGATTGATCTCTTCTTCACCATAGAGGAGATAAAACCCATCACCAAGGAGGAGAAAATAATTTCCATGGTAAACAGGAGGCACTATGACCTAGTCATAGTCTAGATGTTTGACCTTCATTATGTTATAGCCAAGCCCAAGGTAATTTATTGCATAGATGTTCTCATTCCAATTTTTGTAAACTGTAGGGTTGATAATGATTAGATCATCTAAGAGGGGAATTTTAAGAGGTTAGATTACATTTCCCTAGTATCCTTCAAAAAATACTATAAGCTCTCAATCCCCCATGTAGACCTATCCAAAATCAAGGATTAGACCTCCAAACATGACTTGGACACCATCCATAAACATTGGTTACATAAAGGAACCCATGTCTTCAAAGACTTTAAGGTTAAGATCCCAATAGTCTAAATTAGAGAGGGTATTAGGGTGATAATGACCCTATTAAACTAAGCATTAGGAGCCCCCTTAACCACCTATGAAAATAAAATCTAGGTCCCCTATGTGTATTTCATGATTGAAGAGAAGCTCACCCCTCCATTTGGAGACTTGATCAGTGTCTTCTTAATCAAGAAATTAACTACTATCAAGAGGAAAATATCTAAGAAATTCTATATGATGCCATATTTAGTAGATGCCCTTCTTGCCTCCATCAATTTCCCTAGTATTAAAAATTGGCCTTCTAAAGGGAGAACCACCATTACTCCAAATTACACATCTTTAAGTACATGAACCACATGAAATTTATCTATGATTGAGTCTACCCAGCCATAGTGGAGACTATTACAAGTTTTTTAATACCTAGAGTCCCTCCATTGATCAAGAAGTATTTAGAGATGATGCATGACATATGGTTCTATCCAAACTATATAGTTATCAGGATTGGGGGACTCATGTCCTCACCATATAGATTGCCTATGTATGTATCAAGCAAGCTAGATAAGAAATAAATTGATTCCTAGCTCATTAATGGAGTTAATGGAATTTGTAAGGAGAAGAGGAAGGGTCTTCTCCATCCCTTCCCTCTAATTATTGGAAGGACTATGTTGAAAGATTGGAAATAGGTATAAACCATGTCCAAATATAGGGACTCATTTCAGTTTCAAGTTGATGAACTCAAAATGTGGGACCCCAAGAACATAGTAAATGATAATTTAAAGGAGAAGAAGCTACCCAAGCCTAAGTATATGCATCATCTTAGTGTTCATGACACCATTTACATTAAGGCAAAGAACTATGAAGAAGTTTTGGCAAAGATCAAGGGCCATAACATTAAGCTTGAGCATATATTAGAAAAAGATGATAAGCCAATAGGAGAGGCATGGAAGATGCATCCTCTTTAGTATCAATTGCTGCCTAGACCATCCGAGACATCCCAAGAACAATCTCAAATGGAGCATCCCTGACCTCAAGGGCATAATGTGCAAGGTCAAGATGAGCAAGTGTATGGAAAAGAGAAGCTATAAGAGAGACCCAGGGAGGGACCCTCATCCTCAGCCTTGCCACATAAGCCACCTTCCCTAATTAAACATATAGATATGATTGCCTTAGAACTATATTATAAACTTGAGGGTGCCCTCAAGGAACTTGTAAAGGCATATGACATAGATGAAGAAGGAGAACATATTAAAGAAATACAAATCTAAGTAGGGGAGCCTCGAGAAAAAAAAGGAAAAGAGATTGATCTTGACATAGTCCCATTGGCCCCTAAAGAGAAGAGGAAGGTAGAGTTGGATTTGGTCCCTATTGGATCAAATAGACCAATATTATCCATCTATTCAGTGATGAATTCCCCATTCATGGACTAATCATCCCTAACTAGTTTATTTATGTAAAATTATAAAAGATCCCTTCTCTCTCCCATTTATGGGCACTCACAAAAGCTACCAAAATTGAAGTACATGATGACATTAAGCCATGAATTAGGGATATAATTAAGAGGAAGAAATAATAATAATAATAATGGTAACTCCAGGGCTAGAGAGCAAGAAAATTGATGTTCTAGGGGCATTGAGCAGCATAGGTGTAGAGGTCCTAGAGCCTCTAAAGTTCACAGGGTCATCCACCACCATGCAATTTAGTCTAGAGATATCTAGATTGGAAAGGGTCACCACCAAAAAGACCATTGTGTGATCTGAAGAATTCACCTTCCAAAAGGTTGAGCCCTTTATAGGTCTAACCCTGGTAGGTGGGAAACAACTTGGTGAAGTTCCTATCCATGAGGAGGATGTTGAGAGTTTGATTGAGGCTCAATCATCTCAAGATAAGGTTGGGATTCAAGGGATGAAACAAAGGATCCAAAATTTGGAAAGAGAAAAGGAAAACCTAGAAACACAAGCCATTTTGTCAATACTTTATGCCATGATGGATATGCTTGAGGCTTCATTCTTTGATATGTTTAATTCTTTGAGTTCAATAAAGCTAAGATAGGATACCCTAAGCTAATAAGGTGAAGTAGTCAAGGGGTTAATAATAGAATGGAAAAAGGTAGAAACCCAAGTGAGGGATCTCATTAACATTTTGATTAGGAACAAGATTCCTAAGTTTAAAACTATTAGCTTAGCTAATTTGAACACCATATTAGGAGTAATATTTAGACAAGGTCTAAGTGCTTGGACAAGGAATTTAAATAGGAGTCTAATGGATGATAAATGATTGATCATTATAATTGAGCTACTCTAGGGAATGATGCTAGTAAATCCTACCAAGACCACTACCCTTAGAATCATTGATGAAGTTGAATACAAACATAGGGCCACCTTGGTAATGCAATTAGTTAAGAGAAAGAGCCAAGGCTAGTCTAGAAGAGACAATATAATAATCTTGGACATGATATTCATAGTTGAGGATAAAATTATATAGGCATGGAGCATAAAGGAAGCTATGTCTAGGGATGACAAAAACTTGGAAGACTTTGTTGATCAAGAAGAAGTTTACCTCATGAAGCCAATTGTGGACCTAGAGCTTATCAAAGACCAAAAATAAATGGAGCTTATACAAAATCAATAAGGGGTCCCTTCAATAATGGGCCTACCCAGTAATTAATATTCCTTTTGTAAAAAACTTTGTAATATTTAGAATTAGAATATTTTTTTGTAGGGCATATGCTAGTCTATTAACATATTGCCCCTAGGTCAGTCTAATTGTGAAAAACAAGTGTATACTAGAACTTTATAAGGAAGGACAACTATCCTTATCTTTTATATGCTTGTATTGTTGTAATTTACCGATGTACTATTTTATCTTTCTATAAAAGGCATGTATCACCATCTTGTAAAGAGGGATAATTTTAAGAAAAATTTTATACTTGAAGTAATTAATATAATCAAGGAGTTCTATAAATATTTGCCATATTTTATATGTCAATTATTAACATATGTTCTCTCTTAATTACTAGTTGTATGTCTTGAATATGAATAGTTTCTATGAATTCTAGGTTGCATTTTAATCATAAGGTTTCTAATATGTGCACATGCTAGATTAGTTGAAGGCTATTAGGTTGGCATCCCTTCATTTTGATTTGTATTCAAATGTGAAAATGCTATTTGATTATTGTAGTAAATATTTAAAATCAAACTTGATTCTTACTTGTGATTCCCCATATTATCCTTCAAAGTTTTCCTGGTATATAGTGAAATCTGATCTTAGACTATTTTGCATTATATATTGGTTTTAATGCATACTCAGTTGTAATTGATGCTATATCATAATATTTGAGGCTAAGATAATAAATCACTCATTTTATTTTCTACATTACCCTTCTCTTTGCTCCCCTTTTAACACTAGATCATTTTAGTTTAAGATTCATTATAAATATCCATCTAGATTAATTTATAGCTTAAGTTTGGATAATAATTCACTAAGCATTAAAATAGGTCCTCTATAATTCACAAACAAAGTACCATGATGTCTCCTAATTAATGTTATGGAACACTAATACATATATCTACCACTATTTCACCATAGGTGACATTGAGTTACCACAATCTGCTACTCATGCTTTGAATTCTTAGAATTCTAGAATGAGAAGTATTCTTTAAACACTACAAAAATCTATGGTGTATTTAGAGACATCAAAACTTACAAAAGGGGTAGGTTTAATATTTTGACCACTCTTTTATTTACCCACATGAAAAATTCAACCCATGCCACCTAAGTACTCAATAATAGTGTTGTGGACACCTCACTAGGATGAATAGTACTACATGAATAGTATTTTTTGCATTGCATCACCAAGTTTTATAAAATTAGAAGTATGATTGAGACAAGCATGTCAATTATTTCACCATTTTTAAAGGTTTTTCAAGGAGTTGTGAGTTGATTAGGGTTTTATGGAAGGAGATAAATTTACTAGTGATCTACAACAAATTATAGAAAGGTGAGAAGTGTTTTTGAAAAGAAATATCATGTGAATCAAGTCATAAAATAAAATATAAACTATGATAAATTTCGTTAACTTTATGGTCTCGATAGCTATGGTATAATCTTGGTAGCTATTGTGTATTCCTAGTTAAATTTTTAATTTGTTTTGAAAATTTTGAGTTATGTTTTCTTTAGTTCATGAACTTGTTTTAAGCTAATTTCATCCTCCAATATTCAATATATTGTTTACATCAAATATTTTTCTTATAACCTTGGTATTTCACACTCCAATTATTCTATAATATTCATTACTACAATTAGGTCCAATTTTATTTTTTATTAGGGTAAACCTACTTAGATTTGTATTACACATTTTTTATGGGTAGATGTATTGAATGTTGAAGTAAAACAAATTTACCATAATTTTTTTTTTATGAAATTGAGCCCTATTACACCCCTTAGGGTCAAATCTTATGTATATTGTGGTGGATTTGATTTTTGTCTAAGTGTTTTATGAAAATGTGGCACTAAGGTATAATGCCAACATTATAACCCTAGGTACTCTAGATTGAATATGCTTACATGCACCATCAAGAGGATATGTGGGAGGTGGAGGGGTTTTAGTAAGGATATGTTGGTTACCTTATTTTGGAACTATAGATGGGTAACCTTACACCTCATAACACTAATAACATGGATTTAGTTAGAGGGAAAGTCACTATCACACTCTTGAGGGTTAGGAGGAAAAGAGATTATTTTCTATCCATTTTAAAATTTATAAAGAATAAAATTAGAATAAGAGAAGAGAGACATGTGAATGTTAAAAATCACTTAAACATGATTAGGAAATCAAAATTTAATTTTAAACCTTAGGAGGACAAAATTTTAGAAGGAAAACCCTAGGGATAAGACTAAGGTTTAGCTATGATAAAAAATAATCAAGTTCACCACTATGTTTTAATGAATTTTGGAAAAATAATGAACTAGTTACCTACATATGATAAAATTATATGTAAAATCATAATGTTACTGATATGCAATAAATGACATAGACTAATTTTAAACCTTCTAAATCCAAAAATATATTAAATATGGAAAGTATCAAAGATAAATATAAATTTAGCTAGAAAACTGAGATAAATATTATTTATAGATATGATACTAATAGGAAGACTATGTTAATTGGGTGCATACCTAAAATAAGATATGGTAGGATTCCTATATAATAGTGGGGGGACTAGACACTAGTGGTGGTGTTATTATTTGAATAAGGTGGCCTTGTCTGATAGGTAGTAAAGATGCAATTTTTTGGGGATATGTATGACTTTGCATGTGTGTTATGTGGACTATGTATGAGCTTTTGATCTGATGTAGAGACCACTATATAATTTTTTTCACTTGAAAACCCTAACTTAATGTTATATGAAGATGAATGTAATCAATGAATAAAAAGGGGTTATAGGTTGAATTTATGTTTGACCTCAACACCCCCTATGTTGAGTATTATCTACATACCAATACTCTAAAGAGGGATTAAACTCCATGTATTTATCCAATGCTATGATGGTGTGTGTTAAATACTAATGAAAAATGCTAAATTTTAGTGCAATCTTGAAGTGATTAATTGCTTCAAATGTGACTTATGACATTGGAGGTGTAATCATACCTTATATTAGGGATAACAAGGTTGTATGTAATTATAATTATGATAAATAGGGAGTATGAAAGCCTCTTATGTGTGAAATGGTTTGAAATGTCTTTATAGTGGTATTTTTTGAATTATTTTAGATGGGACTTGCTAAAATTATAGGCTGACCCTTTAATGACTCTTTAATTTTGTAAATTAGCCATTAATTGGTGGGATGACATATTGGTAAAATTGAAAAATAGCAGGGAGCATTATTATCCTAAGAGGTAAAATTAATAAATTGGAAGTGTGTATTAGTCTTACAATGAACTTAGGCTACTTAGGAGTTTGGGGTCATCTATTTTCTTATAAAAATGGGTCATTCACATATATAGTGAAGGAATGTGGTTAAAATGTCCTATAATAGGTCATGTTTTATGTGTTTAAAAGGGTAGTCACAAATTCACTATTTTAGCTTAAATGTTAATATATGTGTCTATAAATATATAGAACAAATATAATTACAAACATGGATTTATTGGAACTAGCACTAATGCACATGGGAACCTACAAAACTATTATTATTTTTATTCATTTACATGAGTGAGTGAAAATAATAATAACTATTGGAATATAAAACAATGATAATAAAATACATGATTCAATTGAAAAATATATGAAGATCAAGTGGAGTTACACACTTGTATAAGATATGATCCTATATATCTACATAAAATTAGTCATTGGATTTAGGCACTCGATTAGATACAGGTCTTCAAATATAATGTAAAATGAAATATATTATTTAAGCTAATTTTGTTTTCAATAAATATTTTCTTCATAAAACTTATTTATTAGAGTTTTAGACTCTAGGCTCTAAAATAAATCTTCAATGATGTCCCACTTCTTACATTTGTTCTATTCAAAAATCTCAATTTTCACACTAATAAGCTCATCCCCTTTTAAAATCTATTGTAATCTAATATTCCCAAAGCTCAGGTTGTGTTCAAGTTACATATTCTCATATTTTTCTACCTTAGCCAATTTTATAAATTTTAAAATATCAGCTATTTTACCTTGGTCTAAGTAAAAATATAAGTGAGGATCTCACACCATTTACTAATGTTCAAATCCAAATATGTGAGCTAATTTATAGAGGGGAAAGTGATTTAATATGCTAAATATGCCTCATGTTGATGATCTCCAAAAACCCGATCAATCTATCCAATCTATTTACATTAGCAATTTAAAGCTTAAAGCACAAAGCTATATAGGTTGTGACCCACAAATAAGGTTGAATAGTCAATAGGATACATGAAAAAGTGATTTGAATTTCAAGCAATTAAAAAGAGAATGTCACACCATTAGATCATATCCATATTGATGATGTGACCTATTTATAGAGATTGAAGCTAGTGGTAGCCTCATACTAGAATCTCATGTCATTAGATTACCTCTCCAATGTTGATCTCACACTACCCAATAGTAAGTCATTCATAAATATTTTGAATTTTATATCTATTTCTACATGTAGATAATTTATTTGAGATAAATCCTATTTTAAATCTATTAATGAGAGGTTTATAATCATAAATTATTTAAACCAACAAGATATTTCCTTATCTTGTAAATAATTTTCAAAAGGTTACATTAAATTTCTGCTTATGAAGCAGATGATCGAAGCTCACTATTTTACCATATTTTTTATAAAGCTCCAATATGGATTAATAAGTATATAATTATGTATATAGGTGTAAAATTGGAAATGCGTTAGAATTTTAAAGATATATAAAATTCAACTATTCTGATTTTGACAAATTACTAATTATGCAAAGTTTTTATTTTGGGAAATTACTAAAAAGAAATATAATTAGCTTACACACATATATCCATTGGCTATTATCACTATTTAACTATAAAATTAGGAGAAGAGGTGATTATTTTCATAGTATCTTAATTATGAATAAAAATATAATTTGGGACATGTTTTTTGTAAGTCTATGGTGGCATAATGCACTTATGTCTATTGTCTCTAGACTTGTCCCTATTGATTTTGATAGACAAAAAATAGAAAAGAGAAGATAAAGAATAAATGTAGAAATTGCAAATCATAATCAAAAGTAGAATATATATCTAGATGGGTCCATTGTAGAAGAATAATAATATAGTGTGCTTGAGTCAATAAACCGTAGAGTTATCCTGATTGATAGTAACATATAACTAATTATTTCACCATTATGCATGCATTAAGTGAGGTAGTGGACACATTTTTTGGATCCATAATACATGTAATGAAAAAAAATTGGTTTCCTACGAAAAAAACAAATTAGAATCAAATGGGGGGATTGGGAAGATGGATTGAGTTCTATTGACCTTGGTCAATCCCCATTGAAATACTAAGCAGTGCACTACATTTCAAATACTCTAAAGAGGGATCAAACTTAAATTTAGTTCTCCCACTACATGTGTTTTCAAATGGTTAACTCATGCCTAGATTTTATTTATCCTATTTTCCCTTGGCATAAGTATGTATAAGAAGATTCAACCTTGAATATTTATTTAATAGACCTATAAATAGAACATGACATATTTGAATAGATTTTGAGAGTCAAAAGAATCATCCTTAATGACTTAGAGTATCCTTGTACTTATATATGTTTTAATTTTTAATAGGGGACATATTAGCATGTACAATTAGACCCAAGATAAGACCCAATAAATAAAAATAAGAATAAAATAGAATATGCCCTAAAATAAATTATGAAAGTTATGCTTAGACAAGTATGTGCTAAATGGATAGGGATGCAAGTCTCTATTATCTAGTTATCATGGACTTGTTAAGAAGGATAAAGGACCAAAATTGGTTATCCCCATGAAAAATGGATAGATAAGTGACCAATAAATAAACTCAAAAATTTGAATAAAGAAAGATTTAAGTACAATGCACTGATAGATGCCTTATTCATTTTAACTAGTCTATGCATACAAAGTTTCAGTAAATGACATAAAGTATGGTCTTGTATGAAATTTGGGTGTCTACATCCTCCCCCATGCACCCCCCTCCAATTATAGTAATTAAATTGATAGAGTAAAGGAAAGAATCAAAACCTAAATGTGTATGATTCACTTAGCCTCTTACTCACAATTTTGATTTTGTGATATCTATGTTGCAACATAATCTACAATAATGAATGTAGTAGTCAATCTCAATATAATGTTTTTTGAGAAATTTAAATTTTGAACTTACATGAGTAAATAATAAGGAGATAATACACCTATATGTATGTTATAGTATGCCACTTATGGAGAATGCATGTGCTAAGAGGAGGAAGGATGTTTTCAGTTATGTTCATTTCCTAACCAGGGAAAATAAAAATTACTTGAGTGATAAATGGGAAGGTAAATATTTCATCTAGTTCCACTATACATATAACCATATTAAAATTATAATATAGTAGAGAATACATGCCTTGTTGATGAGGAATTTAGAGAATGTAATTGCTTGTGTTGAATTATTTGAAAAGTTGAGAGTGATGAAGTCTCAACTTTTAGATGTCGCTAATAAAGACCATGAGTTGTAAATATAAAATATTATAACTCTAAATAATGAGGAAGAATCACTTCGTGTACTATTATTCAAAAAATTGGAACCATGCTTGGTTCGCTAGAGGTGATGCCAACATCATTGAGTGTCTAGAATCAAATGTACATCACATAGTTTCAAATCACATCACTAAAGATGGATCTAGATTCTAATTTGCACATGATTGAAAGGGAAATAAGAATATTAATTCCCTCACTATGACTAAATTTATTATATATATATATATATATATATATATATATATATATATATATATATATATATATATATATATATATATATATATATATATATATTCTTTTAATTTTAATTTTTGAATTTGATATTGTGCATGAATGAGTATCATGCCTGATTTTAATATGTGATAATTGTGTAAAGTGATATGCATATATATTCTCAATTTTAAAATGTATTTTTAACATTTAAATTTTCTCTTGTAATTATTTTTACACATGCTCATGCATATGTATTCAAATATGTCTAATTGTGTACTCTACATTTTTTATGAGAGGGTGAATATTACCATCATATTACCCCATAGTTTTGTATTAGTGTACTAATATATATATATATATATCATGTGATTTATTTTTGAGTTATTATGAACCTTTGAAAAAATTATAGTTTGTCACATAATATAAGTTCGCAACATTTGCATACTATATTCTGCCTTTAACTTGATTTATAAGTGCACCTGCATGTCATGTGCCCACACTATTACTATGTATTTCATTGCCATATCCTATAGTATGTGACTTTTAAACCATTATTAATCCTATATAATGTGTTGAGATATGTTTTGTAATAGGCCCAATGGATGGCCCCGTTTGGTTGAATGCATGAGAGAATAAATTGTATTGTATCGAAAGAACATATTTTTCTTGGATATGAGTTTATTTTATTGTTTTGATTAAGTGTTTTTATTATAATTATAAAAAATTTAAATTAAACACTTTGTGTTGATTTTAATCATCCATAATCATGCCTAATTTTATCTAGTTCTAATTCATCATTACTATTCCTCATAACTATTCATGGTTTACTATTCACATATTTATTAAGTTAATTAATTAAAATTAATTAAATAATCCTTATTTAATAATAATGATGCAAGAAATTTTCCTAATAACATCCTCAAAACCTTACAAGATGAAAGTACCACTATTTGATGGAAACATCATGTCACCACATGCATGCAATATTTCATCCAAGGGGTGGATTTTGATTATGATGATCCACAATTATGTTTATATGAGGAGGTGAAATTACTATAAGGTGATATCAGTGGGCTTCCCAAACACCATTTTCATTTTTCAAAATCATTCCATCTAGAATGTTCCACTTGATTGCTTTAGCTCTGTTGACACTACTTTGATGGGAGGTGATAGGGAAAGTCTTGAACCCATTTCATGCATGGAATTACAGGGCCAAAAAAAGTATGAAATAAACTCAAACATGGGGGCCTCACTGAGTTTATGGAGAGAATCATAGAGAATAACGTAGAAGTGGCCCATGATTTTGTATCAACCTAGAATAAATGCAAGGTGACCATTCATGTCATAAAAATCATTATTATGTAAGAACTTATTATGGAGGTGATCTGCATGTCTTGTGAGTGGAATAGGGAATTTTAAGACCAAACAAATAAATAGGATCTCCTACAATTATTATTATAGATGAATGAGTTTGTGAAGATTGAAAATAAAGGCTTTTCCTAGGTGGACCTCCCTCATCACTAGCCTGAAATCTATGTCTAAGTTATGTACTATATGACCCTTGAAGGTAAATATACATTGATATTTTCTCACTACCATTTGTTTCTAGATCACTTTATTTGCTATAAGACAATTATACCTTTATTTCTTCTTAAATATATTGAATGTACTTATTTATCTCATCAAGTGAATGAGATAAATCCTATACTCTACCAAGGGATAATATTCCTCCTCATAAAACATAGGCATACCCTACACACTTGGGAGGACTCCCTGGAGTAATATCCCACCTCAGGATCCTAACGATCCTTTGATAGTACCCCTGAGGATAGTATTTCCAAATCCCCTATCAAAGACCTTCCCCTTAAACTATTCATACCCAAACCCAAGATGATCACCCTTAATATGGGAACTTCTAATGAGACTACCTAGAAGGATAAATCAATTCTATCAGAGGAGATGAAAAATAAAAAATCATAATTGGATAAGTTTAACTCCAAGGTGCAAAGTTAGGGATGGCCCTCACCAATCTTATGCAATATTGGAATGATATTTATAGATAAGGTGAGTCTATGGTACAATATTTCATCTAGTATTCTAAACCTACTTAGACCCCTATAAAATAGTTTCCCAATATCTTGGAAACCCCCCTACCTAGTTCCCCTAAGGTGGCTCCCATAAATAAGACTTTCGTATAGGTCCAAGGGCAGAAGAGACCTCAAATGATATTTTTAGGAGAAGTAATAAAAGGACCTAATAAACACATATGGGCTAAGATTTAAAAATTTAAGCATGGAATCTTAATGAAGAACCTCAAGGATGTTGAAGACCCATTAGAGGGACCCTTTCCTAATCTTTGTTTTCTATTTCTATTTTCCATGATTCTAGTTTAGTCTAGTTATTTTTTGATGTTTTGGTTGGATGACCTTTATTTGGCCTATTGATACTTTTTGTATTTCACTTTCTTGGTTCTAGGAACCCTCTAAAACTTATTTTTTTACCCTATCAAATAAAAAATAAATTCCATAGATTTTGAATATTCATAATTTCTATAAATCTATAAATCAAATTATCCTCACCTCATGAGGTCATCTTCCACTCCATTTCCTTTTCTAAATTTAAAATATTCCCTAGGCTCTAATTGTCCCCCATGACTATAATTTTATAATATTATCTTCCTCATTTTTCTAATTTAATAATCCACATCATATTCCACTCAATCTCACTTACTAATTTTATATTATATCTTCCTCAAAAATAATTTTTATATTCTTTTATGAGTTCCACATGTTCTCAACTCAAAATTTTAATTCAAGATTCTCATTTTGAATTAAAAATTATCTTTTATTATCAACCCTTGATTTTTATCTCAATATGGATGGTTCACATTCATTTTAAAAGTCTATAAATTAGAGCTTCTTCCTCCGATTTATCCAAGCTTCTTCATCCTAATATTACTATGAAAAAATTCCTCTAGTAAGATCCAATATTTACAAGGTTAAATTATTCCAAAATGACCTTATAAGCTTCAATCTTCTTCTATCAATTTCCTAGCCACAAAAAAAACCACAACAATCAAGGTGAACAAGGAGAGATGTTTCCCAAAAGGAACTAGCATTGTCAAAGCCTTATAAATCATAATCCAAGATCAACATCTACAAATCAATTTTTAATCATATCTTCAAGGGAGGTAAGATTTTTATTTTATCTTTATAGTTGCATTTCATGTTAGATTATCATAGTTCAACCTAGGGATTAGAATTGAGAAGTTATATTTTTAATTTGTTTTTGATTTATTCACTAACAATTGAATAATCTATCCTAGAATTTTGATCTACCTAATAACATGCCCGGTGGGACCCATTTGTGCAACCCACACTTCATTTTAATTGTTTTTTTGATAATTTTTTTGGTATAAATTTCATAAAAATGGCCATGAAAATATATATAACTTTAACTATGTTTAATTTTTATATCTAATTTTTTTAAGGTAGTGAATTTTTTTTTAAATAACACATGTAAAAATTCTCTAGCAATCTGATTTATAGTTTAGAAGATATTGATGTTTTACTCATTGTCAATTTTTATGAAACAAACGGATGTGAAAATGGATATAACTTTTGATTTGTTTGTTATTTTTTTCTAACTTTTTTACTTGTGCATATTTTCTTTAGATATAGATTGTCCAATTTGACTTATAGTTTTTTAGATATCTTCATTTTACTAATTGTCCCTTTTTCATTTATTTATTTTATTTGGTTATTTCCCTAACTTTTTATGTTTATAGATTTATTTATTTTATGTAATTTATAACTTGTTGATTTTTTTTTAATATTCTTATTTTTTTAGGTTATATTTTCTTAAAGGCCAATAAAAAAAACTACTAATTGGTTTGATGTAGGATATTGGACAAAGAAGTGGTATTTTGAGTCCAAACAAATCAATCTAATTTCACATATAAATTTAGGTTAAAAAATAATCTTCACTTTTAGTTATTGTTTGATTTTCAATTTTTTTCTTGAAGTATGTTTTGTGAAGAATTTTTGCATGTATGCTCTGCTCATTTGGGTGAATAAAAAACACACAAATTTTAAGTCATTTTATCCCAAATATTCCTTAGTATAAATGATATCTTCCATGTTTTTATTTTAGTCTTTGTAATTGGTTTTTCATCACCTTCTTGCAAGCCTCATAGGGTGCAATGACTAGGAATCGATACCCCAATGTGCATACCAACCATGTACATCCAACATGGTATACAAATGGAAGACATGTGTCACTAGGGATAAATGTGATTTCATGGGGAGAATATTGTGAAGGTAAGGGGAAACCTACACTAAATCATCAAATAACATCTTCAAAGGAAATAATTCCAATAGTGTTACTACTTAGAAGGTAAGGTTTTGGCATGGCCATGGTGGGGATAAGACCCCTTTCATGGATTGCTTGATTTAAATTTCTTATTCAACATATTTTTGTGTCCATGTACCACCTATTATGGGTTATATATAGGGAACCTATAGATATTCCATTGTAAAAAAAAATAAGATTCATCTTTTATCGTGGATCATACATTGATGCAGGGGTGCAAAGTTAATAATAACCCCCAAATTTTTCCTTTATCATACAAACCCTGAGAGAGAAGGGGGATAAAAACCCTACCAATAATTGAAATAATTTTGTTAATGAACTTTAAACTTTATAATCCTCTCTCAAGTTAAGTGTTTTAAAATATTCAATGGATGTGATGCAAACTTGAGTTAGTTACTAAAGTGCCTTATAATGCATTTGTTTTGTTATTTGATTGTCATGTTGAAACCTTGTTTAAACTTGAGATCAAATAAAAAAACCAAGTCCAAATCCAAAACCATTTTTATACCCACATAATGAAGCATTAGTTGCCAAAATTCTAGGTAAAACAAAGCTGACATGTCTAAACTTGGTCAAAATACCTACATTTCTTGTCCAAACCACACTATTAGGATTCCAAATTTAAAACAATTTTTTTGTGTAAATATGAAATTTACCACTTAAAACTAATTTGTGACCAATGTCTAAATTCTCATCTAAACCATGCCATTATGCCATCCATTCGGTATTAAACCTATTCCTATTCTCAATCCAAAGACCAATTTCAAACTAATTTCAAAACCAATGTCCAATGTCTTTTCAAAGTTATGCCATTACGTTGTTTAATTTAGTCCAAAATTAAGTGTAAGTTCAAGTGTCAATTCTGATTTTCTCTCTAAGTTTCACGTTTTGAGCCATGTTCCTAATTTCAGTTTGATTTATGCCAAGATCAATGCCTTTTATGAATTAATATCTAAACCAAATTTTGATCTCGATTCAACATTTTAAGGCCAAATTCCTAAGTATTGTGTCAATATTTATACATTCTAAGGTCCAAAAAATGCCTCAAAACAATCAAGTTTACTATATTTATTCACAAGGTCAAGTTTCCAAGATTAAACCTTCCAAATAAAGACTTAAAATCTAAGTCCTTGTCTAAGCCATGTTGATGTACCATCCATGTGGTTCCAAACATAGTTCTAGTTTCAATTACAAGAATTCTAATACCAATTCCAAAACTAAAGTACCAGTTCCTATGACAAACCATGCTAAAGTTAACATTGATAGAACTAGTTTGTTTGACATTTACATTGACATACCCAATTTGAACATTCAATATCTATCAAAGTCAACTTCAACTTCAAATTCTGTACCAAACTAGTTTTATGCCAAGCCATTAAAGCCAAATCCAATTCATCTTGAACCATGTACCAAACAAAATTTATACCATTTTATACCAATTATGTACCATGCCAGTCAAAGGCAAATCTAGTTCATATTAAACCATGCACCTAATTAATTATGTACCATTCTAATGCAATTTTTTACCATTCTAGTTCAAATCTAAATCAATTTCATGATAATTCAAACCATTTCTTATATTTCCATTCTATCTTCCACACCTATCATTTGGGAATGATAGAGTCATGCCATCTATCCTTTCTTTAATTTAAACCATATATATTCTAACTCACCCTTTTTGTGGAAAAATCCAATCAATACCATTTTGACCAATTCTAATCTATGCCAATTCACCCTATTTTGGGCTAATCAAATCAATACCATTTAAACCAATTCTAATATGTGTCCAAATTAATACCATTTCAACCAACTTCAACCTGTGCCAACTCACCTTATTTGGTGCCAATCAAGTCAAGACCATTTGATCAATTCTAACCTATGCCAATTCACCCTATTTGGGGTTGATCAAATCAAGACCATTTCAACCAATTCCAACCTATGGTAATTCACCCTATTTAGGGCCAATCAAATCAATACCATTTCAACCTATTCAATTCTATTCCATTTCTCCCTATTTGGTCCAGTCAAATCAAGACTATTTCAACCAATTTCATCCTATGCCAATTCAGCCTATTTGGGGCCAATCAAAATAATACCATTTCAACTTATTTAATTTTGTGCATATTATCCCTTGTTTGGGACTATTATAATTTATGTTGAGACCACCCTTTTAGGGCTGATTTTATTCTAATCCACATACCCTTGCATGTATCCTTACTTAGGTGCATTAATCTTGGGTTCATTTGAGTCATGGTGTCTCATAATCCTCCACCTATTCTATTATCACCCATATTATGTCAATGTATGATAGATTAATTCACTCAACTTAGTCAACAACTAGACTACTCTTATTCTAATTTGAAAATATCAAAACCCAAGCTATTATTATAGATAGAACACATCTAACCAATAATTCTACATCAAATTTACCACCCAAATATGTCATTTAGTACATATAATGAATAATAATAATTTGGTCGACAACTATTTGATAAAAATAATGAATATCTTGTTAGATTGTCAAAAATAGGTGTTAAATTTCTAGATGGATTTCTTATAAAGGACTTATTCTATTTGATTAAAGATCCTAAAGAGACACCATAACAAATCCAATAATCTAAACCTATTATGTCATTGTCCCTCTAAGGGCTAGTATCTATTGCAAATTTAAGTGTGTCTAATTTTAATAGCTACTTTATCAAAATATGTCAGGATCCCCTTCCCAATCATGATCAAATATGTCCACTTCCAAAGTAATATCAGATGGTCAAACCATTGATGAAATTTTTGTTTAATCTCCCATATTTGATCAAATTCAAACCATTAATGATCCATATGTATTTTATGAAGAACCTTTATTTGACATAGGACCCATATTTGATGAGCCCATATTTGAAGAGCCTATTATTATTGAGTTAAAGTTATTTATTCATCCATTGACAAAGACTCCCAATTTCCAAACATTTCTTCATTCAAAATCCTCTATTTATAAGCAAAAGGTGAACAAGGTACTTGTGGATAACATTAAATTAGAATTAGGTTCCATTTTAGAATCAATATTAGAGTTAAGTTCTATTTTATAAATAATATCAGATTGAGCATTATCAAAAGATCAATATTAGTCTCAACATTGGGCTTAGATCCTCTTGAGTTAGAATCATAAAATATTGATGCATGTTATGACATCGGCTCCACATTTCCAACATATTCAATTGAAGGAATCTATGATTATTTCATAGTTTTTAAGGATGTTTCCTTAAACATCAATTTAAGTTGTCCTAGTATCCTCTACAAGAATTATTTTTCCTTTTCCCACTTTATTGCCATTATGCATGCCTTTATAATTAACTAACCTGACATTTATATTAACATTCCACCTCTCACAAATGTTGATTGTGATTGAAAAAATCACACATTGTTGAATTGCATCCATGGAGATATTTTAGTGGCATAATTTTTTGGGAAGCAAGACCTATCAAAGAAAAATAATAATCTCCTAATGAAACCTTGTTTATGGCACTAGGGGACAATCAAATTTTAAACTTGACATATTTTTATGAATCCTTGTTTGAATCACTAGATGATAATCAAAATCAAAAGTCAAAATAATTTAATAAATAAGGGACAATCAAAATGAGTTATCAACATCCCTTATTAAAACCTTATTCAAGGTGCTATTAGACAATTCAAATCAGAAAAATCAAGAATTATTTATTGGCAAAAACATCTATGAGGCATAAATAAAGGAGAAAATAAGTTTTGCATCATGTGATGAAGACATTATTGAAGTTAATATTGGCCATACCATAACTAAACACAAGTTGAATCCAAAACCAACAATAATGTGTGTGACTAAAAATTTAAACTTTTATTTGTCCACCAATCATTATACATTCTAGTCACATCCTATTTTCCATTATTCAACTAAATCATTTATCCCATTCCTACCTTTATTCATCCTTCCTTTCAACACTTTTTTTTAAAGAGGCTATGAAGACATATTATTTAGAGGTTTGAAAGAAGCAAAATCAACAACCAATAAAGATCACAATAACATCAATGCAGTTCACAACACCAACAAGATTAAAATAGAGTAACTATTTTGATCAAGTATTGATTAAACAATAAAGGGTCCAAATTATACATCTTGTAATCCTACATTGATTTGAGTTTCTAAAAAATTAAAAAAATAAATCAAGATATCAAAAGAGAAAGAGAAATTATTTGTTTAATGGTGAAAACCATGCTTATAACACCCTGGATAAGTACCATGATGAAAATCAGGTTTCTAGCATCATATGTAAATAATTATTGTTTGTAAGTATCTTGAAACTTTTGGGTAGCCCTATTTACATTATAGACCATTTCCATTCTCTTACCATTTCAAGCCATTTTAGCCATTTAATCTTATTCAACTTACCACATCTTATTGTGACCATTAGTCTTCATGTATTGACCTCATTACAAAAGTGGAAGGTATATTGAGAACTATTTGGGAAACATTTTAGCATATTATTCATATGATACTTTCACAACTAGAAACATTTGTCTCTCATGTGACATAGTCCTTAGAGATTCTTAGTCCATTCCCTTATTTTCATCCATTATTATTCAGCGTTTTCCAAATCCTATTCCATTTATTTTACCATTGTTCCATTCCTATTTTCCAACCTACTATTAATCCATAGTTCAAATCTTATAGGTTGAACTACATTAAACTAAGGTCCATTTGGACTATGTAGGCATCACTTAGTTTCTAAGGTCAACTCGATCACCCCTTTCCCACACTCTCTCTATTTTATGACTAATCATTATCTAACATTGTCATCATTTTGTGAGCTTGTTTCTTTCCATTTTTTTGGCCTTTTGTAAGATATTTTAGATTATTGTTTGATATTTCAATCCTTATGGGTGTAACTACATTGACCTAAAGTTTATTTGGACTATGTAGGTAATGCTCAATTTTTGAGGTCAGCTCGATCACCCCTTATCCTAGGCTCTAGACCATTTTCAAGATATTTTAGTCTATTGATTTGTAGTTCAAACCCTATGTGTGAAACTACATTGGCTTGAGGTCCATTTAGACTATATAGTTAGTTCTCAATTTATGAAGTTATATTGGTCACCCATTTCCCATGATCTTACCATTTTGTGAGTAACCATTATCTAACACTCTCACTATTTTATGAGGTTGTTTCTTTCCAGGATCTTGCCATTTTGAAAATTACTTTGATCTATTTATTCATAGTTCAAACCCTATGGGTTGAACTACATTGACCTGAGGTCTATTTAGAATATGTAGGCAATGCTCAATTTTTGAGATCAACTCGATCAACCCTTTCCCACACTCACTATTTTATGAGAAATTTAAGCATGTTATCACCATTATATGAGCAATCTAAGCCACATTTTTCACTATTTTGTGAGCTGGAACATTTAACATCTCTTAATCCTCCACTGAGTCAAGATGCCAAAAATAAAAAAATTCAAAATAATCAAAAGACGTAAAAATTAGGAATGGCTTATAATCTCAAAATGAAATATAAACCCTCAAAAACCTAAACATTTGAAAATGGCTTACAATATCAAAATGAGACATAAAGCCCCAAAATTAAAAAATATTTGTCTTATCTTAGATACAATCAAAATAATTAATCCACTCCTTTTAAGTCCTAAACCATTATTGGGATATGTCCTTCTCTTGCATGTATCTTTACTTAGGGGAACCATCCATTTATCATTATCATTGAGCCTTCACGTGTGGATTTGGACTTGTTTAAGCAATAAGATGCTTTCTATTGATTTTATTTTCATGTTTGTTTGTGTGTGTTTTCTTGTGTATTTCATTTTTATATTGTTGCCTCAACTTAGTCTATTATACTAGCAGGGTCATCATCAAGGTGATTCCTATCACATAGTTGTACTTGAGTCAATCCATTGGCATTTGTCAAAATTATCATCATGATTTTTTTATCATTGGTGTGTTTTTTCAATTATTTATTAGATCAAGGTTCATTGCTTATGCACATTATGGTTCAATCATCATGGTGTTTTATATCATGGTGCATAGTATTTTGTGCTACATTAAAAATCTAGATTTGGGAGTCTACTTAGCAATGTTGTAGCATAAAATCTTCTTGTTCACTAAATTTTAATCCCTAGACCATATGGATAATTTATGTGCTCCTAATAATACATATAAGCATATATAAATAGTCATGATCATTTTATTAAAATTCTTCCAATCCAATCACATCATTCTTCAATCATTATCTTGTTTTTTACTGTCATTTATATTATCACTTTGACCATTCACAAGTGCATAGTTTCTTTGGATTATTCATTTTTGAAATGTCATTATAATATTGTAACTATGTTTGCATCGCTCCTCACATGTTTAATTTGTGTGATAAGTTAAATACTTGAATTATGTTTGTCAATCAATCAGATAACCATTTGCATCATTTAACGATAAAATCCACCCTACTAAGGAAAATCATTTGGACCTATCAATGTTTACATCTATTTTATTAGGGCAATCTCTTTCCATATTGTTACCATCATCTTCAGGTTCCTATACCTTCATTTATCCCTACAAGGGAAAATTATTATAATTCTAAGCCCACAAGTTTTCACCCTATTTGGGGCTACTTAAAATGTGTTGCTTGTTTTGGGATGCATCCTTCCAACTTACCCTCATCTTGGGGCCAATTCAATTCTAGTATTTTAAAATATTGGAAATCAAAGTATGTAAGCATTAGCTCAAGTGGTTTAATTTTGTCCATGGGTTAATCTCTTCTCCCATTCTAGCTTCTTCCTCTCTTTTTCAAGAGCCCATCTAGGTCCTACATGCCCTCTTGAGGGGGCATAATGGGTTACTAATTATTTATTTATATAATATTTTAATGACTTTTTCATTCTTTGAAAAGTCATTACTTCAGTTTTGTATCACAATGACTTCTCAAAGAGGGGGAAAATGTAGACATTTAAAATTAGACACTTTGTGTTGATTTAAATCATCCATAATCATCCCCAGTTTTCTCTAATTCTAATTCATAGTTATTATTCCCCATCACTATTCATGGTTTACTATTCACATATTTATTAAGTTAATTAATCCAAATTAATTAATCAATGCTTCCTTAATTATAAATTCCATGGATTTTGAATATTCATATTTTTTATAAATCTATAAATGAAATTATCATCACCTCGTGTGGTCATCTTCCACTCCATTTCCATTTCCAAATTTCAATGATGCCCTAAGCTCCACCTATCCCCCATCGTTGAAATTTTATAATATTATCTTCTTCAAATTTCTAATTTAATAATCTACCTCATATTCTACTAAATACCACATACTAATTTTATATTATATCTTCCTCCCAAATGAATTTTATATTCATTTATGAGTCCCACATGTTCTCCACTCCAATTTTTAATTCGATGGTCCTAGTTTGAATTAAAAATTATCTTTTATTCTCAACCCTTGATTATCATCTCAATATGTATGGTTCACATTCATTTCAAAATTATATAAATTATAGGTTCTTCCTACAATTTAGCCAAACTTCTTCATCCTAATATTACTATGCCAAAATTTCTCTAGTAAGATCCGATATTTACAAGGTTATTATGCCAAAATAACCTTATAAGCTTCACTCTTCTTTTATCAATTGCCAAGCCACAACAATCAAGGTGATCATGGAGAGATGATTCCCACAAGGAACTTGTATTTCTAAAGACTTCTAGATCACAATCCAAGCTCAACATCTACAAATCAATTTTCAAGCATATCTTCAAGGGAGGTAAGATTATTATTTAATCTATCCAATTGCATTTCAGTTTGATTATCATAGCTCAACCTAGGGATTAAACTTAAGAAGTTACATATTTAATTTATTTTTGATTTATTCACTAACAATTGACTAATCTCTCTTGGATTTCTGATCTATAATGATATGATGATTTATTAAAATATATTCTGCTGAATACTGATAAATATGCAAGAGATAGTGCATATAAGTGAGTAAGCATAAAATTTGGTATTTTTGAAAAGTTGATTAGCGTGATAAAAATAGTTAAATGTGGAAGAGAATATTACACATGTTACAATAAAAATCATGGGTAGTGATTTAAATATATTTGTCTAGAGCTATTATATTAAATTTTTTAGAGGATTAATCAAAATAGTTTTGAATTTTTGAAAAAAAAGGTCAACTCATATAAATAGATTGTTTGCAAAAGAAATTGTATTTTATTTTCACAATAAAAATTTACAATTGTTTGAGATCTAAGAGAGACATTATATTTACAAGGATATTATTAGGATGTGTTGGCCCTAGTAAGTCCCAAAAATCAAATTTTTACTTATTCAAATTTTGAAAAATTATGCATTTTTATGTAGTTTAAAAGTTTTTTTGGAGGTTTTATGGTCATGTCCTCTTTGAGATGGTATTATAAAAGGGTTGTTAGAGTTGTCCTCAGTTAGTTATGACTCATCCATGACCTTGATTTCCTTACTTTGGGCTCATCCATAGACCTATCGGGTGACACTAGACCTATCCTAAGGATCATGGTCTCATCCATAAAAACATTAGTATTTATTTTTTAATTTAAATGAAGTTGATTAAATTGTTATATGATATTTATGATGTTAGCTTTTATAAATTTTTTAGGATGATATGTGAGATAGAGAGTTTCATTGTGGGTATATTATGGAGATTGTATGATCTCCACTATTTACATATGTTGAGAGAGGCATCTTAGATGTATCTAGGCTCAAACATGCTAGATGATTGGCATTGATGCCATATGATATGAATATGATGGAAAGTATAGTTGAAAGATGGGGTTCAAATATGTGTACTATATATAAGAATAAGGAAGTCAAATATTACATTATAGGATGTGTATCACATTATGCAATTGCTAATAATTAGATGATGAGTGTCAGTACAAGGTGTTGGTGGATGGTTAGAGGATAAAGTTGAGTTGAGATGTATTTGGGTTAGTTGTTGGTTACATGACCAATGGTCAGACATGCATGAGTGTGTAATCATAATGTTTGGAATCCCAAAATATGTGATTCTTATTTCATACATATGGATTGGATCTATTAGGGTTCCATACTGAGAGGGTGATATAGGTCTTCCTACTCCTAAATAATTATCTGCTATCCCATTAGTTGATGTGGTAACAATTATTCAAATTCCTAACATAGAAGATGTTTGTTGCACCCTTAATTATACACTATGTTAGTTAGGAAATATGTGGCCTATTTTATTTCTAATTTTTTTTGATGATCCTACTTCAAAAGGTGGCAGAGACACATGTGACATGGTAACAAATGATGCTTAATCTCTTATTGTAGTGAGTATATGTGTAGTTTTGTATAATTTTGATATATAATCTTATGTATTTTTTATAATGTTGATACTAATTTGATTTATTATAGGGGTGATTATTATTGGTAGATAATCATAGACACATCCCTCTAGTTACTCATATGGCATGTCCCTAGTGAGATAATTCCTAGTGAGTTGTTAGATCAAGTAAAAAATATTGTGGGAGAGCATGATCCCTTATTTTATCATGCAATGATAGTGATGACAACCTATGTTTTGATCTTAGTGGTGCATGATGATGTGGTGGCTAATAGGGATTCACTTATCATTGAGCATGATCAATTGAGAGTAGAGTTTATGAGACAACATATGCTATCCCTAGCTCCACCAATTGATCTAGGTTAGAGTGTTTTATAAGAGTAGGCATAGTAACAACATGAAAATGCATCAATAAAGGCACACATGGTAATTTTAAAAGACCATGATCATATTAGATGATATCGATTGATATCATGAGTAGATTGTAGTGTAACCTCCTCCTCTCATAGTTGATTATTACTAAAGGGTGGTGATGATGAATATGGGTAGGATCCTATTATAAAGTGATTATTTGATAATGTTATAATTGTATAAAACATTTGTATACATGTGTGTATGTGTGTGTGTGTGTGTGTGGCTTTATGGTTTGGTTGATCTTATATTTTTTATATGTGGAATAACTACACATGTATATGTTTATTAGTTGTGATTTTTTTATAGAGTAACTCACTTGGCACTTTGTTATTGTATATGTACTTTTTAAATGTAATTTATGTCATATTTTGATATTTGGTATTGAAAAAGTTGGTGTATGGATTATTTACATTTGTGATGTGTGTATTAAATTTAATTGTAAATTATCTAACGACCAAGCTATCCTAATGGAAATAATAATTATACACCATATTGATCCAGAGTTAAATTTTAAAAAAGTTTCCAAGTCAAGATGAAACCAATTTCACAGTGTAGAGCTCATCGAGAGCTTTTCGATGCTTTTCGTAGTTTGCAAAATAGACATTGTATGCTCAAGTTATAGGCTGTTAAAGTTCTAATGCGACAAGGAAAAATGTAGTGTCACAAGATGACGTGGTGCAATGAGGGCATGTCAAGTGGACCAATCTAGTGGTGACACATGGCAGTCAACAAGAGTTCATAGAAACCTTTGGGTTTTATATTACATTGTACTTGAAATCACAAAGTCTGTAGATTTGAAATTGCAAAGTCCAAAGTCCATAGATTTGAAATTACAAAGTCCATAGATTTGAAATTGCAAAGTCCATAGAAATCCCACAAAAAGAGGGATAATTATTTTTAAAAAAATTATACTTATTCATTGGTAATATTTAAAAAAAAAATACCAAGCGAGCCCCATCCACATGGGAGAAACCAACTTGCCACATAAGCCATGAGAAATGCCAAGTCATAAGAGCTCAAGATAATGCTAAGTATTCCACATCCATCTACCTCGTGGAACGTGAGAAGAGGGCATGGAGATAAGCGCATATACTAAAGTTAGTATTTGAACCAACGTCCCATGCTAAGTTGGTGCCAACCAACTAACATGCTATGTTTGGTGTTGAGTGGCCACAAAAAGGGATGTCGATAGATTTGAAGGATGCCGCCAACCTATTAAAAGGACAATAGGCCATTTAAACTTCCCAATGTGGGATAATGATAAGCCCAAGCGGCCAAAAAGGTAGGCTTAAGACTTGAACTCTTGACCTGTTGTGTAAAGGAAATAAGCCTTGACCGCTTATGCCATGAATTTCTAAGTAATATCAAAGCCACGAACTTATATTTAAATGTAAGCATTCAGCTGACTGTGTAAGAAAAATATAGACCAGTTTGCTATATTTGGTCATTTTGGAGCCCTTAGAGGCCGAATCAGAGCTCGGAGTAAACTACAAACTTGTTTAGAATTCTGATACACTCTATGAATTATATTTATTTTCCCATTTTGGAGAATTGGTGATGTCATTTTAAGCTACAGAAGTTGCCAATTTTGATTTGGAGAAGCCTCTACATGTGATTCAGGAAGATGAAGGACATGTTCAGTCAGCCAAGGTCTTTCGAAGGTCTGATCACTATTGTTATAGAGAGATATGATCTTTTTTTGTTTTTAAGTATTATTTTGGCTTACAAAGTTAGCAACAATTAATGGATCGGTTCGATACAAACTCGGGGATGTAGGAATTCTGAACCCCGTAAACAATTTCTATGTTTTGATCTTTGGGTTCATTTTTACATTTTAGTTTTAGTTAATTTGTAGATTATAAATCAGATTTTAATTAGAATGCAAAATTTAATCATTTGATCATTTTTGAGAAATTGGATAAAATCAGGTGTATAAAAAAATCTAACAATTTCAATGGAAAACGGATGTGATCTATCAATTCACCTTGATTTCAGTTTTGAAACTTGATTTGGATCAAATTTTCATCAATTTTTTAATCATTCCAACATCTTAAAAGTTGAGAAATTTCCACTTCCAATTTAGTGTAAATTTTGGAATTGAGAATTTAAAAGATCCGTTTTAAATATTTTAAAAAGTAGTGAAGTTCCTACTGGTGTTTACGGATCACATATTGAGTACTATTCATAATTATCCTATGATATTGTATATGTGGCTTTAAAAATATGATTACACATATGTTAGTTACTTATGGTACTTATATTTGATACTATTCATTGGATATTAATTTTTTACAATTATGCTATGTATTGTGGTGCATTCGCTTTGTTATCAAAATTAGAAATGTGTTATTAGCATGGTTTTTTGTATCTTTCTTGTTGATATTTTTCCTATGAAATGTGATAACCCCTTTATCTATACATTTTATAATATTTTATCATGATACATAAGGTTCATTATCCTGATTTTCTTTGATACCATGATAAGTGAAAAATGATTTGCCTTTTATGTACTCATAATGATGAGGAGGATGATACTAATTTGGAGGGAAAGTAATTTACTTCTCATCTAGTAATGTATGTAGAATATCATGTGGTTGATCTTTCAATTTGTCAAACTAGAATGATGGCCTCTTAATGGAAGTTGGTTTATTCAATTTAGGTGATGCTTTGTAATTTTTTTTCCCATTTATATAGTACATTGACTTGTTCTTGTTTGATAGGAATCAATTTGAGTGCTTCATATATGGTATGAATGAATTGAAGTGTATTATTTATTTTAGATGTCAAATTTGGATTCCTCTTTTTATAGATAACTCTTTGTTTATCCATAGATGATTATAGTTTAGTAACCTTTCATTTTTCATAATCTATCTCAGATGCATATTTTAATACATCCATATATAAGTTCTCAAAAGAGGTGTAAAGTGCATGCATGTCTCTTTATTTGAGTGGTGATAAGAGACCTGTACTAAAGATACATTGCTTTTATAAATATAAAGGTTGATAAGTTAGATAATGAAAATTATTTTTTAACCACAAAACATAGTCTTTGATGAGATCATTATGACATTATTGTTTTTTTTTTTAAAGATCTTCTAATGTGAGCTTAGGTACCATGTGATTATGATAATAAGATAAGAATGCATCCTCTAATTTTTTGAATTTGGACAAGGATCCATTAGGTAAACTATAGAACCAATATAAGGCCTCTCTTATAAGAACTTTATCAAAATATTTAAGTAAGATACATGGATCATTCCCCCATTCTCTAAAATAAAGGGCATGTTGTGCTAAATGAGTACAAATATCTCCATGACCAAAAATAATGGTAGTGTAGGTTTACAAAAATATTATGGATATGGATGCTCATATACAATTCATGTAAGGGGTTATCCTAGGATAGCATCATCTTTGAATTTTTCACAACATGGTCTAGTTTGTAAAGTGAGATCAAGAACTTGATTTTTGAGCTTTCTAATTGGATGCATCATGGATATCATATGACTAGTAGGAATAATATTTGTTTAGGAAGGCTCACTTATGGGTAGTAATTGATCATCCATTTTAGATATTGGTATAAAAGGATCATGACCATTGACATTAAAAAGTTTGGTATTTCAATATAAGACAACATTACTGCAAACTTTAGTCTCATCTCTTCATTTATCATTTTAATATTGTATAGGATTATACACATGACATTTTCTTATTTATATTTAAGTAAATTAGGAGATAAATAATAATTTTCACAATTGGTATTAACATGCAATTAAAATTGAAGGGGTGGAGAATGACTATATTTAGATTCAATGAATGAGATTTTATTATTCTTTCTTTGTAAATCTAGAGCTATGATGTCATATTGGATTTGTAATTCATATTCATTTGAATCTTGTGACATTTTGAGAGAGGAATATAAAGTAATAACATTATTCATTACTTCTAAAGGAGGATAAAGATTATCAAAATATTGAATAACTTTAACTATGACTAAAGGAGAGTATTTAATATATGGATCTACATCCTATACCTTTTCTAGAGAGGGAGTTAAACATTAACTTCTAAATTTGGGAATTTCTCTTCAAGGGATACACTTTTGTAATTTATATTTATTAGTGAGATTGAATGTAAGAGCTAAATTAAAAGGTAGGAAATGTGTTCTAGTAAATGATATTTCATATTTTGATCCTTTTGAAAGATTAATGGAGATAAAATGTTTGTTATTGATATACATTTTTGTTCTTATCTTTTGAAAAGAGGAATATGAGGGAGGAAACAATTGTGCAATTTGGCCATTAGTTATCTTAATTTATTCTTCACTATATTGTTTGTTATTGTACCATTCATATTGATTTTTAAAATTATAATTATATATATATCATAATTATAAATTATACAAATATGTTCATTGGTATATTCATTATCATAAGCATAAGGTGTAACATTGCTAGAAAAAAATGAATTTAGAGGATAAACACAATTGGGAATTTCATATTGAGATACATATAAGGAATACATTTTAGATTTGTTAACCTAAAATATATTAAATATGACAAATATGATGCTCAATGCTAACAATCAACCAAGCACACAATGAAAAAAAAAGGCTATGAATGGGTGAACCTAGGTAAGGTGTGTTTTATTTATAGGTTCTTAGATATATTAATACTAGTCATAAATAGTGAATATGGCTATCAAGAAACTAAATGCATGTTTTACCATACCTATACCAAAGAGAAAAGTATGGAGGAATCAATTACAACAAAAGACCTAGAAATGCCATTAATGTTCACTTGTTTTTAGTTACACCATAAAATAAAGGTGTTATTTAGGTGACTTACTAATACAACTATAATATTTAATAGTTCCTCCCAACCCACATTAGTTTTTTTGGAAATAAAAGTAAAATTTTGGTATTTTTAAAACTAAAAATTATCTAGTTTCTCTTAAGGGATGCAACTGATAGAGTGTAGGCTTAGAGTCTTAGGAAAAAATGGAGAGAATAAAAATGTCTATTTTATGTTTTTTACACCATAATTAATGTGACCAAAAAATAGGTTCTTCAATTGGGTACTTAGTTCAAAATTTTCATGTTTTATTAAGGAATATTGGATAAAATTGCACTTTTACATGGAACAAAAAAATAGCCTTCAATTTTCACTCATTTCTAGTTACATTACAAAATTAGGGTGGTATTTAGGTGATTCACTTGTAAATCTTAATATCTCATGGATCATCCATACCAATCATGGTTTTATTGGAAATGCATGTCAAAGTTTGGTTTTTTTTACTTATTTTTTATTAAGGGATGAAACAAGAGGTGTACAAGCTAGGAGTCCAAGGGAATAATCAAAAACATACAAAGGTTAATTTTTTATCCACCATCCTAGATGAAATAAAAAATTTGGTTCTTATATTGTGCACTTGGTTTAGAATTTTCATATCATACTAATAAACTTTAAATTATTTTTGAAACTTTCATATACAACAAAAAAATGTCATTAGTTTTGGCTCATGTCTAGTTACACCATGAAAATAAGGGTGGTTTTTATGAGAAACATTTTTGAAGCCTTAGGGTTTCATAGTTCATCCCCACCCATCATATGTTTTACAAATGTGCATCAAATTTTGGTTTTTTATAAAATATTATCTAGTTTCTCTTAAGGGATGCAATTGGGGACTGGTGGAGAGCATACAAATGTCCATTTTGTGTTTGTTTGCATCTTGGACTTTAGTGTGAATTTGATTCATTTATTAGATGATTAGTTTTAAAAAATGAGGTTCTATTAAGAAAATTTAGATGATTTTTGTAAATTTCACATGCGATAAAAAAAGTGTCATCAAATTTTGCTTGGTTCATTTCTCATTTCTAATTTCTAGTTAAATAATAAATGTGCAACTTGATTTTTTATACAATATAGAATATGAAATGAAGATGGGATCTTGTTATTAGTTGCAAAGATACATGTCACAAAGATATTTAAAAAAAAATTCTATGTCAAATTAACTTTTCCTATCCTTATGGGTGTTTGCATCCTAGATGCATAATTTCATACAATGACCTTATTTAACTAGTTGTCACACCGTAAAGGGATTATCCCAAGTTGAGATTGTCTCAAATATCATGAAGATTAAAAGTATAATTTAAATTAATATCAAGTGTAAGACCAAATACGATTATTCAATTGAAAAGATTCCTTGGGCTATGTAGTTATTATCAGTACTTTATTAAGGGATTGTCTCACTTGGATACTCCTCTCAAGTAGGCAATTTTAACCTTTCTTTGAGTTGAACTTGGAATATTTAAAATTTAAACATGATTCCACACTAAAATACCAATTTAGGGTGCTTGGTAAGTCACTTATACAAAAAACAATTATTTAACTTCCCTTAACTAGAGGGTTTGAAGATTACTTGGCATACATATTGCCATTTTACCATTTATGTGATTTAAACTAGGATCAATTAACTTGTAAATTTAGGTCCACACCAAAAAACTAAGCCAGTGTGCTAAGGCACTTATACAATATTTTTTATTTTTTATTTCCTCTCTCAATTAGACATTTCAATTTTTCTTGGCATAAAAAATGTCATTTTACCATTTGTGGTATTTGAGCTCACATTGAATAACATGTAAATTTAAGTTTAAAATAAAACACCAATATGGGGTGCTTGGTAAGACACTTTTAATTTTTTATGATTTATTCTAGCATATATAAAGAAGAGATTTTTAATCTTGTTTGTCATAGAACATGAAATTTTCCAATTTATGGTATTTGAACTTAGATTAGTTAGTCTACAAATGTAAGTTAACACCAAAACACAAAGTTGTGTGCTTGCTAAGAAACTTATACAAACATTTAATCTATTTTAGTCTCTCTCAAGTAGAGGTTTTTAATCTTGCTTCATATATGAACATGCTAATTTCCCATTTGTGGGATTTGGACTAAGATGAGTTAGCTTGTTAATGTAAGTCCACACCAAAATAAGTAACTGAGGTGTTTGGTAAGACACTTATTCAAATTTTATATTTATTATAGCCTCTCTTAAGAATAGATTTTTAATATAACTTAGCATATAACATGTCATTTTCCCATTTTTAAGAGTTAAACTCAGATTAGTTAACTTGTAAATTTAATTCCACATCAAAACACTAAGTTAGGGTGCTTTATAAGGCACTTATACAAATTTTTGATTTATTTTAGCCTCTCTCAAGTGGAGTGTTTTAATATTCCTTGGTTTGGAACATGACATTTTCTCATTTATGGGATTTGAAATTAGATCAATTACATTTAAAATGTAATTCCAAACCAAAACAACAAGCTAAATTTCTTGGTAAGGAACATATACAATTTATTTATTTTTGTATTCTCTTTCAAGTGGAGGTTTTAAGATTATTCAGTATAGAAAATATTAGCATATTATTGTAATACCTTAGGCTATTTGCTAAGGCATAGTCCCTATGCATATAGTTATATTGGCTTTAACCACTTAGGTAAATAGGATACACATGCCTAGCTATTTTACACTACTCGATGCTTATGGTTCCACCCACCTCCTTATTTTTTGGGTGTTTCTTTTATGCTTATATAATAGGATTATATGTATTGTTAATGTACACTAGTTAATTCATTTCTTCATCTCTTTGATGAATCTAATATGGTAATTAAAGTTTACAATTTAGGAAGCTTGGGAGGAAGCTAGTGAAGCAAGAGAGGATGGTCTTGTTAGGGAGGAGCGTGAAGCACCCAATGGAGAGCCATCAGAAGAAGAAATTTATTTTTTGCATATGACCAACCATTTAACTCAGAGGAAAATACCAAAAATTCATTTGAGCACTATTTTTTATGGTTCTTGGTTCTATAAAATTCTCTATCCTAGAATTCATCTATTGGATCAGATGAAATTAAATTATGTTGAGTGTTTTATCTAAAAATTGCATTTGAAGTTTTTTGGTTGGTCATTTCCATATAGTTTGGGGAGGAGACCATATTTTCATTTAGACACTATTTTGGCATATGAAGGTTCTAAAAATTTCTATTTTCTAAGAGAATCTCATTGGATTTGACATCCTCTAATTTGGCTGAGTAGTTTATCCAAGTTTTATAGGTTGGCTAAGTTACATAGGTCATTTTTGATTGGTTAATTTATTTCATGAAAGATTTTATGATAAGTTTTATTCCAACCAATCATAAATAAGGTGTATTTTTTTTAAATTGGAAAAATCAATTTAGTTTTTAAAACTTTAGAAATTGATTTTAACCAAAGTTTTGCCTAGACTATCCTAGAATTCATCTATTGGATCAAATGAAATGAAATTATGTTGAGTGTTTTATCTAAAAATTGCATTTGAAGTTTTTTGGTTGGTCATTTCCATACAATTTGGGGAGGAGACCATATTTTCATTTAGACACTATTTTTGGCATGTGAATGTTCTAAAAATTTCTATTTTCAAAGAGAATCTCATTGGATCTGACATCCTCTAATTTGGCCGAGTAGTTTATCCAAGTTTTATAGGTTGGCTAATTTACATAGGTAATTTTTGATTGGTTAATTTATTTCATGAAAGATTTTATGATAAGTTTTATTCCAACCAATCATAAATAAGGTGTATTTTTTTTAAATTGGAAAAATCAATTTAGTTTGAAAAACTTTAGAAATTGATTTTAACCAAAGTTTTGCCTGGACTATCCTAGAATTCATCTATTGGATCAGATGAAATTAAATTATGTTGAGTGTTTTATTTAAAAATTGCATTTGAAGTTTTTTGGTTGGTCATTTCCATATAGTTTGGGGAGGAGACCATATTTTCATTTAGACACTATTTTTGGCATGTGAAGGTTCTAAAAATTTCTATTTTCTAAGAGAATCTCATTGGATCTGACATCCTCTAATTTGGCTGAGTAGTTTATCCATGTTTTATTGGTTGGCTAATTTACATAGGTCATTTTTGATTGGTTAATTTATTTCATGAAAGATTTTATGATAAGTTTTATTCCAACCAATCATAAATAAGGTGTATTTTTTTTAAATTGGAAAAATCAATTTAGTTTTTAAAACCTTAGAAATTGATTTTAACCAAAGTTTTGCCTGGACTATCCTAGAATTCATCTATTGGATTAGATGAAATTAAATTATGTTGAGTGTTTTATATAAAAATTGCATTTGAAGTTTTTTGGTTGGTCATTTCCATACAGTTTGGGGAGGAGACCATATTTTCATTTAGACACTATTTTTGGCATGTGAAGGTTCTAAAAATTTCTATTTTCTAAGAGAATCTCATTGGATCTAACATCCTCTAATTTGGCTGAGTAGTTTATCCAAGTTTTATAGGTTGGCTAATTTACATAGGTCATTTTTGATTGGTTAATTTATTTCATGAAAGATTTTATGATAATTTTTATTCCAACCAATCATAAATAAGGTGTTTTTTTTTTTAAATTGGAAAAATCAATTTAGTTTTTAAAACTTTAGAAATTGATTTTAACCAAAGTTTTGCCTGGACTATCCTAGAATTCATCTATTGGATTAGATGAAATTAAATTATGTTGAGTGTTTTATCTAAAAATTGCATTTGAAGTTTTTTGGTTGGTCATTTCCATACATTTTGGGGAGGAGACCATATTTTCATTTAAACGCTATTTTTGGCATGTGAAGGTTCTAAAATTTTCTATTTTCTAAGAGAATCTCATTGGATCTGACATCCTCTAATTTGGCTGAGTAGTTTATCCAAGTTTTATAGGTTGGCTAATTTACATAGGTCATTTTTGATTGGTTAATTTATTTCATGAAATATTTTATGATAAGTTTTATTCCAACCAATCATAAATAAGGTGTATTTTTTTTAAATTGGAAAAATCAATTTACTTTTTAAAACTTTAGAAATTGATTTTAACCAAAGTTTTGGCTGGAGGAACACATTTAATTATGTTGGGAGATAAACATAAAGCCAAACCAGTTGAAAATTTCACCATTTTCTAGGTCTCATATCTACTATTGATAGAGAAGAATTTTTTTAAATTGAGGTCGTATATATCTTGATTTAATTATTTTAATCCAAATTTTAGTATTTTTAAAGATGAAAAGTTTAAAATCTCTCAAATGGTGTTGAGTTTTTTTCTAAAAATTGGAGGTATTGATTATTTTGTGATTTAAATCAGTGGGTATGAGGAATTTTGTGTAAAGTCATTATATTTTTATATTATTTGTATTTTTGAGATAAACTAGGTCAAAATGGCTAGTTTACAACACCTCTTGTTACCAGATTCACAAAAATTGACAGGAAAAAATTTTAGTTTGTGGAGTCACAAGGTTTTGATGGTATGTGAATATTAAAATCTTGATTAAATAGTTCTTGATAAAGAGCAAAGGCCTACCACTAGTAATTTTGACCATGATAAACATCATTGTGAGGCTCTTATGTTGTTAAAACTGTTAGTAATAGATAATTTAATCTCAGTGGTCAGAATTATGACTAGCACATTAGATTTATGGACTAATCTTCTAAATATTAGGTTTTTAAATCTAATAGGGTATTATATTTGAATAATTTATTATTTTCCATTAAGATGTAGGAAAGTTCCTCCATTTTTGAGTTTTTGTTACAAATCAAGGACATCAATAATCAATTGAAGGATGTGCAGAATCCTATTGATGAGTAATATTTGATTTCTCTGGTTATGTAAAATCTTCCACCTTCATTTGAGTCATTTGTGGAGTCCTTTCACATAATTGTTGAGATGTAGACTTTGGAATTTGAAAAGTTATCCACATTTCTATTACAAAAGGAAATACAACAGGAGCATACAATGTTATCTACATCTAATTCTATAGAGAGTGCATTATTCATCAAGGGAAAGGGTAAATAGTTTGGTAAAACTACTAGTTATCTAATATAAACTTCACAAGTAAGTGGTTATAATAAGATATCTAAGTGGAAATGTTTTTACTGTAACCTAATTATCTTAAGAAAGATTGTAGGAAAAGACAATAATATATGGCTAACCCTAAAAAGAAAGCTCATCATGAGAATATAGTTGAAGGTGAAGGCAAGGAAACATCTCCTAATTTTGATTTCATAACTTCCAATGGTAATTCTATGGTCGATCAAGCTTGGTACTTTGATTCAAGGCATCTCACCATTATATATGCCATAAGGACAGGTATGTGGATTTTTTTGAAAATGATAGTAGAAAGGAATCTGTATCTTTGGGAGATGGTAGAAGTCATTTTGTGAATGGATATGGTATTGTTCATATTATTTTTAATGGTGTAGTTTGGTATACATTTAATAATGTTAGGCATGTGCCTAATATGAACAAAAATCTACTTTTAATTAGTGGGATCACTACAAAATATGATTTTGTTTTAAAATTTCAAAAATAACAATGTTTATTCACTACCAGAGATAACAAGATTATTTTTGTTGGGATTGGTGAGAAATGATTGTACAAGCTTAAAAATCTATAGATGTCAAAAAAAATTTCACTTACAGTGGTTGATAACACAATTTCACTATGACATGAAAGGTATGGGCATTTGAATTTTTAGTATTTGAATACATTAAGCAAGACTAAGATGGTTAAGGGGATTATTTCTATTCAGGATAGTCATCATGTATGTATTGGATGTTAGTTAGGGAAGCAAGCTATACATTCATTTACTATTGGTAAAGATTAAAGAGCTAAGGGAGTATTATATCTAGTACATGTGGGTTTACATGGTCCAATGTAGACACCTACCCCTTCTAGAGCCCATTATTTTTTGTTTATGGTTGATGATTTCTATAGGAAAAAGTGGGTATACTTTTTAGTGAATAAATATAATTTTTTTAATAGATTCCTTACTTGGAAAGCTATGGTTAAAAAATAGGTGGGATGGTTAATGAAATCTCTTAGAAAAGATAATAGGGGTAAGTTCATCTCAAAATAGTTTAAGGAGTTTTGTGCCACTGAAGGCATACGTAGATAGTACACTACCCCTTACACTCTATAGTAAAATGGAGTTGTGGAAAGGTGAAATAAGATGGTGATGGATATGGCTTGTTGTATGATCCAAAGTAGAAATACCCCATATAGATATTGAATAGAAGCAATGAATATGGCAATGTACATCCTCAACAAAAAATCTTCCAAAATCATTGGATAATATGACTCCAATGAATGCTTGGTTAGGTTGAACTCCAGATGTAAGTGCTTTTAGAATATTTGGTTTTGTAGTTTTTGTAGTTATTCCTAGTCAAGAGAGAAACAACTTAGATGTGAAAATCAAATCATACATGTTTGCTGGGTACAATGACTAGCCAAAGACATATAGATTATATGATGTTTCTACTAATAAAGTTTTGGTCAATAGAGATGTCATAGTAAATTAATAGATGCCATACTTTACAACTAATATAGTTTTAGATATTGATTCATTATTTTCTTCTAATGATTATATTATAAATTATGATGTGAAAGTTGAGTAGGATTCTAGTTCATCGGTAGAATCACTAGGATAAATTTTAGTGGTGAATATTTGTTAATTCCCAAATATTCTATTTTAGGGAATTTGAATTTGTAAACTTTAGGGTGCAGCATATGACCCTTTCACCTAAAATTCTGTAATGTCATTTTTAGGGGTCATCTCGCCAATGATTTAGAATAATTATGGGGTTATCCATATAATTCATAATCTATATATAGTACATATGTTCTTAGAGGTCACAAAATCAAATTATATTTCTTTATCAGATTTTGAAGATGTTGAGACTTAAGACCATACTCCACCACTTGACTACTTTCAACAACCTAACCTCCACCATCATTAAGTTATGTGATATAAACTAGACACTCAGTGGTACTGTGTCACATGGCAAAAACTAGGCACCTAGTCATAATGTGTCACATGATGATAACCTAATGCTTATAAGTAATGTGCCATGTAATGAACATGTGTGGCATGATGGTAACCTACCATGAAATGGAAATTTACCACATGATGGAAACCTTCCATGAGATGGTAACTACATGATGACAACCTACCACTTGGTAGTGATTTTCTATGTGATGACAACTAATCAATCAGTAACCATGTGCCATGTGATGGAAATGTGGCATCCAATAGTAGTGTGTCACATAGTTTCAAACTAAATACTTTTATCTCTATGTTACATGGTGGTAGCTTTCTACTCAGTAGAACTGTGTTATGTGACCACAACTTGATACCTGGTAGCAAATGGGAAACCAACAACAATAAACCACCTAGTAACAGATCTAACATCAGGAGGTAAAAATAAGGGTAAAGCACCCAAAAAACAAAAAAAATACAACATCATTTCTTATTTTATAAATCCAAGAAAGAGGAATACACATAAAATAGGCACTTTGAATACAGGCAATTTTGAATCTTTAAAAAAATATACCAGTTAATTTTTTTCACTGTAGAATAATTGCAAAAGTATTTCAATGTAGAAATTGACATAGATATTGACACTATTTCATTAGAAAGAATTAATACCAATAACTTCTCACCACCTGAAGATATTATTGATGAAATGCCACCCCTAAAAGACATACCTCTAGGCACTTCACTAGAATACACTCTTGTGGGCACTCTACAAGAGAAATTTAGTTCTTTTTAGACAACAAATTTTGTTGAAAATTCCACTCAAAAAATTTGATGGAGGAAGAGAAGTACATAGATAATTGGAAGGTCTTTTCAAGTTGACTAGGCTATAAAATATCCATTTATAGATCCTGTAGACCCAAAAAATTGTAATTAGCCTCTAACAGAATACAGATGTACAATTTATAGTTAAAAACTTAGAAAGAACATAAAATGCAACTTAAATTGGACACAATAGAGAAACATTATGGGAGATTATATGTATCTGTGAAACATTCAGATGGATAGATAAAAAGAACACATAGATAGAAAAATGGATAAGAATGCATGCATATAAGATATACACGTGAATGCAAAAATGATCAGAAGTGATAAAAAAATCTTGTTGAGAAAGGGGGAACCATCAAAGCACAATGGAAAAGTTATGCAGTCTAATCTTAGGGAAAAATATGTATAGTTCTCTACTATTTTACACATTTTAAAAATGGGAAGACCCATTTTTGCTTTTATAGATTACAAAATTTTGTTTCAACATAATGGGTTTTTGGATATTCCATAGTCACATTAGTCAGATAATAGTGCTTGGGAAATGGCAAAATGTCTAGCCATTATTGAGAAGGAAGATTTAAAAGAAAGTGTTAAGAGATCATTATTTATCTCTCTATCCATCAATGAGGTAACTATCATTGATGACACAACATGGGCTTGTATGCATGTCTATACCTTTTAAAACTATTTAAGGAAATCTCATCTTTTAGTTGTCTATAAAATGGTAGAAAATTACAATGCAAAAAACTTCCATAAATTGGTTATATCTAATTTAAGAGAGAGATCTAGGATGGATGATTATGCCATAACTACAAAGCTAGTGTGTGTTGTTGCATTAGTGATGCATGTGTATAGAAAGGGTATTTATGTTCACCTACAAATAATAGTTTCTCAATTTATGATTCCAATCTATTACATGGCACATAAGATGAATCTTGCTTATAAAATTGTTAGCACATTCAGTAATGTTACAAAAGTGGAAGATCTTATTCATGACTTACATGTGTACATGTCTAACAGCCCAAAAATATTTAAGGATTTCCATAAATTTACAATTGGGGTGATAGATGGTAAAAACTATTGAAAGATGTGGAAACCAAATGGATTTCCATGTATGAACCTGCCTACAAATTTTTTGAGGAATATCCATCTTTGATAGGGTTTATGTATAAATATCATATGGAAGTTGATAAAGTAAAATATTTGTTGTGTCATTTAATATATTTATAATCTTTACTCACATTATGCGGTATTTTTCAAATGTTGAAGGAAATCAATTATTTAATGAAACATGCCCAAGAGAGATATATCTATATTGTTGACTTCATACATTTGAGAAAATATGTATGTCAATGTTTAGATATATTATACACATCAAATGAAAGCTTTCATAGACCTATTTTTAAAACCTAGCAAATTTTGACTGATTTTTAGAATTCATAGAGTTATTTGAAATTCAATATACATGATCATATTTGTGTCATGGTAAATGGCATTGAGATCCCAATGTACACATGCTCTAGAAGACTTGAAGTTGTGGGAGTTGAGCCTGAAGATGTACTTGTGACATGTTTACTATATGATACTATTTTGTATAAAACACGAATTAAATTGAGAAAAATCTCACAAAGTTTAGTCATTGAGATCAGAGAAAGTTTTCAAAGGGATGAGTTGTTGGAGGGCATGGGAGTTGTGAATCCCATTTTTTAGAATAGTGTTAACAGTCAAGAACAAATCAACACATTTCACAAATACATGGGTATAATTGTTATGACTTTTTTTAAATCTATAGATGTTAATGGATTTTAGATTAATGCTATTTTAAATAAACAATTACTAACATCTTATTCAACATAGTTTGGGATTACAATGATGGATCAATTTTAATGTTGAAGTGACCCAATAGAAAATGGTTTCATTACTCATCTATGGGAAAAAATTTATCCAAGTAGCATATTACAAGAAATTATTAGTGAATATTTTAGATTATATGAATTTTCTCAAACAATGATTTTGGGATCTATGAAAGATGAGCCAGTGTTTAGTGCATTATCCTTCGTGAAGTCAAAACTTAGAAATAGATTGGATAAAAATAGAAAGACTTGTTTGAGACTATATTTTTCATGTTATTCTATGGAAAAGTTTCCATATGATAGAGAAATGGTAACATGGATTTATCTAATGGAAAGAAGAGGTGTTACTAATACAACTACCAATACAGAGGAAGAGAATACTGAGACTAAATATGATACTAGCATGGTAGATGCAAATCACACTTATGATGAACAAGTTTCTTGAGGATTATTTTAGCTTCCCAAATTTTAGTTTGATAAGTATGGATATTACTATTTTTTGAAATATTTCTTATTCTTTCATCTTTAAATACATTAATTTTTTTAATCTATTTCTTGGATGTTACAATCATGAATCTTATTCAATACATTAGAATTAATATTTTTTTGTCCTATTAAAATTCTATTTATTTCAAATAGTACTTTATTTTTGAAATACATGTCATTCATTAAGTAAAAATTATAATTCTAATTAACATTATACATAGCATTTCCTTATAGCATTCATTGATGAGAATATTGAGACTAAATATGACATTGACATGGTAGATGCAAATCACACTTACGATGAGCAAGTTTCTAAAGGATTGTTTCCATTACCTGAATTTTAGTTTAATAAGTATAAAAATTAATATTTTATGAAATATTTCTTATTATCTCATCTTAAAAATTCAAATACATTATGTTCTATAATCTATTTTCTAGATGTTACAATCATGAATCTTATTCAATACATTGGATTTAATATTTTTTTTGTCCTATTAAAAATCTGAATTTGAAATAGTACTTTATCTTTGTAATGCATGTCACTCATTAAGTAGCAATCATAATTCTCATTAACATTGTATAGAGTATTTCCTTATAGCATTCATTGATGCATACAAGTCTTATGTCTAGACATGCATGGTGCACCATAGGACACTAGTTCTCTTACAATTAAAACTCCAATTATTAAGATTTATTATTATACATGCATAACAATGTAATTATAATTATTCCATAGAATAATTACTCTATAATAGGCTATGTTTCCTACAATGACTACAATATACAACTACTACTAATATATACCAAATATTTTTCCTATAGTTGGAACTTGGGGTCGCATATTTTCAAATTCCACCACAATTAATCAATTCAATGCTATAGTAACTAGAATAGTGTAACAATGTATTCAAATCTACAACTACTAGAATAATATGACACTAACAATGCATTCAATACTACAACTACTAGAACAATATAATTCTATAGAATATTTACTCTACAATAGTCTATGTTTCAACTACTACAACTACTAAAATATTCAAATACTAAAGGTACTAAAAATAGTTTTCCTATAGTTATGTTTGCATATTTCCAAATTCCACCACAATAAATGCATTCAATGCTAAAACTACTATAATAGTTTAACAATTCACTCAATACTACAACTACTAGAACAATATAATTCCATAGATATTTACTCTACAATAGGATATTTTTCCTACAACTACTACCATAATCATATACTACAACTAATAGAAATATTTTTTTTATAGTTGGGTTCGCATATTTCCAAATTGCACCAACATCAATGCATTTAATGCTATAAGTACTATAATAGTTTAAAAATGCATTAAATGCTACAACTACTAGAACATTATATCTATGCATTCAAACCCTACACCTATTATATTTAAACTACTAGAAAATTATAAATATCCATAAAATATTTACTCTTCTTTTTCTCCATATAATATATAAACTTGACCACAATATATATATATATATATATATATATATATATATATATATATATATATATATATATATATATATATATATAATATATTAAAATTATATATCTTAGATTATTTGGAACAACTATATAATATCATTTAATAAAACAAGTGTTTTTCAAATAAACATGATATAAACTATTTTAAACAATAGAAACTATCATTATGAACATTATAAACTTAGAGTTATCATTATTTTTTTAGTTGAGACTCTCTACCCCATTGCTGCTTGTCATCCCCACCCATGGAAACCCCATTGTCTTGACCTGCCTGTGAAAATGGATCCTCCATCATCACTCCTTTCTGAAGATCCTTTGCAGTAGAATTCATTTGTGCAAGAATCGCCCTCTCTTCATTCTTTACATCTCCTGTTGAAATAATTATAGCATCTACATCTTTTTTTTGCTTCAATAAAATACTTGGATCCATACCATGCTCTTTAATTATTTTCTTCAAAATGTTGTTATGTTTATTTAATAGAACTAGTTTTTCCTTCAATGAAATCATTGAGGAGATAATTTTGCAAATGTTTTTCAAATGTAATTAAGAAGATGTGCTTCTTGCTTCAAATTTTCATATTTTTCCTACAAATAACAAATAATATGTGTCAAGCACATACAAAGGTATTATAATAATCAAAATACACATTAAAAATAAAGAAAAATTACCACAACTTTATCCTTCTCTACTTGTGCAATGGTAACAAGGTTGATATCTTTAGCCCATTTATTGAAATATTTTTGGGATTTTCCATTTAAAATTTTCAATCTGTTTATCATAATATCTAAAATCCTATCATTGTAAACATTGTACACAGAGATCAATCCAAATTGAGCTTTCTGGAATAAAGCGTCAATCTTTGAGGGTTCATTTTGAACAAGAGAAAACAAATTCACTCTTTGGGAGTGGTTATGATAATGGGCATTGATTTCTTTGATAAGTACTTTTTCCCTTATCTCCCATTGTTTCAAATCATTAAACTCATCAATAAAACTAGATTATCCAATGAAAAACTAGTAAGGGAATCCTTAGAGACATTTACATTATCAGTATGGGGTGGGGAAGAGGTAGCTGTAGGAGGCACTTGTGAAGGCACATTAACAACTTGAATAAATTCATGTGGATTTAATCCACCAATAATCATGGGTCCACTTTCAATTCCAAGAAACTCTTCATATAAATCAATCTACTTCAAACATGTAAGTCCCTATGCACTCAAAAGGCCACTAATAAAGAAATTTGGTAAATAAAAAATTTACAGCATTCCTCAACTTTGTGTAGGAAGGGAGATATTATTTCCTCTTCTCTAAATTTAGATGGGTGATGGGGGTGGTGGCATACTTTTAGGTATTCTAATAGATGTTGGGTGGACTAAAAAAAATTATTCAAAAATGGTAAATTCAATAACATAAAATTAATGCAAATTCAAATTGAATATGTTAATGTTATTACCTATCAGGGTGACTATTGTTAAGCATGCGCTATACTGAGAAGGGTAGTGAATAAGTATATCATATATCTTATAAATATTTTATTTAATCAAACTCCACTTAACCATTCATTCAAGATATGTAATAAAATTGAAAGCAATATGCACCACAAGAGAGAGAGAGAGAGAGAGAGAGAGAGAGAGAGAGAGAGAGAGAGAGAGAGAGAGAGAGAGAGAGAGAGAGAGCAAATTTTTACATGAAAACCCAAAATGGGAGAAACCATGAAGAACAATCTCAAGTATATGAAAGAGCACCAACTTAAATTAATTTTTTTTCAATCACCAACCCCTTTGTTAATCACCAACACACCAATTATTTGTGAGTACCAACCCCTCTTGTGTATAAAACACAACTATATCTTAATATTGCTTACTCAACAAATGATAGAACTCTATAATATCTCTTTCTATTCTCTCCTTTTTTCTTATATAAAAAAAATACAAACCATGCACTCTCTTGCATATTAAAAATGGCTTCTCAATCCTTTATTTATAGCTTTACAAAAGACCTTTGTCATTCACCATTTGTGACCCTTCAATCTTGATAGAAAATGGTGCCAAATTTGAATGACCCTTTGTATCCTTTCATTTGAAAAGTCACATGGTGACCCTTCATGAGAAAATTCATCCTTTCCCCTTTTTCCTTTGTCTTGGTGACCTTTCAAATTCCTTAAGATGACTCTTCATGGAAAAATATGGCATACCCTATTTTGTCTTCACTTGGTGACTCTTGGAATTCCTCAAGATGACTCTTCATGGGAAAATGCATCCCATTCCTCTTTTGTCTTTGCCTCATCACTCTTTGACTTCTCCATGGGCCCTCTTTTGACTTTTATGCAACAAAAAATATATTCATTAATATTAAATAAATATCAACACACTTTAGCCAATATATGAATATTAAAAACACCATTAAATGCTATGGGGCCTTTATCACCAATGCTAGACCTTTGACATCAATAACATTATTTCCAACAATCTCCTCCTTTGTCATTAATGGTAACCTCAAACTAAAACTACCACATCTTGAAACCTATACTACACATGCCAACCTACACATATTTCCATCTAAAAAACATATAGTAACTCCCCCTTATTGTAGTAAGTTGTACTTATTTCTTGTACCTATTTATGCACCTATTTCTACACCTATATTTGTTCCTATATCTATTTCTATTCTTCTCTCCCTTTGACAACAATGGTAAAGGGCCTATCTTAGAGCTAACACTTATCTCCCCCTCAACTAATGTTGATCCTCAGTGGTAGGAAGTAAAATAAATTACTCCCAACTTCTCCCATAGATACTCAAATGTGTCTTTTTGTAGTGCCTTTATGAAAATTTCTACAATCTATTTTGTAGTACTGATATATTCCATATTAACCTATTGATCTACAACTTGCTCTCTCAAGAAGTGATATATGATAGGAACATATTTTGTTCTTGAATACATCACTATATTCTTAGAAGTATTAATAACACTTATGTTGTCATAAAAAATAGAAATAGGTTCATCATATTTTACCTTGATATCTTCCAAAGTTTGCTTCATTGAAAGCACTTGAGTACAAAAAAATACCAATGTAATATATTTTATTCTAGTTGTAGAAAGTGATACTGAATTCTACTTTTTACTTAGCCATGATACCAAGTTATCATCAAGGAAGAAAGCTTCACTTGTACTCTTTCTATCATCCAAGTACCCTGCCCAATCTGAATCTATATAATCAACCAAAGTGAAATCTCTGCTTGTAGGATACCACAATCTATTATCCAATGTCTCTTTGATATATCTAAATATTCTCTTTACCAACTAAACATGACTCTTCTTTGGGGTTGCTTGATATCTTGAAACCATGCCTATTGGATGCATAATGTTTAGCCTCGATGTTGTCAAATATAAAAGACTACCAATCATAGATATATACAAATATTTATCTGTAATAGGTGAATCTTCATCCTTACCTTGTTCCTTGTACCCATCGGTGTACCAATTATGCACAATCCTCAAAACCAAACTTTTTCAACATTTATTTGACATATTTATTTTGAGATATGAAAATTCCCTTATCTGACTAAAAAATTTGTAATCCTAATAAAAATGACAATTCTCCAAGCATAGACATCTCAAATTATTTTTTCCTTATTATGAGAAAATTATTTTGTCATATTTTTAATTCTACCTCCAAATATTATGTCATCAACATATACCACAACAATCAACTAATGCTCACCTTCTATTTTGATGTAGAGATTACTATCAACAAATCCTCTCTTGAAACCTTGATCTTGTAGGTATTTATTAAGTCTTTCATACCAAGCTCTAGGATCTTATTTCAATCCATATAGTGCTTTCTTCAATTTGCATATATGGCTACTATCATTTGAGAGAAGAAATATCTTTGGCTACTCAATGTAGACCTCCTCTTCTAGATTCCCATTCAATAAAGTAGATTGACATCCATCTAAAACACTTTGAAAATTTTAAACACTGCATATGCAAAAAACATTATAATAGCCTCTAGCCTTGCCACTGGTGCAAAAGTTTCTTCAAAATATATTCCCTTAATTTGAGCATATCCTTTACATACTAATCTTGTTTTATTCTTGGCCACTTCTCTATTTTCATTCAACTTATTTCTATAAAACCATTTTTTTCCTATCACATTGTGATCTTTTAGTCTAGGCACTAATTCCCAAGTATCATTATTTTCTATCTGATTTAGTTCTTCATCCATTGCCTTAACCCAATGCTTATCATGTCTAGCTTCTAAAAAAATTTTAGGCTGAATTTTGGATAACAAAGAGAAATTAACTTGCTCAGATTCACTTACCATCATTCTTCTAATGTGAATTCCTTCATTTATGTCCTTGATGATGTCACTTTCATTATGATTTCTCTAAACATATTTGGATAGGGTTTTGGTGTCCTTTTTCTCCTTTTCATCTTCATCTGATTCTTTAAAATCTTTCTCTTAAATGATTTTAGGAATGTCTATTATATAATTGATTCTTTGTGATCCATCTTCTTTTATCCTAACACTTACACTTTCAACTATTTTCTTGGTTCTTTTTTTAAAACATTTATAAGCTTTACTTTTGCAAGAATAACTAATAAATATACCTTCATCTACTCTAGATTCAAACTTACCCAATTTTTCATCGATTCTCTTTATGAATCTACTATCAAAAACTCTAAAATAATCAACTATAGCTAGTTTGTCTTTCCATAGCTCATAAGGAGTCTTGTCACTGTTGAATCTCAATAATTCTCTATTTTATTTATGCATTATTGTACCAACTACCTCTCTTTAATATTTATCTAGTATCTTGGATTCATTTAGCATTGTCCTTGCCATCTCCTAAACTATTTTTTGCTCCATTTAACTACTCCATTTTACTATGGAGTTTTAGCTACTGAATAATGTCTCTTTATTCTATGGTCTTCATAATACTCAATAAACTGATCTAACATGAATTCTCCTCCATGATCTGATTTTAGGCACTTAATCTTCAAACTAGTTTCATTCTTAGCTAATGCTTTGAAATGTCTGAAAGATTCTAATTTTTTATTTAAAAACATTACCCAAGTCATATGTGAAAAATAATCAATAAACAATATGAAATATTTCTCACCTTGAGTAATTTGAGTTCTCATAGGTCCACACAAATTAGTGTGAACAAGCTCTAACATTTGAGTGGTTGATTATTATTTTGTTTTAACCCATCTTCTAGCCTACTTTCCATGCTAACAAGGTTCACAAAATGTGTTGGATGGCTTTGTAATCTTTGAAAGATTTTTGATTGCTTGTTTCTTGATGATATTGACAAGATTGTCAAAATTTATGTGTCCCATTCTCCTCTACCATAGCCAATTTTTTTCAATCTGAATCAAACAACATCTTTAACCTTTGATGTCTGATAATATATACAAATTATTGCTTGTTCTCTGAGCATCTACAACCAACACATCTAAATATTTTCTCCTAATTTTACAACCTTATACATAAAACTTTAGTGTGTGACCCTAATCACACATTTGACTTAAACTCAAAATATTATGCTTAAGACCTTCTACATACAAAACATTTTTAGTTTTAGTTCTACCATTATCCAAACTTAGTGTACCTTTTCTAGAAATTATGGTAGTAGTATTATCTCTGAATTTCACTATGCCACCATTGATCTTATTCAAGGTTATGAACTTGATCTTTTATCTTATCATGTGCCTTGAACATCCAGTATTAATGAACCATGGCTTTTCTTCATTTCTTTCATGAAAAGCTATCTGTACCAACATAGACTTTTTAGGTTGTTTCTTTTTCCATGAACTTATCTAAACTTTCTTCTTAATGAATAAAGCCTTAAAACTCTAGTCCTTGACTGACTCAAACACACTTCTATAGTACCAAGCTATGTGTTTGAAGTTTTTGCACTCGTAACATATTATGGCCTCTTCATTAAAGCCTGATAGAGGAGCAAAAGAGTTGTGGATTTTAATTGACTTTGTATGAGTTTCCTACTCTTTATTTTTGAAATTATTAGGCCTTTTCTAACATTCTATTTTCTTATGACCATATCTATTACAATAAAAGGAGTAACCATAAAAATAGAACCTATTTTTGTATCTCTGACCTAATTATCTTTTGTAGCTCTATTCATTTTAGCCTTCATTATTTGAGATGTCCTCTGTATTCTTAATTTCTTCTTTTTTTGTTTCCTCTTTTGTAAGAGCTTCAACATAGATCTTTTTATTTTCAAATCTGATACTTTTCTTATCTAATATTGATTTTTATCTTTCTAATATATTATTCAATATATCAATGCTTTTCTCAAATTTTGAATTATTAGTTGCTTTATCATTGATTGCTTTATTTATTTTCTCAAGATTTGCTTTTAAAGAAATAATTTTAATAACATACCTTTCACATTATTCACTTACTTTTTGCAACTGTGTTGTTAGATCTTTTTCATTCTTTTTGGATTATTCAATGTGTTCTTGTAGATCTTCAATTGTTTCCTTTGACTCCTTTTCATTTTTCTCGATCTGGAGCTTCAATCTTTGATTCTTCTTCTCAAGATATTTTAACTCTTCTAAGAAACAAATGAGTTCTTCTAGATTCACTTTGGATTCATCCTATTCTTCTTCTTGATCATCTATACTTTTGCTTGAGGAGGCATTTTTATGTATGGCCATGAATAAAATATCTTCTTCTGAATCACTAAATCCACTATCTTCAACTGAGCTAGGATATTTAGAATATAAACTCTTATTCTAGTGTTTCCAAACAAGATTCGCTTTTCACATTCAAGAAATGGAAAATGAGAAACTAAAGAGAATGGATGAGGGTTTGTACGTACCTAGATTGTAGACGTGCGCACCAGAATCAGATGATAGCGAGAACTCTTCTTTGGTTGTGGAGGATGACACCTGAAAGGAAAAAAGACTAAAACACAAAAAATGTTAGATGACAAGAAAGTAGACTACCAAGCAAAAGCTTGGTCCTAGAAGCGCAAAGGCTTTTTAAAGGATGACAGTCCACTATTAAAAATAGAATGTTTAGCAGTAATAGAAATGATGAAAGACAGAATGAAAGAAACTGAAAGCAAAAGCATACCTAATACGTAGCAATCTACTTTGCACAGTCACCGACATCGGTTGTGCTACCGGCGTCAGTCAAGGAAGGTCACCGATGTCAGTTAGGCTGCTGACGTCGGTAGGGGCAATGGTCGAGGTCGGTCGGGGTAATGGCCAGAGATGAGTTACAGGACTGGTTTCTGGTCTGCAAGGTGGTCTAAAGTTTTGTCTGAGGGTCAGGGAGTTCATTTGGGGGTCAGAGAGATTTCTTAGAGGTCTGAGGGACTTGTTTTGGGGTCTAAGGGACTGAGAATGTTGTCTAAAAATGGATTGAATGGGTGACAGGGGAAAAAAGGAGACTGAATGGGAGATAGGGATCTGAGAAGGCTTTTCAGCCTCTCGGGGACAGACAGGTTGAGTCTGGGTAATGGTTAGCTGAATAGATAGATTCAAATAAGAATGAAATGGAAAACAAGACTGTAATTACCTCCTGCTTGCTGATTGAAGAATGGAGGAGACCTGTAGTTGAATCTATTTGAAGGACCTGCAAATGCCAAGAACTTGGAGCTGTCTTTATAGAGTACCTGTAACTATTAATGCTTACTATGCGAGAGGGAGAGGGAGAGAAATAGGATGCCAAGCACCAAAGAAAGTTCACATTCATGGGGGGGTAGAATAGTTGTAGAAAATAGCTTTGAAGGCAACTGACGCTGGCATAATCGTCGACGTCAGCCACATAATGATTGACATTGGCGGTAAGAGAATGGGGATAAAGGTTAAAATTAGCCTCTGTCCATTCTTGCACACTGCCAGGGTCAAAATAGTCATGGAAAAATGGTCATGAGAGGCTTAAATGGATGTGAGATGGGGGCTAAGGTGGGATTTTGGTAATAAAGGCTAGGAGAGAGGTGGGGGCATCCAAGGAGGGGATCCAAGGTGGCATGGGTGAGGTGGAAAGGGGCCAATAAATTAAAATGTTTAATTATTTTAATTTAAAAAATGGAGGGGACTAGGACAAGGGTTAGGACATGGGCCAAGGGGGGCCAAGGGGGGAAGATGACCAAGGTGTAGACATGATTTTGGTGTCTACATTTGCCCCTTTTTGTCTTGTTGGTTGTTCTTGACGAACTGCAAGACAAAAATAGGAGTTGGTTACCCCAGGTATGGGATGAGGTGTTTCCCCCTCAAAGTGAAAGTTGAGGGAAGGGAACCTAAGATCAAGTGTTGATTTGATAAAGAGATGTATGGAGAGGGTGAAGATCGAGTGTGAATGCTGCAAAGGGCGAGAATGCACGTATACCACACCACGTGGTATGCAAGTCAAATTATCATGGTCAAAGGGTCGAGGAGTGCCAGAATCGAAATAACTGAGCCCCAGCATTTAGTCGTAGATGATTGGGTTATTCAGTCTAAGCTGTAGCTCTAAAGGGTCATTGTGCTCCAGGTATCCCAGGCTCAGGAAGTGCTCCTAGAAAACATGAAAAAAGCCACAAGCATGAGGGATCAACTTGCTCGTGATCCAATACTTGTGAGGGTCAGGTGACAATTTGATAACTAGGCATGAGGTAGTAAAGGCAATCAAAACAACCAAGGTAGAGTTGTCTCAAAAGGGGTCAGAGGAGATAGTGGCAATCTCCAAGGTCTGGCGATCGAGGGATGGAGGCAAAAGTGATCTCAAGGGTGCCCCAAGGGGCTAAGATGACCTGGTCTTGGAGAATTGACTGATTGGTAGCGTGATTTTGGGGGAATGGGATGAAAAAGGAGGTTTGAAGGCCACTGATGTCGATGACAAAAACTAACGTCGATGGCCTAAAGGGACCGACGTCAATAGAAATTAGCTGATGTCAATAGCTTAGGGCACACTAATGCTGACATCGATAGCCTACCAAATCTGACAAAACCAGATTAGCAGCCCACCAAATGTCATTTGTTATTTGTTGACTGAGAGAAAAGTGCTCTGGAGCTAAGTGAGTGAATGTGACACTAGGTTGACCAAGGAGCAGTGTGAGGTGGTAGAGAAACATTGGTGGAGAGAGAGAGGTGCTTAGAGAGAGATTGGAGGCTGCAGAGATGTTTGTGGGCCAGAAGGAGCTTGTAGAGACTGAGACATAGAGGCCATGGTAGAGGGGAGTAGAGGACCCATGGGAGGTCCACCACCAGTGGCACCCATCGTGCCACCATGCCAACAATGCCAGGATGAGGTAGGAGGGTCTCTGAACCCTATTTGATTGATTTTTAATTTTATTTGATTTTTGAATTTTTGTTTGTTTTAGGTAGAAATCGAGGGGGGAGGGTAGCTAAGAGGGTGGGTAGGGGGTCTAGGATAGGTTAGGAGCAATTTAGGAGGGTTTTAGAGGGGTGGGGAAGCCAAAATGGGGAAGCCCTAATTTTAGGGCTCACCCTATTCAGCCCTAGGGCCGAACTAGTCACTGATGTCAGTGATCTTCATCGATGTCGGCTGATCAAGAACTAGCGTCAACTGACCAGCGACTGATTTTGGTCACTCATCCACTGACATCGGTCACTAAGTGACCAACATCAGTTAGGTGAGTGCCATCAGCGGCATGCTAACTGATGTTGGTGGCTGCCTAGTCAAAAAGAGGTGAGGAAAAAGGTCAAGTCAAAGGGTCAAAGCTATGCCAAGGGCTTTCCAAGGGTCAGGTTAGGCGTAGATGGTCAAATAAATAGGAAGAGTAGACATGTTTAACTTGAGATTGACTTGGGTTTGGTTATAAGTGAGGTAGACGTTGATGCTACGGGATCGCCTCCCAACCCTATTAACATGGATGCGTGGAGGTGTGACAGTTGAGGAGTGGGCGCATATGAGCACGGTTGGACTAGGTAGGCTGAGATGCTACTATAGAGTGGCATGGGATGTGAGCCTAATGGTGGCACTGATCGAGCGGTGGGACCATGCTACCAACACCTTCCACCTACCCATAAAGGAGTTGACAATCACAGTTGAGGATGTGTACCAAATTTTGTGGCTACCGGTACATGAGACTGACATCTATGCATGCTCGAGAGAGGTGCATGACATACATATGGTGTCACTATTTAGGGAGCACATCACTGAAATGAGCTACCACTCAGCCAATTTTGCTTATGAGCCTCTATACGTGGTAAATGAGGATGGACATCAACTAGTAGTCTTGATGATGATCAAGATTACAGTGTATGCGCTCCCAGATGCAGAGGGAGGCAGGTTCCCAGTCGCCATGACCGAGGTTTTGATGGAAATGATAGAGTAGCAGACGGTGTTCACTTGGGCACCAGTGTTTTTGGCCCAAGTATATAGAGAGTTATGGGGCATCAGTCAATGGCAGCGATATAGCCTGTGTGTAGGCCACCTTTTGCACTACTAGGCATATGAGCATATCATGGTGACATGACCTCTCAACCTCCCAGTAGCTATCTAGGCCAACTTTAGGGTCAGATTTAGGTGATGGCATGAGGTGATGGCATAGATGCGAGTGGATGGGGTGGTCAGAGATATTAACCACTACAGAGGGGTACTGGAGGCCCTGATCCTAGTAGACATCATTTGGAGACTGTACCTAGGGTATCCAACATTTTGAGACCAGGCAAAGTAGATGGTTGGGGCCCAGAGCTTGAGATGGGTCAAAGGCAGATGAGTTAGCGAGCTCGAGTGGATCCTAGTAGAGAGAGTGTGGTGCCAGTATGGGCTGCTTCAGGATGTACCTCCCGTATTCTTGTAGTACAGGTGGGATGATATTGAGGCACTACTCCCACTGCCAGAGGAGACAGAGGGCCCAGATTTTGAGGAGTTATTGGTAGGACTTGGGGTAGCCGACCCAATGTACACAGAGGCCTACTCGGCATGGTGGGTAGGTCATTATACAGGGGTGCAGATGGGTCCACAACCAGATCCGTAGGCTGTTACTAGAGAGTGGGATACAACCCATGAGGAGAGAGACATTGTGCAGTAGGAGAGGGACATGGCACAGGCCTAGGTGACCATTTTATAGGGGCACCTCAAAATTTTGTAGTGGTAGTTGGCAGGGGTGATAGGACAGTTGATGAAGATGACAAGTTGGGTGGTAGTGCTGACAAGATAGGTCACTCTGCTACAGAGACAGCTGGCCATAGCTTAGGCAAAGGCAGTAGCATGATAGATATTTAGGGGGTAGGGCCCATTATAGTAGCTGTCTCAGCAGTCAGCATTTTCATAGGGGGCAAGACCATTGGTGTCAGTGTAGCCAACATTTTCATCACTGTAGGGGTCAGTGCAGGGGACAATAGCAGGGTGGATGGGTCCACCGTAGACTGTATCAATTGCTAGGTACAAGACTGCATTAGATGAGATTACATACTATGAGGGAGTGATCAGAGAGTTCCTAGAGATATAGTGATACTCAGAGATGTAGGATGAGCAAAGCTGTCAGAGGTCTACGTTACGAGCGATGACTTTAAGCGCACACAGATGACGTAGATCAGAGAGCGGTGATGACATAGTTTCATCCAGGCCACCACCACAGCCACAGCCATGAGGCCTAATTTTGATATTAGTTTAGTTTGATGTATATATACCAGCCTGTGAGCTGAAGATGAAAGATGTACCATATTTGAGAGAGACAGACAAACACAGATTGTGTCTATTGTATAAAAATTATTTTGATATATATGATGAGATGATTTTGGACCATTGACATGTGTTATGAGAATTTATTGTTATGGATGTGTTTAATGTTTTTATGGCATTTTGATTTGATGGATGTGTTGATATTATAGTTTATGTTTATGATGCTAATGTGATGATGAATGTGTTATGTTTAATGATTATGATGAGGATGAAATGGATGTAAATGATTAATGATAATGATGTTTTATTATAATAATAATGATGTGAATGGTTCATGAGTTTAGATTAGATGATGATGGATGCTTAATGATTATGGATGTTTAATGTTTAGCTTGCAGATTATATGATGTGAATGTTTGGGTTGCTATGATGGTGATATTTAGGACTAATGATGTTATAATGAAAATAATTATGCTAACAAGTATGAAAATATGTGATTTATTGTGATGTTATTGACAGGTGACGAGTGAATGAGATGGGAGAAAGTGACGAAGAGGATGGCTGATCTAACCCCAAAAGACCCCATGTCAACTGAGTGCTGCCTACATAGCCCTTGTCCTAAGGGCCTCAGGCCAATGTAGTTCTCCCAAAGAGGAAGAGTTGAAGTGATTGATTGCTTGTGGTCTAGGTCAGGTCATAGGTTAGAAGAGGAAAGGGTTTGTCCATTATGTAGATGAACAAATGAGGGTGGTCGAGCTAACCCCAAAAGACAGTCATGTCATCTGAGTGCTACTTACATAGCCCCTAGTTAGGTAGGGCCTCAGACCAATGTAGTTCAGACTAGGAGACAAAGAGGTTGAGAGTTGGTTTTGTCATGAGAATGGTCTGGCACATCCCATATGTCTGAGAGAACATGCTTGAAATGATGAGAAGAAGTCAAGGTTTTTCACCCCTAGCTATTATCCATATACGGTGATGGACATATGCTAAAAATGAAATGAGTCTATTTATGCTTCAGCAAGTAATGGTTTATGCTTAACATAAATTGAGCAGTCCATAGTTTCCATGTGTATTGGTGTCCATAGAAACTAGTGTGAATAGGTTAGGTGAGTGGTCAAAAAAGAGGGTTGAGCTGATTTGATAAATGATTGAATGTGACCAAAGTGTAAAAGAAGTGAAAGGCATAATCTCCCTTTCATTGACAAAGACCAGAATGATAGCATAGATAGGGGTTGTTAGAACTAAGAGCCCCATTCATGCATTACGTCATTGACCAGAGCTTGTGTTAGAGCGGTAATCGAATCACTTTGACATTAAAGTGAGCTCGAAGTCCCTTGAGCAGGAATTATGATAGGAGGAGATAGGGTAACCTATTTTAAGAGCAGAGATAACCTTACCCCTTTTTATAGGAGACCCTGAGATAGCTACAAGCCAAGTCCATGACCCATTTTTTTTTTGTGTGCAAACTGATCGATGCGAGAAGTCTACAGAGAGATGTTATTTTGCTTAGTGGTCATTTGTGAAGCTGATCAATGCGGGAAGATTCTAGAAAAGTGCTATCTATAGCAAGATTTAGTCATAACCATCCTTGGAGGGAGTGGTCTATATTTTTGCTTTATAGGGCTTTTGAATAGTTGTCCTTCGAGGGAGTAGTCTATTAGCTACAACAATGATAGTACAGCTGTCCTTCGAGGGAGTAGTCTACCTTTTTGATTTTAATTTTGATTTGGTGACCTTGGATATTTTGACATCTCAATTTATTTTTGACAAAATTTTGAGTCATGGACAAGACTATAGGAGTTCAAGGGCTCCCTTTTATTAGGACAAAGCATCCATACATCCTAAAAGGGTTATATAGGACTTGTTAATGGGAATAGGGTTGAAAAGAATGAGGATTAAGAGGATGGGGGTTACTCAAGGGATGAGCTCAAGTTAAATGTCAAGTGGACAAGTACTCGACTAATAGTAGAATGGTCATAGATGCAACGCATTAAGAGGCTCAGGTTCTGGCTGTCCATCGAGAGAAGACAGACGATAAGTCCTTGACCCATACTTGTACGTGATGATGAAAGGTCTGAGCCAATTAGGGGCAAACTTGCCTCGTTTACTTCACTCCATATTAGTCACATGCTGATTCTCTTTGATGATGTGGTCTCCGATGTTGAAATCTCATTTTCACAGATTTTTGTCATAGGCTCACTTGATGTGATTTTGATAGACATGGAGATGATTGAGGGCAGCAAAATGACGTTCATCAAGTAACTCAAGTTAAGCTAAGTGATCTTGAAAAAAGTCATTGTTGGAGAGAATGTCATGCAGAGAGATGTGGAGAGATGGGATATGTACTTCAAGAGGTAGGACAACCTCTGTTCTGTACACAAGAGAGAAAGGGGTAGCACCCATAGAGGTTCAGATGCTAGTGCAGTAGGCCCACAAAGCGAAGGGAATGTGAATGTGCTAGTCCCTACCAGTGTCATTGATCACCTTCATGAGAATTTTAGTCAAAATTTTGTTGGAAGCCTCAGCCTGCCCATTTGCTTGTGGGTAGTAAGGCGAAGAGAAACTGAGCTTGATGCTGAATGAGTCACAGAGCTTTTGGACAGTCTTGTTTTTAAAGGACTTGTTGTTATCGGTGATGATTTTATGAGGGACACCAAAATGATAGATGATGTGGGTGCTGATGAAGTTGATAATCTTGTTGGCTTTTGTGGAGATAAGAGGAATGGCTTCCACCCACTTGGTGAAATACTCAGTGGTGGTGATGATAGATTGATGACGAAGAGATGAGTGAGGGTTAATCTCACCGATGAGATCTAAGCCTCACTGAGAAAAAGGTCAAAAATCCTGAGTGACTTGTATGGTGTGGCTAGGGAGATGAAGCAAATTAGAGTGCTGTTGACACTTGATGCAACACCGAACATAGTCACTACAGTCTTAATGAAGGGTGGGCCAATAATAGCCCAGATGAAGGATACGCTTGGCAACTAAATTCCCACTGAAGTGTCTGCCACAAATCCCATCGTGGACTTGTCTAATGGCATGAGAGGCTTCAGTGGAGGTTAGACAGCGAAGAAGGAGGCCGTCGAAGCTTCGCTTATAGAGAAGACCCCCTAGCATGGTATAGCAAGCTATGTGTTTGATGAAAGCTCATCATTCATTGTTAGAAAGGTTGGGAGGAATGATAGAAAGAGATAAGTAGTCCACAAGTTAATTGTACCAATCATTTCATGGACTAGAGTGTATGGTGTTGACATAATTGATGTGAGGAGAAATATATGAAGGCAACGACACACGATGCACCATGACAAAAAGTTTAGATGAAAATGATGTAGACGGAATATGCGAGGCAAGAGAAGCCATGGTGTCAGCAAACCTATTCATAGATCGAGGAACAGTCTACAAGAGGAAATGGTCAAAAGAGGCCAGGAGAGTGTTAGCATAGTTTTTGTACCTTTGCAAAACTTTATTTTTGTAGAGGTATGAACCGTTGACCTGATTGATGACAAGTTGCGAGTCACTGAAGATGTTGATAGACTTGATGTTGAGAGAAAGTGCGGTCTGAAGTCCCAAAATTAAGACCTCGTATTCAACCATATTATTGGTATAATCAAAGTCGAGTTTGAAAGATAGAGGCATGGGCTCCCCTTCGAGTGGGATGAGAATGACCCCCACATCCCCACTGAGTTGACATTTAAATCCATCAAAGAACATGGTCATTTGATAGACGGTGTCATCAGTGGAAAGCACAGCGATAGACTCATCAGAGAACTCACACTACAAAAGTTGATTATCGAGAAGAGGGGCATCTGCCAGTTGGTCAGCGATGGTTTGCCCCTTGATAGATTTTTGCTGGATGAATTTGAGGTCAAACTTAGCAAGCAGCATGAGTCACCGAGCCATACATTGATTTTGATATGGCTTGGAGTGCATGTACTTGAGAGGGTCAGTGTGAGTGATGACAAAGGTTTTGTGGTTATGAAGATAATGGCAGAGCTTGGTAGCGGCAAAGACTAACGCCAAATAGAGTTTCTCGGTATGAGTATACTAAGTTTCATAGTTGACCAGTGTTCGGCTGATATAGTAGACCACTTGTTCATGGTGATGCTCATCTCAGTGCATGATCATGGCACCTAATGAATGATTAGTGGCTGAGATATAAAGGTAGAAGGGTTGGTTGTCTTTAGGTGGAATGAGGACTGGTGGAGAGACTGAATAGAGTTTGAGGGCTTCAAAAGCCTCTTGACAGTCCTTATCCTATTTAAAGGAGACATCCTTCTTAAAGAGGTGATGAAAAGGTTGGCAGCGGTCAGAAAGCTGTGAGATAAAATGACGAATGGACTAGAGCTTCCCTTGTAGACTGTGAAGCTGCTTGAGATTGGTCGGAGGTGGCTTCTTGAGGATAGCGTGAATCTTGGCAAGATCTATCTTGATGCCACAGAAAGAAATGATGAAGCCTAGGAGCTTGCCAGAGAGGACCCCAAAGACGCATTTCTTGGGGTTAAGGTGGACATTGTATTGAAGAAGGTGAGAGAAGATGATCTTGAGAATGGTCAGATGGTCACGACAAAGCTTAGATTAGCTGAGTAGGTCATCCACATAGTCCTCCATGATTTTGTGGAGGAGATCATGGAAAATATAAGTCATGGCCTACTGATAAGTGGTGCCTACGTTCTTCAAGCTGAAAGGCATGACCCGATAGCAAAAATTCCCCCATAGGGTGATAAAGGTAGTCTTGTGCTGATCTTTCGGTGCAATCAAGATCTGGTTATATCCTAAAAATATATCTATGAGAGATAGCATCTCATGGCCAGTCGTGAGATCAACAAGTTGGTCAATGTTGGGAAGAGGAAAGTCATCTTTGGGATAGGCTAGGTTAAGGTCATGATAGTCTGTGCAGATCCATATCCCCCCAGTCACCTTGGTGATAGGGATGATGTTAGAGACCCACTATAGATAATCGATGGGTTAGATGAAGGAGATAGAGAGAAGGCACTGAAGCTCCTCTTTGATAAGGAGTGCAACACGAGGATGCATCTTTCAAAGCTTTTGGCTAATAGGCTTAGCCTCTGGTTTGGTGATGATGTTATGGGTAGTAATGGTGGGGTCAACGCCAGGCATGTCACTGTAGGTCTAGGCAAAGGCCTTGCTATAGTCTGAGAGGAACTGGGTGTAGTCAAGCTGCTCCTGATCATCCAAAGATTGGCCAATCTTTAAGATGTGAGGAACATCGGAAGAAGGGAGGTTAATGTCAATGGTTGATTCATTTAACATAACCTGGGTTTTAGAAGGGAGGGAGCACTGAATGAAAGAGTCATCGGTGCCCAAGTAAGAAAGAATAGCGTCATCATCTATGCAGTGGATAGTGTGAATGGTCACCGACTCATCCTATTCATGCTAAGAAAAATGAGAGGGAGAGACCTGGACACCCCATTTAGCTGATAGGTCAGGGGTTCCAGGCGGATGGTGTTTATGCAAAAAAAACTAGGAGGAATGGAAACCACTGACTCTATAGGTGAAGGGGGAGAAACAGGCAAGCTTGGAGGAGATTGGTCAATGGTGGGCTCGAGGAAAAGGTCTGGAGAGGCCTGAGTGGAGTCATGGTATCCTAGGCCATATCATTTCTTGGCATCGTCATTGTTGAGCAGCTCGATGGGCTGATGGGAGCCCTGCTCATAGCGTCTGAAACCAAAACCCTTCCATGCACACCTGTAAAGGTAGGTGTATGCAAAGGCAGGGTTGCTAAGAAATGAGAAGTTTGATGTGAATGGTTGGGGTGAAGAGAAAGGATTGCCATCAGTAGGGGCTTGATTGAGCCCCCCATAGACAAGGTTGGTTCGAAGGTGAGGAGGACCATAAGGCATGACCATCCTGATATGATGGTCATAACTAGGGCTAAGGTGAAGGCATCCATACTCTTATGGAGTTTGGAACATATCTAAGGCCAACAAGTGATATTCCCCAAGTGACAGTCATTGGAAGATGTCTTCTATGGGGTCTTTAATTGTCGCTTAAAGAGGAGGGGTGAGGGCAACCGCTGATTGTGAACTGGTCGAAGCTTCCACAGATGGAGGCAACACCAGGGTTGATGGCTTGATAAGAATGAGGATGTCATTTGGATGGTAGGTTGTGTTACAAGTTTTGAAGGGTGATGGGTCAGCAGGAATGGTGTGGCCTTGCCTGTCGTGCTTGAATTTCACACAATGGTGTAGGGTGGAGGGGACACAGACCATGGCATAAATCTAGGGTCGGCCCAGCAACATGTTATATTGAAACTCTCCTTTGATGATATAGAATAGCTCCAAGACTATGCGTGGGCCAACACGAATGTAAAGGATGACTGTGCCAATGGTTGTGGTAGTGGTGTCATTGAAGGATCACAAGATTGCATCAGTCTTAGATACACAATTCTTGGGAAGAGATAATTGATCAAAGGCATGGGTGGAGATAATGTTGATGCTGGCACCTCCATCAATCATAATGCATTTAATACGTGTCTGATCAACATAGGCCGTGATGAAGAGGGCAGTGTCCTGATCTTCTATGTTAGATGTAGAAATCTCAGAATTGCTGAATGTGATGGAGGCAAACGGAGACAAAGAGTGGATGAGGGCAGCGAGTGGTTGGGGGTCCTCGGGTTGGACCTTCACTACCTGTAAGGCTTGAATGAGGGCTTGACGATGCTGGGGCAAGGTTTGGATGAGGTCATAAAGGGACATCTTCACGGGTGTCTGGTGAAGTTGTTTTATCATGGAGTCATGGATCGGCCCTGAAGAGGAAGAAGAAGAAGGTTGAGATGTGCCAAAGATATAAATCTTAGGTTTTGGCGCTAGAGGTGGTTTGATGAAAGGATAGGTCCAAATAATGGTGGCTTTTTATTTCACCTTGTCCTTTTGTGACTTAGTGGTTATGTGGATGGCATTGATTTCGAAAATAGGAGGTGAAGAAGGGGTCATGGCCTGCTGATGAGATGTTGATGTGGTTGAAGAGGTTGGAGGGATATGGGAAGGTGTGGAAGGTCAGTCAATAGTGTCCTCAAGGAGAAGAGTGTCCTTCTCCATGTAGTGGTGAATGATGGCCTTGAGGGCACAACAAGTCTCGGTATCATGTCCTAGTGTAAGATGGTATAGGCAAATCTTTGTATCATCAAACTAGGAGGGCTTAGACTTGAGAGGTTGGAAAGGCCTGATGGGTGGAAGGGTTATGCTGGAAGTCTGCAAAAGTCAGTGCAATATCAGAGAGTATGAGCCCACAAAAGATTCTATGCTCATTAATGTGTGTGATGCTAGTGACTTTTGCTTAGGTAGTGTTAGAGGAGGTTTTCGTACCACCTTTTGGGTTGATGGTGTAGCGACAGGCGGAGACGGCACTTTCTTTGTGAGAGGTACCACCTTTTTGGGAGAGGGTAGGCTAGCGGTAGGTAAAAGAAGCAGTGGAGGCAACTTGTTTTGATTAGAAGTAGGAATGGGGAGGATTTTGATCAAGGTCGAAGGATGGGGGCCCAAAATGGAGGGTAATGGTGATGGGAGAGGAGGAATTCACCTCTGTGATTTGGCAGTCTTTTTGGTTTAAAGACTACTATTGGTCAGGGTCTAGTCTAAGTCCACCTTCACTTACGGGTGAGTGAGGTTGGAGACAGGGCGAATGCCGAGTGACTTGATAGATTTTGATGGGGTAGATGTGATTTTTGGTCTTGATGGGGTTGGTTGAGGTTTAGAAGCGGGAGTCTGGTCTTTGTTGAGAGTCTTGGGAGATTCTACCATGGGAGGATTGGTAGCATTAGATGAGAGGGCACGGGCATGCTGAAGAGCTTTGAGACACTCTCACAATACCTGATGCTCCACTTTCCTTGAAGGGAGAAGTCTAATTTTCTCCACTAATCAGGAAAATGGTTGAGAAGATGTTGGATGAGGTTTGGGTCCTTGAGAGGATGTTGATGGTTGTGGGGCCGAAGATGAGATTGGTGTAGCAATCTCGGACCCGAGGCATGATGAAGTTGTGATAGGCTCATCTTTGGTTGGAGACAAAGGAGAGACAGGTTCTTCCCTGGGTGGAGAAAAAACTAGAGAATGAGGCTCCTCAAGAGGGTAAAGGGTAGGAATGATTGCACCCTCCACTTGTAGTTTAGGAGTAGGAAGGGTTGGGTCCTCCATAGGTAGCAAGAAGGAAGATGGTGAGACCAGTAGTGCCGATAAGGTCGAGGCATCCTCAAATATGAGAGAGGTTGATGGAGAACTAACTAGAGAAGGAGGTTCATCCACATGTGATGGACTGATAGATGGACTAACCTCTTGAGTTTGTGAGAGAGGCCGGTCGGGGATGAAGGGTGAGACCGTATTGACTGTTCGTATATTATGTTCGTGAGTGTCGTCAGTCATGGTCTGGATATTGTTTTGGGTCGGAGGATGATTGGGGAATGGTTGCTTGAAGATGTCGATGCCTTGGTTGGGTGGTGCATTGGGATTGTCTAAGATGAGGTCACCCTTTTCAAGCATGTCTTGGATGATGTTTTTAAGGGTCTTGCAGTTTCCCGTGTCATGGCCTTTAACATGGTGGTAGTTGCAAAAGTCATTTTTGCTATACCACGTAGGGATGGTGTGTGAGGGATCAAATTGTGGAGGTGGTCAGATTTGGGGGAGATTGAGAACCCCCTGTTTGACAAGTTTTTCCAGCACAAATGCGTATGACTCTCTAAGTGGAGTATACTGTCGTTGTATGTATCTCTGCTGGAATTGGCGGGTGATGCTTTTTGATGTGGATGGCTCAAGTTGGTTGGTTGAAGGTGAAGAGGATGAAGGTCTAATGACTACAGCATTTGCTAATGCCTTAGACTTAGGATTAGATGAAGAGGGTTTAGAAGAAGAGGAGTCATTGGTCTTGGAGTTGGGATTCTTGCTTCACAACTTGACTTTATTCTCCTCGATGGCACATAATTCAAGCTTGCGGGCCATCGTGAAGGCTTTGTTGAAGGTGCGGAAGGTCTAAACCCACAAGGTAGAAGAAATATGCTTGGCACAGGCTTGAGAGAAAAGTTCAATAAGTTTGGGTTAGGGTAAGGAAAAGGAGAGTTGATTGATGAGGCCTCTCCAGTGAGCAACGAAATCGGCTATAGATTCATCCTCGAATTAGCGGATAGAATAGAGGTCTGTGATTGAGACCTTCTTGGTGATGTTGATAGAGAAGTGATCAAGGAAGAGCTGGGCCAGCTGAGTGAATGTGAAGAGAGAATGGCTGGTGAGAGAGCTGTACCAGTCAAGTGCAGCACCAGAGAGGGACATAGGAAATGTGTGTAAAAGCAATGCATCGTCATGGGCAATGAGGTAACAGGCATGTCTGAATGCCCGTAGGTGCTATTGTGGGTCTTCCTTGCTCTAGAAATGAGAAAATTTAGGAAGTTCCCATTGACTGGGATACGGCTTGATCAAGACAGAAGGATGGATGGGCTCATTGCAAATTTGCTCGTATGAGAGGGCATTGTGTGAGCCAGAAATAGAAGTCTCGAGGCTAGACATCTTGTCCATCAGCATTTTGATGATGTCTACTGACGGATTGGTGGGTGGAGCACCCCCTAGGTTGTAGGGCGCTTGAAAGAGTCTAGAGGGGGCATACGATGTAGTCAGTTGCGCTTATAAGGGCGCAACATATGGATAACTAGTCATAGGGATGGAAGTGGAGGCTAAGGGTGGTTGAGTAGAAGGCATGGCTAGGCTCGATGTTGCCACAGGAGGTTGGATAGTGGTAACATGGGCCAATGGATAGGTAGCCACCCTGGTGTTGATAGGGGCGAGGGTAGGTGGAATAGAGACAACCAAATTCTGGAAAGGGGTAGAGACTGGTTGAATGGGTTGAGATTGATAGGGGGCCAAAACCCCAGTGGAAGTGGGCCCAGAGATGGAGGGAGAGGCCACACTTAGAAGGTTGGTCAAGGGCTGGTCATTGGTCAAGGTGATAGCTTGGGTGTCTATGGGTTGAACTACAGATGCTGTTGATATGGCCACAGTCTCAGTTAAGGAGGTCGGCATTCCATAAATTAGATTGCCAAAGGAGTCTCGCATTCAGATCTATGTGAGATAATGCTGCAAGGCTTTGACATTGAGGTCCAAAAATCATTCAAAATCTTGGTCCCCTTCTGGGACAATGGGAGTCTGGGTCGGGGTTGGTCGAGTAGGAGTTCTTTCAGTCTGCAAGTGGAACTCCATTATAGGACTAGTTATGGACGGGGTAGATGGAAGCGGTTGATGCCTCGTGTGGTCGACAAGAGCCTTGGTTTGACTATGAGTCAAAACCATTCAAGGCAAGAAAGAATGTCCTCACAAGCTCAAACAGGCAGATAAGAACAGAAAAGATGAAGAACACAAGCAGACCCTAAATGTTAAATCTCTAGGAATAAGTTATTAGGATCGTGGTGGCTTATGCCTTAGAATGTGTGTAGGAAGATTGGCTTTTGAGATGGGTCCTAGAAGAAGTAGTCTATAGATGGTTTTGGGTTTGTTTCGGTGCTCAAAAGTCTATGTTAGGTTTCGTACTTGGCTTGGTGCTAAGGAGCAAGCTCCCCTCACTTCACGAACCCAGTGATGAGCTGGGCCCACTTAGCCAATATATACTTCCCCTAGAGATTATCCTCTACCAGAGAATAGAGTGGGCTTTCCCCTTGGTGATGAAATCCAAGTAGGATCACTGGGACGGGTAAGGTATCCGCTGGGTGATGAAATCTCAGTCGGGCCTTGTCTCAGGTGAGTTAAGATGTTTAATTTGTGCAAGTGATTTGGTTGTGTAACATAAAGTGGAATATGATTAATTCATGATGCGGTTATTAATTATTAAGTGTGGACTAAGTATGCATTCAAGAAGAAATGAAATGCAGTGTATTTTAAGCCCAAGTCAAAATGTTAGTTCATATGAAGACAAGTAAGAAGAGGTTCAAGAGTATGACTTTTGACTAGTCTAAAATATAAGAAAAGAAAAAAGAATTCTTTTTAATCCCGCTAATAGTGTCGTTTAGAAGAGAAGAAAGAGGTGAAAAGGGAGAAACCTAATGCACCTATATGAACAGAAAGGAAGACCCTAGTGTCCCACCGAGCGTGCCATAATGTTTCCAAACAAGATTCACTTTTCACATTCAAGAAAGGGAAAATGAGAAACTAAAGAGAATGGATGAGGGTTTGTATGTACCTAGATTTCAGATGTGCACACCAAAATCAGACGAAAGCGAGAACTCCTCTTTGGTTGTAGAGGATGACACCTGAAAGGGAAAAAGACTAAAACATTAAAAATGTTAGATGACAAGAAAGTGGACTACCAAGCAAAAGCTTGGTCCTAGAAGTGCAAAGGCTTCTTGGAGGATGATAGTCCACTGTTAAAAACAGAATGTTTAGCAGTAACAAAAATGATGAAAGATAGAATGAGAGAAACTAAAAGCAAAAGCATACCTGATATGCAGCAATCTACTTTGCACAGTCGCCGACGTCGATTGTGCTACTGGTGTCGGTCAAGGAAGGCCACTGACATCGGTTAGGCTGCCGATGTTGGTAGGGGCAATGGTCGAGGTCGGTCAGGGTAATGGCTAGAGACAAGTTACAAGATTGGTTTTTGGTCTGCAAGGTGGTTTGAAGTTTCATTTGAGGGTCAGGGAGTTCGTTTGGGGGTCAGAGAGATTGCCTGGAGGTTTGAGGGACTTGTTTTGGGGTATGAGGGACTGATAATGTTGTTTGGAAATGGACTAAATGGGTGACAAGGGCAAAAAGGGGACTGAATAGGAGACAGGGATCTGAGAAGGCTTTTCAGCCTCTCAGGGACAGATAGGTTGAGTCTGGGCAATGGTTAGCTAAATAGATAGATTCAAATAAGAATGAAATGGAAAACAAGACTGTACTTACCTCCTGCTTGCTGATTGAAGAATGGAGGAGACCTATAATTAAAGCTATTTGAAGGACCTATAAATGCCAAGAACCTGGAGCTGTCTTTGCAGAGTACCTATAATTGCTAATGCTTGTTGTGCGAGAGGGAGAGGGAGAGAAATAGGATGCCAAGCGCCAAAGAAAGTTCACATTTGTGGGGGGGTTGACCAGTTACAAAAAATGGCTTTGAAATCAACCAATGCTGGCATAATCACCGACATCGGCCGCATAATGACCGACTTCGATGGTAAGAGAATGGGGATAGAGGCTAAAATTAGCCTCTGTCCATTCTTGCACGCTGCCAGGGTCAAAATGGTCGTGGGAAAATGGTCGTGGGAGGCTTAAATGGATGCGAGAGGGGGGCTAAGGTGGGATTTGGGTAATAAAGGCTAGGAGAGAGGTGGGGGCATCCAAGGAGGGGATCCAAGGTGGCATGGGTGAGGTGGAAAGGGGCCAATAAATTAAAATGTTTAATTATCTTAATTTAAAAAATGGAGGGGACTAGGACAAGGGTTAGGACATGGGCTAAGGGGGGCCAAGGGGGGAGGATGACCAAGGTGTATACATGATTCTAGTGTCTACATTTGCCCCTTTTTGTCTTGTTGGTTGTTCTTGATGAATTGCAAGATAAAAATAGGAGTTGGTTGCCCCAGGTATGGGATGAGGTGTTCCCCCCTCAAAGAAAAAGTCAAGAAAAGGGAACCTGAGATTGAGTGTCGATTTGATAGAGAGATGGATGGAGAGGGTGAAGATCAAGTGTGAATGCTGCAAAGGGCGAGAATGCACGTATACCACACCATGCAGTATGTAGGTTAAATTATCATGATCAAAGGGTCAAGGAGTGCCATAATTGAAATAACTGGGCCCCAACATTTAGTCGTAGCTGATTGGGTTATTCAGTCCAAGCTGTAGCTCCAAAGGGTCATCGTGCTCCAGGTATCTCGGGCTCAAGAAGTGCTCCTAGAAAACACAAAAAAAACCACAAGCATGAGGGATCAACTTGCTCGTGATCCAATACTTGTGAGGGTCGGGTGACAATTTGCTAACTAGGCGTGAGGTAGCAAAGGCAATCAAAACAACCAAGGTAGAGTTGTCTTGAAAGGGGTCAGAGGAGATAGTGGTGATCTCCAAGGTCTAACAGTCGAGGGTCAGAGGCAAAAGTGGTCTCAAGGGTGCCCCAAGGGGCTAAGATGACTTGGTCTTAGAGAACTAACTGATTGGCAGTGTGATTTTAGGGGAATGGGATGAGAAAGGAGGTTTGAAGGCCACCAACGTTGGTGACAAAAAATGACATCGGTGGCCTAAAGGGACTGACGTCAGCAAAAATTGGCCGACATCAGTGGCCTAGGGCACACTGATGCCGACGTCAGTGGCCTACCAAATCCAACAAAACTGGATTGGTGACCCACTAAAAGTTATTTGCTATTTGTTGATTGAGAGAAAAGTGCTCTAGAGCTAAGTGAGTGAAAGTGACACTAGGTTGACCAAGGAGCAGTATAAGGTGGCAGAGAAACATTGGTGGAGAGAGAGAGGCATTTGGAGAGAGATTGGAGGCTATAGAGACGTTTGTGGGCTAGGAGGAACTTGCAGGGACTGAGACATAGAGGCCATGGTAGAGGGGAGTAGAGGACCTATGAGAGGTCCACCACCAATGGCACCCATTGTGCCACCACGCCAGCGACGCCAGGATGAGGTAGGAGGGTCTCTGAACCCTATTTGATTAATTCTTAATTTTATTTGATTTTTGAATTTTTGTTTGTTTTAGGTAGAAATCGAGGGGGAGGGTAGCTAGGAGGGTGGGTAGGGGGTCTAGGATAGGTTAGGAGCAATTTAGGAGGGTTTTGGAGGGGTGGGGAAGCCAAAATGGGGAAGCCCTAATTTTAGTGCTCGCCCCATTCGGCCCTAGGGCTGAACTAGTCACTGACATTGGTGGTCTTCATCGACGTCGACTGACCAGCAACCAGCGTCAACCAACCAGCGATCAACATCGGTCACTCACCCACCGATGTCGGTCACTAAGTGATCGACATCGATTAGGTGAGTGCCATCGGTTGCATGCTAACCGATGTCAGTGGTTGCCTGGTCAAAAAGGGGTGAGGAAAAAGGTCAAGTTGAGGGGTCAAAGCTATGCCAAGGGCTTCCCAAGGGTAGGGTTAGGCATAGATGGTCAGATAAATAAGAAGAGTAGACATGTTTAACTTGAGATTGACTTAGGTTTAGTTGCAAGTGAGGTAGATGTTGATGCTATGGGATCACCTCCCGACCCTGCTAATGTAGATACACAGAGGCGTGACAGTTGAGGAGTGGGTGCAAATGAGCGCAGTTGGACTGGGCAAGCTAAGACACTATTGTAGAGTGGCATGAGATGTGACCTTAATGGTGGCACTAATCGAGTGGTGGGACTATGCCACCAACACCTTCTACCTACCCATAGGGGAGCTAACGGTCATAGTCGAGGATGTGTACCTGATTTTGTGGCTACTGGTACATGGGGCTGACATCTATGCATGCTCGAGAGAGGTGCACGACATACACATGGTGTCACTATTTGGGGAGCACGTCACTGAGATGAGCTACCACTCAGCCAATTTTGCTTATGAGCCTCTATATGCGGTAGATGAGGATGGACATCGGCTAATAGTCCTGATGATAATCAAGATTACAGTGTATGCACTCCCAGATGTAGAGGGAGGTAGGTTCCCAGTCACCATGACCAGGGTTTTGATGGACATGATAAAGTAGCAGATGGTGTTTGCCTAGGCACCAGTGTTTTTGGCCTAGGTATACAAAGAGTTATGGGGCATCAGTCAGTGGCATCAATACAGCCTATGTGTAGGCCACCTTCTGCACTGCTAGGTGTATGAACATATCATGGTGACATGACCTCTCGGCCTCCCAGTGGCTATCCAGGCTGGATTTAGGGTCAAATTTAGGTGATGGTGTGAGGTGATGGCATAGAAGTGAGTGGATGGGGTGGTCAGAGATATTGACCACTACAGAGGGGTACTAGAGGCCATGATCCTAGTGGACATCGTCTAGAGACCGTACCTAGGGTATCCAGCATTCTAGGACTAGACAGAGTAGATGGTCAGGGCCTAGAGCTTGAGATGGGTTAGAGGCAGATGAGCTGGTGAGCTCGAGCAGATCCCAGTGGAGAGAGTACGGTGCCAGTACAGGCTACTTTAGGATGTACCTCCCGCATTCCCATAGTATAGGTGAGATGATATTGAGGTGTCACTCCCACTGCCAGAGGAGACAGAGGGCCTAGATTTTGAGGAGTTGCTAGCAGGACCTGGGGTAGCCAACCCAGGGTGCACAGGGACCTACTCGACATGGTGGGTAGGTCATTATATAGGGGTGTAGGTGGGTCCACAGCTAGAACTATAGGATGTTACTAGAGAGTGGGATATAGCCCGTGAGGAGAGGGACACCGCGTGGTAGGAGAGGGACGCGGCACAGGCTCAGGTGACCATTTTGTAGGGGCAGGTCATAGTTTTGTAGGGGCAGTTGGCAGGGGTGACAGGATAGTTGACAGAGATGACAAGTCAAGTGGAAGCACTGACAGGACAGGTCACTCTGCTATAAGGACAGCTGGCTATAGCCCAGGCACAGGCAATGACAGGACATGTATTTGGGGGGCAGGGCCCACTACAGTAGTTGTCTCAATCGCTGATATTTTCATAGGGGGTAGGACTGTCGGTGTCGGTGTAGCTGACATTTTCATAGCCACAGGGGTCAGTGTAGGGCAGATGGGTCCACCACAGACTATATTGATTACTAGGTATAGGACTACATTATATGAGATTGCGTATTATGAGGGAGCGATCAGAGAGTTCCCTCAGATACAGTGATACTCAGAGATGTGAGATGAGTAGAGTTGTCAGAGGTCTGCATCGTGAGTGATGACTTTGGGTACATGCAGATGACATAGATCAGAGAGCGGTGATGACACAGCTTCATCTAGGCTACCACCACCGCCACCACATCCACAGCCATGAGGCCCAATTTTGATATTAATTTAGTTTGATGTATATATACCAGCTTGTGAGCTGAAGATGAGAGATGTACCATATTTGAGAGAGAGAGACAGACACAGATTGTGTCTATTGTATAAAACTTATTTTGATATATATTATGAGATGATTTTGGACCATTGACATGTGTTATGAGAATTTGTTGTTATGGATGTGTTTAATGTTTTTATGGCATTTTGATTTGATGGATGTGTTGATATTATGGTTTATGTTTATGATGATAATGTGATGATGAATGTGTTATGTTTAATGATTATGATGAGGATGAAATGGATGTAAATGATTAATGATAATGATGCTTTATGATAATGATAACGATGTGAATGGTTCATGAGTTTAGATTAGATGATGATGGATGCTTAATGATTATGGATGTTTAATATTTAGCTTGCAGATTATATGATGTGGATGTTTGGGTTGCTATGATGGTGATATTTAAGACTAATGATGTTATGATGAAAATAATTATGCTAATGAGTATGAAAATATGTGATTGATTGTGATGTTATTGATAGGTGATGAGTGAATGAGATGGGAGAAAGTGACGAAGAGGATGGCTGAGCTAACCCTAGAAAACCCCATGTCAACTGAGTGCTGCCTACATAGCCCTTGTCCTAAGGGCCTCAGGCCAATGTAGTTCTCCCAAAGAGGGAGGAAGAGTCGAAGTGATTGATTGCTTGTGGTCTAGGTCGGGTCATAGGTTAGAAGAGGAAAGGGTTTGTCCATTATGTAGATGAACAAATGAGGATGGTCGAGCTAACCCCATAAGACAGTCGTGTCATCTGAGTGCTACCTACATAGCCCCTAGTTAGGTAGGGCCTCAGACCAATGTAGTTTAGACTAGGAGACAAAGAGGTCGAGAGTTGGTTTTGTCATGAGAATGGTCTGGCACGTCCTATATGTCTGAGAGAACATGCTTGAAATGATGAGGAGAAGTCAAGGTTTTTCACCCCTATAAATTGTCTATATTAGGTGATGGACATATGCTAAAAATGAAATGAGTCTATTTATGCTTCAGCAAGTAATAGTTTATACTTAACATAAATTGAGCAGTCCATAGTTTCCATGTGTATTGGTGTTCATAGAAACTAGTGTGAATACATTAAGTGAGTGGTCAGAAAAGAGGGTTGAGCTAATTTGATAAATGACAAATGATTGAATGTGACCAAAGTGTAAAAGAAGTGAAAGGCATAATCACCCTTTCATTGACAAAGACCAGAATGACAGCATAGATAGGGGTTGTTAGAACTAAGAGCCCCATTCATGCATTACATCGTTGACCAGAGGTTGTGTTAGAGTGGTAATCGAATCACTTTGACATTAAAGTGAGCTCGAAGTCCCTTGAGCAGGCATTATGATAGGAGGAGATAGGGTAACCCATTTTAAGAGTAGAGATAACCTTGCCCCTTTTTATAGGAGACCCTGAGACAACTACAAGCCAAGTCCATGACCCATTTTTTTTTGTGTGCAAACTGATTGATGCGGGAAGTCTACGGAGAGATGTTATTTTTCTTAGTCGTCATTTGTGAAGCTGATCAATGCGGAAAGCTTCTAGAAAAGTGCTGTCTATAGCAAGATTTAGTCATAGCCATCCTTCGAGGGAGTGGTCTATATTTTTTCTTTATAGGGCTTTTGAATAACTATCCTTCGAGGGAGCAGTCTATTAGCTACAGTAATGATAGTATAACTGTCCTTTGAGGGAGCAGTCTACCGTTTTGATTTTGATTTTGATTTGGTGACCTTGGATATTTTGACATCTCAATTTATTTTTGATAGAATTTTGAGTCATGGACAAGACTATAGAAGTTCAAGGGCTCCCTTTTATTAGGACAAAGCATCCATACGTCCTAAAAGGGTTATATAGGACTTGTTAAGGGGAAGAGGGTTAAAAGAAATGATGATTAAGAGGATGGGGGTTGCTCAAGGGATGAGCTCAAGTTAAATGTCAAGTGGACAAGTACTTGACTAACAGTACAATGGTCACAGATGTAACGCATTAAGAGGCTCAGGTTCTGGCCATCCATCGAGAAAAGACAGATGATAAGTCCTTGACCCATACTTATGTGTGATGATGAAAGGTCTGAGCTAATTAGAGGCAAACTTGCCTCATTTACTTCACTCCATATTAGTCACATGCTGATTCTCTTTGAGGATGAGGTCTCTAATGTTGAAATCTCGTTCTCGCATATTTTTGTCATAGGCTCACTTGATGTGATTTTGATAGACATGGAGATGATTGAGGGCAGCAAGACAACATTCGTCAAGTAACTCAAGTTGAGCTAAGCGATCTTGATGAAAGTCATTATTGGAGAGAATGTCATGTAGAGAGATGCGGAGAGACGGGATCTATACTTTGAGAGGTAGGATAGCCTCTATTTCGTACACAAGAGAGAAAAGGGTAGCACCCGTAGAGGTTTGGATGCTAGTGTGGTAGGCCTACAAAGCGAAGGGAATGTGAATGTGCCAGTCCCTACCAGTGTCATTGACCACCTTCATGAGAATTTTAGTCAAAATTGTATTGGAAGCCTCAGCCTGTCCATTTGCTTGTGGGTAATAAGGTGAAGAAAAACTGATCTTGATGTTGAATGAGTCACAGAGCTTTTAGATAGTCTTATTTTTGAAGGACTTACCATTGTCGGTGATGATTTTATGAGGGACATCGAAATGATAGATGATGTGGGTGCTGATGAAGTCGACAATCTTATCGGCCTTTATGGAGACAAGAGGAATGGCTTCCACCCACTTGGTGAAATACTCAGCGGTGGTGATGATGGATTGTTGATGAAGAGACGAGTGAGGGTTAATCTCATTGATGAGATCTAAAGCCCCACTGAGAAAAAAGCCAAAAATCCTGAGCGACTTGTAAGGCGTGGCTAGGGAGATGAAGCAAATTAGAGTGCTGCTAACACTTGATGCAACGCCGAACATAGTCGCTACAGTCTTGATGAAGGGTGGGCCAATAATAGCCCAGACGAAGGATGCACTTGGCAACCAAATTCCCACTGAAGTGTCCACCACAAATCCTGTCATGTAGTTGCTTAATGGCATGAGAGGCTTCAATGGAGGTTAGACAGTGAAGAAGGAGGCCGTCAAAGCCTTGCTTATAGAGAAGGCCCCCTAGCATGGTATAACGAGCCATGCGTTTGATGAAAGCTCACCACACATTACTAGAGAGGTTGGGAGGAATGATAAAAAGAGATAAGTAGTCCACAAGTTACTTGTACCAATCATCTCATGGATTAGAGTGTATGGTGTTGACATGATTGATGTGAGGAGAAATATATGAAGGCAATGGTACATGATGCACATTGACAAAAAGTCTGGATGAAGATGATGTAGATGGAATATGTGAGGCAAGAGAAGCCATGGTGTCAGCAAACCTATTTATAGATCGAGGAATAGTCTGCAGGAGGAAATAGTGGAAAGAGGCCAAGAGAGTGTCAGCACGATTTTTGTACCTTTGCAAAACTTCATTTTTGTAGAGGTATGAATTGTTGACCTGATTGACGATAAGCTGTGAGTCCCCGAAGATGTTGATAGACTTGATGCTGAGAGAAAGTGCGGTCTAAAGTCTCAAAATTAAGGCCTCATATTCAGCCATATTATTGGTACAATCAAAGTCGAGTTTGAAAGATAGAGGCATGGGCTCCCCTTTGAGTGGGATGAGAATGACCCCCGCACCCCCACCGAGTTAACATTTGGAGCCATTGAAGAACATGGTCATTTGATAGATGGTGTCATCAATGGAAAGCGTAGTGATAGACTCGTTAGGGAACTCGCACTGTGAAGGTTGATTATCGAGAAGAGGGGCATCTGCCAGTTGGTCAGCGATGGTTTGCCCCTTGATAGATTTATGCTAGATGAATTCAAGGTCAAACTCAGCAAGCAGCATGAGCCACCAAGCCATACGTTGATTTTGATATGGCTTGGAGTGCATGTACTTGAGAGGGTCAGTGTGAGTGATGACAAAGGTTTTGTGGTTAAGAAGATAATGGCGGAGCTTGGTAACACCAAATAGAGTTTCTCGGTATGAGTATACCAAGTTTCATAGTCGACCAGTGTTTGGCTGATATAGTGGACCACTTACTCATGGTGATGCTCATCTCAGTGCGCGATCATGGCACCTAACGAATGATTGGTGGCTGAGATATAAAGGTAGAAGGGTTGGTCATCTTTAGGTGGAATGAGGACTGGTGGAGAGACCAGATAGTGTTTGAGGGCTTCAAAAACCTCTTGATAGTCCTTATCTCATTTAAAGGAGATGTCCTTCTTAAAGAGGTGATGAAAAGGTTGGAAACGGTCAGAAAGCTACGAGATGAAATGGTGAATGGATTGGAGCTTCCCTTGTAGACTGCGAAGCTACTTAAGATTGGTCGAAGGCGGCATCTTGAGGATAGCATGAATCTTGGTGGGATCTCTCTCGATGCCATAGAAAAAAATGATGAAGCCTAAGAGCTTGCCAAAGAGGACCCCAAAGATGCATTTCTTGGGGTTAAGGCAGACATTGTATTGAAGAAGGCGAGAGAAGATGATCTTGAGAATGGTCAGATGGTCACGATGAAGCTTAGACTTGCTGAGCAGGTCATCCACATAGTCTTCCATGATTTTGTGGAGGAGATCATGGAAAATATAAGTCATGGCGCACTGATAAGTGGCACCTGCATTCTTTAAGCTGAAAGGCATGACCCAATAGCAAAAAGTCCCCCATGGGGTGATAAAGGTAGTCTTGTGCTGATCTTTTAGTGTAATCAAGATCTGGTTGTATCCTAAAGATCTGTCCATGAGAGATAGCATCTCATGGCTGGCTATGAGATCAACAAGCTGGTCAATGTTGGGAAGAGAAAAGTCATCTTTGGGACAGTCTAGGTTAAGGTCATGATAGTCTATGCAGATTTGTATCCCCCCAGTCGCCTTGGTGATAGGGATAATGTTAGAGACCCACTATGGATAATTGATGGGTTAGATGAAGGAGACAGAGAGAAGGCACTGAAACTCTTCTTTGACAAGGAGCACAATGTGAGGATGCATCTTTCGAAGCTTTTGCCTAACAGGCTTAGCCTCTAGTTTGGTGATGATGTTATGGGTAGCAATGGTGGGGTCGATGCCAGGCATGTCACTGTTGGTCCAGGCAAAGGCCTTGCTATGGTTTGAGAGGAACTGGGTGTAGTCAAGCTACTCTTGATCATCCAAAGATTGGCCAATCTTTAAGATGTGAGGAACATCAGAAGAAGGGAGGTTGATGTCAATGGTTGATTCATTTAACATAACCTGGGTTTTGGAAGGGAGGGAGCACTGGATGAAAGAGTCATCGGTGCCCATGCAAGAAAGAATGGTGTTGTCGTCTACGTAGTAGACAGTGTGAATGGTCACCGACTCATCCCCTATCATGCTGGGAAAAATGAGAGGGAGAGATCTAGACACCCCATTTAGCTGATAGGTCAAGGGTTCCAAGTGGATGGTGTTTATGCAAAAAAAAAACTAGGAGGGATGGAAACCACCGACTCCGTAGGTGAAGGGGGAGAAACGGGCGAGCTTGGAGGAGATTGGTCAATGGTGGGCTCAGGGGAAAGGTCTGAAGAGGCCTGAGTGGGGTCATGGTATCCTAAGCCATATCATTTCTTGGGATTGTCATCATTGAGTAGCTCAATGGGCTGATGGGAGCCCTGCTCATAGCGTCTAAAACCAAAACCCTTCCATGCACACCTGTAAAGGTAGGTGTGTGCAAAGGTAGGGTTGCCAAGAAATGAGAAGTCTGATGTGAATGGTTAGGGTGAAGAGAGAGGATTTTCATCAGTAGGGGCTTGATTGAGCCCCCCATAGACAAGGTTGGTTCGGAGGTGAGGAGGACCATAAGGCATGACCATCTCAATCTAATGGTCGTAATTAGGGCTGAGGTGAAGGCATCCATACTCTTGTGGAGTTTGGAACATATCTAAGGCCAACAAGTGATATTCCCCAAGTGACAATCGTTGGAAGATGTCTTCCATGGGTTCTTTAGTTGTCGCTTAAAGAGGAGGGGTGAGGGCGACTACCGGATGTGAACTGGTCAAAGCTTTCGTGGATGGGGGTGGCACTAGGGTTGATGGCTTGATAGGAATGAGGATGTCATTTGGATAGTAGGTTGTGTTACAAGTTTTTAAGGGTGATGGGTCAGTAGGAATGGTGTGGACTTGCCCGTTGTGCTCGAATTTCACACAATGATGCAGGGTGGAGGGGACACAGGCCATGGTGCGGATCCAGGGTCGGCCCAGCAACATGTTATATTGAAACTCTCCTTCGATGATATAGAAGAGCTTTGAGACTATGCGTGGGCCAATGTGAATGTGAAGGATGACTATGTCAATGGTTGTGGCAGTGGTGTCATTGAAGGATGGCAAGATTGCTTCAGTCTTGGATACGTAATTCTTGGGAAGAGACAATTGATCAAAGGCGTGGGTGGAGATAATGTTGATGTTGGCACCTCTATCAATCATAACGTGTTTAATGCATGTCCAATCAACATAGGCCATGATGAAGAGGGTGGCATCCTGATCTTCCATGTTAGATGTAGGAATCTCAGAATCGCTGAATGTGATGGAGGCAACAGGAGACAAAGAGTGGATGAGGGCAGCGAGTGGTTGGGGGTCCTCAAGTTGGACCTCTACTACCTGCAAGGCTCGGATGAGGGCTTGACGATGCTGGGGCAAGGTTTGGATGAGGTCATAAAGGGACATCTTCACGGGTGTCTGGTGAAGTTGTTTTATCATGGAGTCATGGATTGGCCCTGAAGAAGAAGAAGAAGGTTGAGATGTGCCAAGGATAGAAATCTTAGGTTTTGGCGCTAGAGGTGGTTTGATGAAATGATAGGTCCAAAGAATGGCAGATTTTTCTTTCACCTTGTCCTTTTGTGACCTAGTGGTTATGTGGATGGCATTGATTTCAAAAATAGGAGGTGAAGAAGGGGTCATGGCCTGCTGATGAGATGTTGATGTGGTTGAAGAGGTTGGAGGGATATGGGAAGGTGTGGAAGATCGGTCAATAGTGTCCTCAAGGAGAAGAGTGTCCTTCTCCATGTAGCGGCGAATGACGGCCTTGAGGGCACAGCAAGTCTTGGTATCATGTCCTGGCATACGATGGTATAGGCAAATCTTCGTATCATAAAACTAGGAGGGCTTAGACCTGAGAGGTTGGAAAGGCCTGATGGGTGGAAGGGTTATGCTGGAAGTCTACAAAACTCAGTGCAATATCAGAGAGTATGAGCCCATAAAAGGGTCCATGCTTGTTGATGTGTGCGATGCTAGTGACTTTTGCTTAGGCGGTGTTGGAGGAGGTTTTTGTACCACCTTTTGGGTTGATGGTGTGGCGACAGGCAGAGACAACACTTTCTTTATGAGAGGTACCACCTTTTTGGGAGAGGGTAGGCTAGCGGTAGGTAAAGGAAGTAGTGGAGGTAACTTGTTTTGATTAGAGTAGGAGTGGGGAGGACTTTGATCAGGGTCGAAGGATGGGGGCCCAAAATGGAGGGCAATGGTGACGGGGGAGGAGGAATTTGCCTCTGTGATTTGGCAGTCTTTTTGGTTTGAAGACTACTATTGGTCGGGGTCTGGTCTAAGTCCACCTTCACTTATGGGTGAGTGAGGTTGGAGACAGGGTGAATGCCGAGTGACTTGATAGGTTTTGATGGGGTAGATGTGGGTTTTGGTCTTGATGGAGTTGGTTGAGGTTTAGAAGTGGGAGTGTGGTCTTTGTTGAGAGTCTTGGAAGATTCTGCCATGGGAGGATTGGCAGCATGAGATGAGAGGGCACAGGCATACTGAAGAGCTTTGAGACGCTCCCACAATACCTAATGCTCCACTTTCTTTGAAGGGAGAAGTCTGATTTTCTCCACTAATCAGGAAAATGGTTGAGAAGATGTTGGATGAGGTTTGGGTCCTTGAGAGGATGTTGACGGTTGTGGGGCCGAAGATGAGATTGGTGTAGCAGTCTCGGACCCAAGGCATGATAAAGTTGTGACAGGCTCATCTTTGGTTGGAGATGAAGGAGAGACAAGTTCTTCCCTGGGTGGAGAAGAAACCAGAGAATGAGGCTCCTAAAGAGGGTAAAGGGCAGGAATGATTGCGCCCTCCACTTGCGGTTGAGGATTAGGAAGGGTTGGGTCCTCCATAGGCAACAAGAAAGAAGATGGTGAGACCGGTGGTGCTGGTAAGGTCGAGGCATCCTCCAATATGAGAGAGGTTGATGAAGAACTAACAGGAGAAGGAGGTTTGTCCACATGTGATGGACTGATAGATGGACTAACCTCTTGAGTTTGTGAGAGAGGCCAGTCAGGGATGAAGGGTGAGACCATATTGACTGTTCGTATATTATGTTCATGAGTGTCGTCAGTCATGGTCTAGAAATTGTTTTGGGTCAGAGGATGATAGGGGAATGGTTGCTTGAAGATGTTGATGCCCTGGTTGGGTGGTGCATTGGGATTATCTAGGATGAGGTCACCCTTTTCAAGCATGTCTTAGATGATGTTTTTAAGGGTCTTGCAGTTCCCCGTGTCATGGCCTTTAACATGGTGGTAGTTGCAAAAGTCATTTTCCCTATACCATGTAGGGATGGTGCATGAGGGATCAAATTATGGAGGTGGTCAAATTTGGTGGAGATTGAGAACCCCCTATTTGACAAGTTTTTCCAGCACAGACGCGTATGACTCTCCGAGTGGAGTATACTATCGTTGTACATATCTCTGCTAGAATTGGTAGGTGTTGCTTTGGGACGTGGATGGCTCAGGTTGGTTGGTTGAAGGTGAAGAGGATGAAGGTCTAATGACTACAGTGTTTGTTGATGCCTTAGACTTAGGATTAGATGAAGAGGGTTTATAAAAAGAGGAGTCATTGGTCTTGGAGTTGGGATTCTTGCTCCACAACTTGACTTTATTCTCCTCGATGGCATGTAATTCAAGCTTGTAGGCTATCGTGAAGGCTTCGTCGAAGGTGCGGAAGGTCTGAACCTGAAAGGTAGAAGAAATATGCTTGGCGCAGGCTTGAGAGAAAAGTTCAATAAGTTCAGGCTGGGGTAAGGAAAAGGAGAGTTGATTGATGAGGCCTCTCCAGTGAGTAATGAAATCGGCTATGGATTCATCCTTGAATTGGCGGATAGAATAGAGGTCTGTGATTGAGACCTTCTTGATGATGTTGATAGAGAAGTGATCAAGGAAGAGCTAGGCCAGCTGAGTGAATGTGAAGAGAGAATGGTTGGTGAGAGAGTTGTACCAGTCAAGCACAGCACCAAAGAGGGACATAGGAAACATGCATAAAAGCAATGCATCGTCATGGGAAATGAGGTAATAGGCATGTCTGAATGCCTGTAGGTGCTATTATGGGTCTTCTTTACTCTGTAAATGAGAAAATTTAGGAAGTTCCCATTGACTGGGATACGACCTAATCGAGACAGAAGGATAGATGGGCTCATTGCAAATTTTCTCATATGAGAGGGCATTACGTGAGCCAAAAATAGAAGTCTCGAGGCTAGACATCTTGTCCATCAGCATTTTGATGATGTCTGTTGATGGATTGGTGGGTGGAGCACCCCTAGGTTGTAGGGCATTTGAAAGAGGCTAGAGGGGGCATACAACATAGTCGGTTGCACTTGTAGGGGTCCAACGTATGGATAACTAGTCGTAGGGATGGAAGTGGAGGCTAAGGGTGGTTGGATAGAAGGCATGGCTAGGCTCGATGTTGCCACGGGAGGTTGGATAGTGGTAACATGGGCCAATGGATAGGTAGCCACCCTGGTGTTGATAGGGGCGAGGGTAGGAAGAATAGAGACAACCAGATTCTTGTTAGGGGTAGAGACTGGTTGAATGGGCTGAGGTTGATAGGGGGCTGAAACCCCAATGGAAGTGGGCCCAGAGATGGAGGGAGAGGACACACTTAGAAGGTTGGTTAAGGGCTGGTCATTAGTCAAGGCGATAGCTTGGGTGTCTACAGGTTGAACTACGGATGCTGTCGATACAGCTACAGTCTCAATTAAGGAGGTCGGCATTCCATAAATCAAATTGCCCAAGGAGTCTTGCGTTCGGCTCCGTGTGAGATAATGCTGCAAGGCTTTGACATTAAGGTCCAAGAATCATTCAAAATTTTGGTCCCCTTCTGGGACAATGGGAGTCTGGGTCGGGGTTGGTCGAGTAGGAGTTCTTTCAGTCTCTGAATGGAACTCCATTATAGGACTAGTTATGGACGGGGTAGATGGAAGTGGTTGATGCCTCGCGTGGTCAACAAGAGCCTTGGTTTGACTATGAGTCAGAACCATTCAAGGCAAGAAAGAATGTCCTCACAAGCTCAAATAGGTAGATAAGAATAGAAAAGATGAAGAACACAAGCAGACCCTAAACTTTAAATCCCTAGGAATAAATTATTAGGATCGTGGTGGCTTATGCCTTAGAATGTGTGTAGGAAGATTGGCTTTTGCGACGGATCCTAGAGGAAGTAGTCTATGGATGGTTTCGGGTTTGTTTCAGTGCTCAAAAGTTTTTGTTAGGTTCTGTACTTGGCCTGGTGCTAAGGAGCAAGCTCCCCTCACTTCATGAACCCAGTGATGAGCTAGGCCCGCTTAGCTAGTATATACTTCCCCTAGAGATTATCCTCTACCAGAGAACAGAGTGGGCTTTCCCCTTGGTGATGAAATCCAAGTAGAATCGTCAGGACGGGTAAGGTATCCGCTAGGTGATGAAATCCCAATTGGGCCTTGTCTCAGGTGAGTTAAGATGTTTAATTTGTGCAAGTGATTTGGTTGTGTACCATAAAGTGGACTATGATTAATTCATGATGCAGTTATTAATTACTAAGTGTGGACTAAGTATGCATTCAAGAAGAAATGAAATGCAGTGTGTTTTAAGCCCAAGTCAAAATGTTAGTTCGTATGAAGACAAGTAAGAAGAGGTTCAAGAGTATGACTTTTGACTAGTCTAAGATGCAAGAAAAGAAAGAAGCATTCTTTTTAATCCCGCTAATAGTGTCGTTTAGAAGAGAAGAAAGAGGTGAAAAGGGAGAAACCTAATGCACCTATATGAACAGAAAGAAAGAACCCAAGGAATACCCTAGTGTCCCACCAGGCATGCCAGAATGTTTCCAAACAAGATCGCTTTTCACATTCAAGAAAGGGAAAATGAGAAACTAAAGAGAATGGACGAGGGTTTGTACGTACCTAGATTGTAGACGTGTGCACCAGAATCAGACGATAGCGAGAAATCCTCTTTGGTTGTGGAGGATGACACCTAAAAGGGAAGAAGACTAAAACATGAAAAATTTGAGATGACAAGAAAGTGGACTGCCAAGCAAAAGCTTGGTCCTAAAAGCGCAAAGGCTTCTTGGAGGATGACAGTCCACTATTAAAAATAGAATGTTTAGTAATAACAAAAATGATGAAAGATAGAATGAAAGAAATTGAAAGCAAAAGCGTACCTGATATGCAACAATCTACTTTGCACAGTCACCGACATTGGTTGTGCTACTAGTGTCGGTCAAGGAAGGTCACCAATGTCGGTTAGGCTACTGATGTTGGTAAGGGCAATGGTCAAGGTCAGTCGGGGTAATAGCCAGAGATGAGTTACAGGACTGGTTTCTAGTCTGCAAGGTGGTCTAAAGTTTTTTCTGAGGGTCAAGGAGTTCGTTTGGGGGTCAGAGAGATTGCTTGGAGGTCTAAGGGACTTGTTTTGGGGTCTGAGGGACTAAGAATGTTGTCTGGAAATGGACTAAATGGGTGACAGAGGCAAAAAGGGGACTGAATGGGAGACATGGATCTGAGAAGGCTTTTCAACCTCTCAGGGACAGACAGGTTGAGTTTGGGCAATGGTTAGTTGAATAGATAGATTCAAATAAGAATGAAATGGAAAACAAGATTGTACTTACCTCCTACTTGCTGATTGAAGAATGGAGGAGACCTATAGTTGAAGCTATTTAAATGACTTACAAATGCCAAGAACCTGGAGCTGTCTTTGTAGAGTACTTGTAACTGCTAATGCTTGCTATGCGAGAGGGAGAGGGAGAGAAACATGATGCCAAGCGCCAAAGAAAGTTCACGTTCGTGGGGGGGGTAGAATAGTTGCAGAAAATGGATTTGAAGGCAACTGATGCCTGCATAATCATCGACATCAGCCACATAATGACCGACATCGGTAGCAAGAGAATGGAGATAGAGGCTAAAATTAGCCTCTGTCCATTCTTGCATGCTGCCAAGGTCAAAATGGTCATGGGAAAATGGTCGTGGGAGGCTTAAATAGATGTGAGAGGGGGGCTAAGGTGGGATTTGGGTAATAAAGGCTAGGAGAGAGGTGGGGGCATCTAAGGAGGGGATCCAAGGTGGCATGGGTGAGGTGGAAAGGGGCCAATAAATTTAAATGTTTAATTATTTTAATTTAAAAAATGGAGGGGACTAGGACAAGGGTTAGGACATGGGCCAAGGGGGGCCAAGGGGGGGGATGACCAAAGTGTAGACATAATTCTGGTGTTTACATTTGCCCCTTTTTGTCTTGTTGGTTGTTCTTGACGAACTACAAGACAAAAATAGGAGTTGGTTGCCCCAGGTATGGGATGAGGTGTTCCCCCCTCAAAGTGAAAGTTGAGGGAAGGGAACCTGAGATTGAGTGTTGATTTGATAGAGAGATGGATGGAGAGGGTGAAGATTGAGTGTGAATGCTGTAAAGGGCGAGAATGCATGTATACCACACCACGCAGTATGCAAGTTAAATTGTCATGGTTAAAGGGTCGAGGAGTGCCAGAATCAAAATAATTGGGCCCCAGTATTTAGTTGTAACTGACTAGATTATTTGGTCCATGCTGTAGCTCTAAAGGGTCATCGTGCTCTAAGTATCCTGGGCTCAGGAAGTGCTCCTAGAAAACACGAAAAAAACCACAAGCATGAGGGATCAACTTGCTCATGATCCAATACTTTTGAGGGTCAGGTGACAATTTGCTAACTAGGTGTGAGGTAGCAAAGGAAATCAAAACAACCAAGGCAGAGTTGTCTTGAAAGGGGTCAGAGGAGATAGTGGTGATTTCCAAGGTCTGGCAGTCGAGGGATGGAGGCAAAAGTGATCTCAAGGGTGCCCCAGGGGGCTAAGATGACTTGATCTTAGAGAACTGACTGATTGGCAGCATGATTTTGGGGGAATGGGATGAGAAAGGAGGTTTGAAAGCTACCGATGTCAGTGATAAAAATTGAAGTTGGTGGCCTAAAGGGACCGACGTCGGTAGAAATCAGCCGACGTCAGTGGCCTAGGGCACACCGATGCTGACATCGACAGCCTACCAAATCTGACAAAACTAGATTGGCAGCCCACCAAAAGTCATTTGCTATTTGTTGACTGAGAGAAAAGTGCTTTGGAGCTAAGTGAGTGAAAGTGACACTAGGTTTACTAAGGAGCAGTGCGAGGTGGCAGAGAAACATTGATGGAGAGAGAGAGGCACTTGGAGAGAGATTGGAGGCTATAGAGACATTTGTGGGCCAAGAGGAGCTTACAGGGACTGAGACGTAGAGGCCATGGTAGAGGGGAGTAGAGGATCCATAAAAGGTCCACCACCAATGGCACCCATCGTGCCACCACACTGGTGATGCCGAGATGAGGTAGGAGGGTCTCTGAATCCTATTTGATTGATTTTTAATTTTATTTGATTTTTGAATTTTTGTTTGTTTTAGGTAGAAATCAAGGGGGGAGGGTAGCTAGGAGGGTGGGTAGGGGGTCTAGGATAGGTTAGGAGAAATTTAGGAGGGTTTTGGAGGGGTGGGGAAGCCAAAATGGGGAAGCCCTAATTTTAGGGCTCACCCCATTCGGCTCTAGGGCCGAACCAGTCATTGACGTCGATGGTCTTCGTCGACGTCGGCCGACCAGCAACCGGCATCGGTCGACCAGTGATCGACGTCGATCACTCACCTACTGACATCGGTCACTTAGTGACTGATGTCAGTTAGGTGAGTGCCATTAGAGGCATGCTAATCGATGTTAGTGGCTGCCTGGTCAAAAAGGGGTGAGAAAAAAGGTCAAGTCGAGGGGTTAAAGCTACGCTAAGGGCTTCCCAAGGGTCGGGTTAGGTGTAGATGGTCAGATAAATAGGAAGAGTAGACATGTTTAACTTGAGATTGACTTGGGTTTGGTTATAGGCGAGGCAAGGGTTGATGCTGCAAGATTGCCTCCCAACCTTACTGATGCAGATGCATGGAGGCATGATAGTTGAGGAGTGGGTGCAGATGAGCATGATTGGACTGGGCGGGCTGAGATGCTACTACAAAGTGGTGCGGGATGTGAGCCTAATGGTGGCACTGATCGAGTGGTGGGACCATGCCACCAACACCTTCCACCTACCCATAGGAGAGCTGATGGTCACAGTCGAGGACGTGTACCAAATTCTGCTGCTACCAGTACATGGGGTTGACATCTATGCATGCTCAAGAGAGGCGCACGACATACACATGGTGTCACTATTTGGAGAACACATCACTGAGATGAGATACCACTCAGCCAATTTCACTTATGATCCTCTATACGTGGTAGATGAGGATGGACATCAGCTAGTAGTCTTGATGATGATCAGGATTACAGTGTATGCACTCCCAGATGCAAAGGGAGGTAGGTTCCTGGTCGCCATGATCAAGGTTTTGATGGACATGATAGAGCAGCAGACAGTGTTTGCCTGGGCACCAGTGTTTTTGGCCTAGGTATATAGAGAGTTATGGGGCATCAGTTGGTGGTGATGATAAAGCCTGTGTGTTAGCCACCTTCTGCACTTCTGGGTGTATGAGCATATCGTGGTGACATGACCTCTCAACCTCCTAATGGCTATCTAGGCCAGCTTCAGGGTCAAATTCAGGTGATGGCATGAGGTAATGGTGTAGATGTGAGTGGACATGGTGGTCAGAGATATTGACCACTATAGAGGGGTATTGGAGGCCCTAATCCTAGTGGACATCATTTGGAGACCGTACCTGGGGTATCCAACATTTTGGGACTAGGCAGAGTAGATGGTCGGGGCCTAGAGCTTGAGATGGGTCAGAGACAGATGAGCTGGCGAGCTCGAGTGGATCCCAACAGAGAGAGTGTGGGTCCAGTATGGACTGCTTTAGGTTGTACCTCTCGCATTCCCATAGTACAGGTGAGATGATATTGAGGTGCTACTCCCACTGCTAGCGGAGATAGAGGGCCTAGATTTTGAGGAGTTACCAGTAGGACTTGGGGTAGTTGACCCAGGGTGCATAGAGGCCTACTCGGCATGGTGGGCAGGTCATTATACAGGGGTGTAGGTGGGTCCATAGCTAAATCTATAGGCTATTACTAGAGAACGGGTTATAGCCTGTGAGGAGAGGGACACCACACAGTAGGAGAGGGACGTGGCACAGGCCCAAGTGACTATTTTGCAAGGGCAGGTCAGTTTTGTAGAGGCAGTTGGTAGGGGTGACAGGACAGTTGATGGAGATGACAAGTCAGGTGGCAGTGCTGACAGGACAGGTCACTCTGCTACAGGGACATCTAGCTGTAGCCCAGGCATAGGTAGCAGTAGGATAGGTATTTGGGGGGTAGAGCCCATTGCAGCAGCCGTCTCAACAGCTAGAATTTTCACAGGGGGCAGGACCATTAGCATCTGTGTAGCCAAAATTTTCATAGCCACAGGGGTCAGTGTAGGGGATAGTAGCAGGGCAGATGGGTCCACCACAAACTATACCAATTGCTAGGTACATGACTACATTAGATGAGATTGCGTACTATGAGGGAGCGATCAAAGAGTTCCCTCAGATACAGTGATACTCAGAGATGTGAGATGAGTAGAGCCGTCAGAGGTCTGCGTTGCGAGTGATGACTTTGGGTGCACATAGATGATGCAGATCAGAGAGTGGTGATGACATATCTTCATCCAAGCCGCCACCACTGCCACCACAGCCACAGCCATGAGGCCCAATTTTGATATTAGTTTAGTTTGATGTATATATACCAGCCTGTAAGCTGAAGATGAGAGATGTACCATATTTGAGAGAGAGAGATAGACACAGATTGTGTCTATTGTATAAAACTTATTTTGATATATATGATGAGGTGATTTTGGACCATTGACATGTGTTATGAGAATTTTTTGGTATGGATGTGTTTAATTTTTTTATGGCATTTTGATTTGATGGATGTGTTGATATTATGGTTTATGTTTATGATGCTAATGTGATGATGAATGTGTTATGTTTAATGATTATGATGAAGATGAAATAGATGTAAATGATTAATGATAATGATGCTTTATGATAATGATAACGATGTGAATGGTTCATGAGTTTAGATTAGATGATGATGGATGCTTAATGATTATGGATGTTTAATGTTTAGCTTGTAGATTATATGATGTGGATGTTTGGGTTGCTATGATATTGATATTTAGGACTAATGATGTTATGATGAAAATAATTATGCTAACGAGTATGAAAATATGTGATTGACTGTGATGTTATTGATAGGTGGCGAGCGAATGAGATGGGATAAAGTGACAAAGAGGATGGCCGAGCTAACCCCAGAAGACCCCATGTCAATTGAGTGCTGCCTACATAGCCCTTGTCCTAAGGGCCTCAGGCCAATATATTTCTCTCAAAGAGGGAGGAAGAGTCGAAGTGATTGATTGTTTGTGGTCTAGGTCGGGTCATAGGTTAGAAGAGGAAAGGGTTTGTCCATTATGTAGATGAACAAACGAGGGTGGTCGAGCTAATGCCAAAAGACATTCGTGTCATCTAAGTGCTGCCTACATAGCCCCTAGTTAGGTAGGGCCTCAGACCAATGTAGTTCAGACTAGGAGACAAAGAGGTCGAGAGTTGGTTTTATCATGAGAATGGTCTGGCACGTCCCATATGTCTGAGAGAACATGCTTGAAATGATGAGGAGAAGTCAAGGTTTTTCACCCCTAGCAATTGTCCATATTAGGTGATGGACATATGCTAAAAATGAAATGAGTCTATTTATGCTTCAGCAAGTAATAGTTTATGCTTAACATAAATTGAGCAGTCCATAGTTTCCATGTGTATTGGTGTTCATAGAAACTAGTGTGAATAGGCTAGGTGAGTGGTTAGAAAAGAGGGTTGAGCTGATTTGATAAATGACAAATGATTGAATGTGACCAAAGTGTAAAAGAAGTGAAAGGCATAATCGCCCTTTCATTGACAAAGACTAGAATGATAGCATAGATAGGGGTTGTTAGATCTAAGAGCCCCATTCATGCATTACGTCGTTGACCAGAGTTGTGTTAGAGTGGTAATTGAATCACTTTGACAATAAAGAGAGCTCAAAGTCCCTTGAGTAGGCATTATGATAGGAGGAGATAGGGTAACCCATTTTAAGAGCAGAGATAACCTTGCCCCTTTTTATGGGAGACCCTGAGACAACTACAAGCCAAGTCCATGACCCATTTTTTTTTTGTGCAAACTGATCAATGCGAGAAGTCTGCGGAGAGATGTCATTTTGCTTAGTGGTCATTTTTGAAGCTGATCAATGCGGGAAGCTTCTAGAAAAGTGCTATCTATAGCAAGATTTAGTCATAGCCATCCTTCGAGGGAGTGGTCTATATTTTTGCTTTATAGGGCTTTTGAATAACTGTCCTTCGAGGAAGCAGTCTATTAGCTATAGCAATGATAGTACAGCTATCCTTCGAGAGAGCAGTCTACCTTTTTGATTTTGATTTTGAGTTGGTGACCTTGGATATTTTGACATCTTGATTTATTTTTGACAAAATTTTGAGTCATGAACAAGACTATAGAAGTTCAAGGGCTCCCTTTTATTAGGACAAAGCATCCATACATCCTAAAAGGGTTATATAGGACTTGTTAAGGGGAATAGGGTTGAAAGGAATGAGGATTAAGAGGATGGGGGTTGCTCAAGGGATGAGCTCAAGCTAAATGTCAAGTGGACAAGTACTCTACTAACAGTAGAATGGTCGCAGATGCAATGCATTAAGAGGCTCAGGTTTTGGCCATCCATCGAGAGAAGATAGACGATAAGTCCCTGACCCATACTTGTGCATGATGATGAAAGGTTTGAGTCAATTAGGGGCAAACTTGCCTCATTTATTTCACTCCATATTAGTCACATGTTGATTCTCTTTGAGGATGAAGTCTCTGATGTTGAAATCTCGTTCTTGCAGATTTTTGTCATAGGCTCGCTTGATGTGATTTTGATGGACATGGAGATGATTGAGGGTAGCGAGATGACGTTCGTCAAGTAACTCAAGTTGAGCTAAGTGATCTTGACAAAAGTCATCATTGGAGAGAATGTCATGTAGAGAGATGCAGAGAGATGGGATCTGTACTTTGAGAGGTAGGATAGCCTCTGTTTCGTACATAAGAGAGAAAGGGGTAGCACCCGTAGAGGTTTGGATGCTAGTGTGGTAGGCCCACAAAGCGAAGGAAATGTGAATGTGCCAGTCCATACCAGTGTCATTGACCACCTTCATGAGAATTTTAGTTAGAATTTTGTTGGAAGCCTCAGCCTACCCATTTGCTTGTGGGTAGTAAGGCGAAGAAAAACTGAGCTTGATGTCGAATGAGTCACAGAGCTTTTGGACAGTCTTATTTTTGAAGGACTTGCCATTATCGGTGATGATTTTATGAGGGACACCGAAAAGACAGATGATGTGGGTGCTGATGAAGTCGACAATCTTGTCGGCTTTTGTGGAGACAAGAGGAATGGCTTCCACCCACTTGGTGAAATACTCAGTGGCGATGATGATGGATTGATGATGAAGAGAGGAGTGAGGGTTAATCTCATCGATGAGATCTAAGCCCCACTAAGAAAAAGGCCAGAAATCTTAAGCGACTTGTAAGGCATGGCTAGGGAGATGAAGCAAATTAGAGTGCTGTTGACACTTGATGCAATGCCAAACATAGTCACTACAGTCTTGATGAAGGGTGGGCCAATAATAGCCCAGACGAAGGATGCGCTTGGAAACTGAATTCCCACTGAAGTGTTTGCCACAAATCCCATCATGGACTTGCTTAATAGCATGAGAGGCTTCAGTGGAGGTTAGATAGTGAAGAAGGAGGCCGTCGAAGCCTCACTTATAGAGAAGGCCCCCTAGCATGGTATAGCGAGTCATGCATTTGATGAAAGCTCGCTGCACATTGCTAGAGAGGTTGGGAGGAATGATAGAAAGAGATAAGTAGTCCATAAGTTACTTGTACCAATCATCTCGTGGACTAGAGTGTATGGTGTTGACATGATTGATGTGAGGAGAAATATATGAAGGCAATGACACATGATGCACCATGACAAAAATTCTGGATGAAGACGATGTAGACAGAATATGCGAGGCAAGAGAAGCCATAGTGTCAGCAAACCTATTCATAGATCGAGGAACAGTCTGCAAGAGGAAATGGTTGAAAGAGGCCAGGAGAGTGTCAGCATAGTTTTTGTACCTTTTCAAAACTTCATTTTTGTAGAGGTATGAACCGTTGACCTGATTGACGACAAGCTGCGAGTCGCCGAAGATGTTGATAGACTTGATGCTGAGAGAAAGTGTGGTCTGAAGTCCCAAAATTAAGGCCTCGTATTCAGCCATATTATTGGTACAATCAAAGTCAAGTTTGAAAGACAGAGGCATGGGCTCCCCTTTGAGTGGGATGAGAATGAACCCCACACCCCCACCAAGTTGACATTTGGAGCCGTCGAAGAACATGGTCATTTGATAGATGGTGTCATCAGTGGAAAGTGCAGCGATAGACTCATCAGGGAACTCGCACTGTGAAGGTTGATTGTCAAGTAGAGGGGCATCTGCCAATTGGTTAGTGATGGTTTGCCCCTTGATAGATTTCTACTGGATGAATTTGAGGTTGAACTTAGCAAGCAACATGAGCCACCGAGCCATATGTTGATTTTGATATGGCTTGGAGTGCATGTACTTGAGAGGGTTAGTGTGAGTAATGACAAAGGTTTTGTGGTTAAGAAGATAATGGTAGAGCTTGGTAGCATTAAAGACTAACACCAAATAGAGTTTCTTGGTATGAGTATATCGAGTTTCATAGTCAACCAGTGTTCAGCTGATATAGTAGACCACTTACTCATGGTGATGCTCATCTCGGTGAGCGATCATGGCACCTAACGAATGATTGGTGGCTGAGATATAAAGGTAGAAGGGTTGGTCATCTTTAGGTGGAATGAGGATTGGTGGAGAGACTAGATAGCGTTTAAGGGCTTCAAAAGCCTCTTGATAGTCCTTATCTCATTTAAATGAGATGTCCTTCTTAAGGAGGTGATGAAAAGGTTGGCAGCAGTCAGAAAGCTACGAGATGAAATGGTGAATGGACTGGAGCTTCCCTTGTAGACTGCGAAGCTGATTGAGATTGGTCAGAGGTGACATCTCGAGGATAGCACAAATATTGGCAAGATCTATCTCGATGCCATGAAAAGAAATGATGAAGCCTAGGAGCTTGCTAGAGAGGACCCCAAAGATGCATTTCTTGGGGTTAAAGTGGACATTGTATTGAAGAAGGTGAGAGAAGATGATCTTGAGAATAGTCAGATGGTCATGATGAAGCTTAGACTTGCCAAGTAGGTCATCCACATAGTCCTCCATGATTTTTTGGAGGAGATCATGGAAAATATAAGTCATGGCACGCTGATAAGTGGTGCCTACGTTCTTCAAGCTAAAAGGCATGGCCCGATAGTAGAAAGTTCCCCACGGGGTGATAAAGGTAGTTTTGTGTTGATCTTCTAGTGTAATCAATATCTGGTTATATCTTGAAAATCCATCCATGAGAGATAGCATCTCATGGCCGACCATGAGATTAACAAGCTGGTCAATGTTGGGAAGAGGAAAGTCATCTTTGGGATAGGCTAGGTTAAGGTTGCGATAGTCTGTGCAAATCCATATCCCCCCAGTTGCCTTGGTGATAGGGATGATGTTAGAGACCCACTACAGATAATTGATGGGTTGGATGAAGGAGACAGAGAGAAGGCGCTGAAACTCCTCTTTGACAAGGATCGCAATGTAAGGATGCATCTTTTGAATCTTTTGCCTAATAGGCTTAGCCTCTAGTTTGGTGATGATGTTATGGGTAGCAATGGTGGGATCGATGCCAGGCATGTCACTGTAGGTCCAGGCAAAGGCCTTGCTATGGTCTAAGAGGAACTGGGTGTAGTCAAGCTACTCCTGATCGTCCAAAGATTGGCCAATCTTTAAGACGTGAGGAACATTGAAAGAAGGGAGGTTGATGTCAATGGTTGATTCATTTAACATAACCTAGGTTTCAGAAGGGAGGGAGCACTGGATGAAAGAGTCATCGGTGCCCATGTAAGAAAGAATGGCATCGTCGTCTATGTAGTGAATAGTGTGAATGGTCACTGACTCATCCTCTATCATGCTGAGAAAAATGAGAGGGAGAGACCTAGACACCCCATTTAGCTGATAGGTCAGGGGTTCTAAGAGGATGGTGTTTATGCAAAAAAAAAACTAGGAGGGATGGAAACCACCGACTCCATAGGTGAAGGGGGAGAAACAGGCGAGCTTGGAGGAGATTGGTCAATGGTGGGCTCAGGGCAAAGGTCTGGAGGGGCCTGAGTGGGGTCATGGTATCCTAGGCCATATCGTTTCTTGGCATCATCATCATTGAGTGGCTTGATGGGCTGATGGGAGCCCTGCTCATAGTGTTCGAACCAAAATCCTTCCATGCACACCTGTAAAGGTAGGTGTGTGCAAAGGTAGGGTTGCCAAGAAATGAGAAGTCTGATGTGAATGGTTGGGGTGAAGAGAGAGGATTTTCATCAGTAGGGGCTTGATTGAGCCCCCCATAGACAAGGTTGGTTCAGAGGTGAGGAGGACCATAAGGCACGACCATCTCGATCTGATGGTCATAATTGGGGCTGAGGTGAAGGCATCCATACTCTTGTGGAGTTTGGAACATATCTAAGGCCAACAAGTGATATTCCCCAAGTGACAGTCGTTGGAAGATGTCTTCCATGGGGTCTTTAGTTGTCACTTAAAGAGGAGGGGTGAGGGCGACTGCCGGATGTGAACTGGTCAAAGCTTCCGTGGATGGAGGTGGCGCTAGGGTTGATGGCTTGATAGGAATGAGGACGTCATTTGGATAGTAGGTTGTGTTACAAGTTTTGAAGGGTGATGGGTCAGTAGGAATGGTGTGGACTTGCCCGTTGTGCTCAAATTTCACACAACGGTGCAGGGTGGAGGGGACACAGGCCATGGTGCGGATCCAGGGTCAGCCCAGCAACATGTTATATTGAAACTCTCCTTCGATGATATAGAAGAGCTCTGAGACTATGCGTGGGCCAATGTGAATGTGAAGGATGACTATGTCAATGGTTGTGGCAGTGGTGTCATTGAAGGATCGCAAGATTGCTTCAGTCTTGGATACATAATTCTTGGGAAGAGACAATTTATCAAAGGCGTGGGTGGAGATAATGTTGATGCTAGCACCTCTGTCAATCATAACATGTTTAATGCATGTCCAATCAACATAGGCCATGATGAAGAGGGTGGCATCCTGATCTTTCGTGTTAGATGTAGGAATCTCAGAATCGCTGAATGTGATGGAGGTAATAGGAGACAAAGAGTGGACGAGGGCAACGAGTGGTTGGGGGTCCTCAGGTTGGACCTCCACTACCTGTAAGGCTCGAATGAGGGCTTGACGATGCTGGAGCAAGGTTTGGATGAGGTCATAAAGGGACATCTTCACGGGCATCTGGTGAAGTTGTTTTATCATGGAGTCATGGATCGGCCCTAAAGAGGAAGAAGAAGGTTGAGATGCGCCAAGGATAGAAATCTTAGGTTTTGGCACTAGAGGTGGTTTGATGAAAGGATAGGTCTAAGAAATGGTGGATTTTTATTTTGCCTTGTCCTTTTGTGACCTAGTGGTTATGTGGATGGCATTGATTTCAAAAATAGGAGGTGAAGAAGGGGTCATGGCCTATTGATGAGATGTTGATGTGGTTGAAGAGGTTGGAGGGATATGGGAAGGTGTGGAAGGTTGGTCAATAGTGTCCTCAAAGAGAAGAGTGTCTTTCTCCATGTAGTGGTGAATGATGGCCTTGAGGGCACAACAAGTCTTGGTATCGTGTCTTGGTGTACGATGGTATAGGCAAATCTTCGTATCGTTGAACCAAGAGGGCTTAGACTTGAGAGGTTGGAAAGGCCTGATGGGTGGAAGGGTTATGCTGTAAGTTTGCAAAAGTCGGTGCAATATCAGAGAGTATGAGCCCACAAAAGGGTCCGTGCTCATTGATGTGTGTGATGCTGGTGACTTTTTCTTAGGTGGTGTTGGAGGAGGTTTTCGTACCACCTTTTGGGTTGATGGTGTAGCGACAGGCAGAGACGGTACTTTCTTTGTGAGAGGTACCACCTTTTTGGGAGAGGGTAGGCTAGCAGTAGGTAAAGGAAGCAGTGGAGGCAACTTGTTTTGATTAGAAGTAGGAGTGGGGAGGACTTTGATCAAGGTTGAAGGATGGGGGCACAAAATGGAGGGCAATGGTGACGGGGAAGGAGGAATTTGCCTCTGTGATTTGGTAGTCTTTTTGGTTTGAAGACTACTATTGGTCAGGGTCTGGTCTAAGTCCACCTTCACTTGTGGGTGAGTGAGGTTGGAGACAGGGTGAATGCCGAGTGACTTGATAGGTTTTGATGGGGTAGATGTGGGTTTTGGTCTTGATGGGGTTGGTTGAGGTTTAGAAGCGAGAGTCTGGTCTTTGTTGATAGTCTTGGGAGATTCTGCCATGGGAGGATTGGCAGCATGAGATGAGAGGGCACGGGCATGCTGAAGAGCTTTGAGACGCTCCCACAATACTTGATGCTCCACTTTCCTTGAAGGGAGAAGTATGATTTTCTCCACTAATCGGGAAAATGATTGAGAAGATGTTGGATGAGGTTTGGGTCCTTGATAGGATGTTGACGGTTGTGGGGCCGAAGATGAGATTCGTGTAGTAGTCTTGGATTCGAGGCATGATGAAGTTATGATAGGCTCATCTTTGGTTGGAGATGAAGGAGAGACAGGTTCTTCCCTGGGTGGAAAAGAAACTAGAGAATGAGGCTCCTAAAGAGGGTAAAGGGCAGGAATGATTGCACCCTCCACTTGCAGTTGAGGAGTAGGAAGGGTCGGGTCCTCCATAGGCAGCAAGAAGGAAGATGGTGAGACCGGTGGTGCCAGTAAGGTTGAGGCATCCTCCACTATGAGAGAGGTTGATGGAGAACTAATCGGAGAAGGAGGTTCGTACACACGTGATGGACTGATAGATGGACTAACCTCTTGAGTTTGTGAGAGTGGCCGGTCGGGGATGAAGGGCGAGACCGTATTGATTGTTTGTATATTATGTTCGTGAGTGTCGTCAGTCATGGTTTGGACATTGTTTTGGGTCAGAGGATGATTGGGGAATGGTTGCTTGAAGATGTCGATGCCCTAGTTGGGTGGCGCATTGGGATTGTCTAGGATGAGGTCACCCTTTTCAAGCATGTCCTGGATGATGTTTTTAAGGGTCTTGCAGTTCCCTATGTCATGGCCTTTAACATGGTGGTAATTGCAGAAGTTGTTTTCCCTATACCACGCAAGGATGGCACGTGAGGGATCAAATTGTGGAGGTAGTCAGATTTGGGGGAGATTGAGAACCCCCTATTTGACAAGTTTTTCTAGCACAGACACGTATGACTCTCTGAGTGGAGTATATTGTCATTGTACGTATCTCTATTGGAATTGGCAAGTGATGCTTTGGGACGTGGATGCCTCAGGTTGGTTGGCTGAAGGTGAAGAGGATGAACGTCTAATGACTACAGTGTTTGCTGATGCCTTAGACTTAGGATTAGATGAAGAGGGTTTAGAAGAAGATGAGTCATTGGTCTTGGAGTTGGGATTCTTGCTCTGGAACTTGACTTTATTCTCCTCGATGGCACGCAATTCAAGCTTGCAGGCCATCATGAAGGCTTCGTCAAAGGTGCAAAAGGTCTGAACCCGCAAGGTAGAAGAAATATGCTTGGCACAAGCTTGAGAGAAAAGTTTGATAAGTTTGGGTTGGGGTAAGGAAAAGGAGAGTTGATTAATGAGGCCTCTCCAGTGAGCAACGAAATCGGCTATGGATTCATCCTCAAATTGGTAGATAGAATAGAGGTCTGTGATTGAGACCTTCTTAGTGATGTTGATAGAGAAGTGATCAAGGAAGAGCTAGGCCAACTGAGTGAATGTGAAGAGAGAATGGCTGGCGAGAGAGCTATACCAGTCAAGTGCAGCACCAGAGAGGGACATAGGAAACATATGTAAAAGCAACACATCATCATGGGCAATGAGGTAACAGGCATGTCTGAATGCCTGTAGGTGCTGTTACGGGTCTTCCTTGCTCTAGAAATGAGAAAATTTAGGAAGTTCCCATTGACTAGGATACGGCCTGATTGGGACAGAAGGATGGATGGGCTCATTACAAATTTGCTCATATGAGAGGGCATTACGTGAGCTAGAAATAGAAGTCTCAAGGCTAGACATCTTGTCCATCAGCATTTTGATGATGTCTACTGATAGATTGGTGGGTGGAGTACCTCCTAGGTTGTAGGGTGCTTGAAAGAGGCTAGAGGGGGCATACGACGTAGTTGGTTGCACTTGTAGGGGTGCAACATATGGATAACTAGTCATCGGGATGGAAGTGGAGGCTAAGAGTGGTTGGGTAGAAGGCATGGCTAGGCTCGATGTTGCCATGGGAGGTTGGATAGTGGTAACATGGGCCAATGGATAGGTAGCCACCCTGGTGTTGATAGGGGTGAGGGTAGGTGGAATAGAGACAACCAAATTTTGGAAAGGGGTAGAGACTGGTTGAATGGGTTGAGGTTGATAGGGGGCTGAAACCTCAGTGGAAGTGGGCCTAGAGATGGAGGGAGAGGCCACACTTAAAAGGTTGGTCAAGGGCTGGTCATTGGTCGAGGTGATAGCCTAGGTGTCTACGGGTTGAACTACGGATGTTGTCAATACGGCTGTAGTCTCAGTTAAAGAGGTCGGCATTCGATAAATAGGATTTCCCAAGGAGTCTCGTGTTCGGCTCCATGTGAGATAATGTTGCAAGGCTTTGAAATTGAGGTCCAAGAATCATTCAAAATCTTGGTCCCCTTCTAGGACAATGGGAGTCTGGGTTGGGGTTAGTCGAGTAGGAGTTCTTTCAGTCTCCGAGTGGAACTCCATTATAGGACTAGTTATGGACGGGGTAGACAAAAGCGGTTGATGCCTCATGTGGTCAACAAGAGCCTTGGTTTGACTGTGAGTCAGAACCATTCAAGGCAAGAAAGAACATCCTCACAAGCTCAAATAGGCAGATAAGAATAGAAAAGATGAAGAACACAAGCAGACCCTAAACTTTAAATCCCTAGGAATAAATTATTAGGATCGTGGTGGCTTATGCCTTAGAATGTGTGTAGGAAGATTGGCTTTTGAGATGGGTCCTAGAATAAGTAGTATATGGATGGTTTCAGGTTTGTTTCGGTGCTCAAAAGTCTGTGTTAGGTTCCGTACTTGGCCTGGTGCTAAGTAGCAAGCTCCCCTCACTTCACGAACCCAGTGATGAGCTGGGCCTGCTTAGCCAGTATATACTTTCCCTAGAGATTATCCTCTACCAGAGAATAGAGTTGGATTTCCCCTTGGTGATGAAATCCAAGTAGGATCGTTGGGACAGGTAAGGTATCCGTTGGGTGATGAAATCTCAGTTGGGCCTTGTCTCAGGTGAGTTAAGATGTTTAATTTGTGCAAGTGATTTGGTTGTGTAACATAAAGTGGACTATGATTAATTCATGATGCGGTTATTAATTACTAAGTGTGGACTAAGTATGCAGTCAAGAAGAAATGAAATGCAGTGTGTTTTAAGCCCAAGTCAAAATGTTAGTTCGTATGAAGACAAGTAAGAAGAGGTTCAAGAGTATGACTTTTGACTAGTCTAAGATGCAAGAAAAGAAAGAAGAGTTCTTTTTAATCCCGCTAATAGTGTCATTTAAAAGAGAAGAAAGAGGTGAAAAGGGAGAAACCTAATGCACCTATATGAACAGAAAGAAAGAACCCAAGGAAGACCCTAGTGTCCCACTGGACGTGCCAGAATGTTTCCAAACAAGATTCACTTTTCACATTCAAGAAAGGGAAAATGAGAAACTAAAGAGAATGGACGAGGGTTTGTACATACCCAGATTGTAGACGTGTGCACCAGAATTAGATGATAGCGAGAAATCCTCTTTGGTTGTGGAGGATGACACCTAAAAGGAAAAAAGACTAAAACACAAAAAATGTTAGATGACAAGAAAGTGGACTGCCAAGCAAAAGCTTGGTCCTATAAGTGCAAAGGCTTCTTAGAGGATGACAGTCCACTATTAAAAATAGAATGTTTAGCAGTAATAGAAATGATGAAAGACAGAATGAAAAAAATTGAAAGCAAAAGCATACCTGATATGTAGCAATCTACTTTTCACAGTCGCCGACGTCAGTTGTGCTGTCGGCGTCGGTCAAGGAAGGTTGCCGACGTCGGTTAGGCTGCCGACATTGGTACAGGCAATGGTCGAGGTCGATCGGGGTAATGGCCAGAGATGAGTTATAGGACTGGTTTCTAGTCTGCAAGGTGGTCTGAAGTTTCATCTGAGGGTCAGGGAGTTCGTTTGGGGGTCAGAGAGATTGCTTGGAGATCTGAGGGACTTGTTTTGGGGTCTGAGGGACTGAGAATGTTGTTTGTAAATGGACTGAATGGGTGACAGGGGCAAAAAGGGGATTGGACAGGAGACAGGGATCTGAGAAGGCTTTTCAGCCTCTCAAGGACAGACAGGTTAAGTCTAGGCAATGGTTAGCTGAATAGATAGATTCCAATAAGAATGAAATGGAAAACAAGACTGTACTTACCTCCTACTTGCTGATTGAAGAATGGAGGAGACCTATAGTTGAAGATGTTTGAAGGACCTGCAAATGCCAAGAACTTGGAGCTATCTTTGTAGAGTACCTATAACTGCTAATGCTTGATGTGCGAGAGGGAGAGGGAGAGAAATAGGATGCCAAGCGCTAAATAAAGTTCACGTTCATGGGGGGGTAGAACAGTTGTAGAAAATGGCTTTGAAGGCCACTGATGCCGGCATAATCGTCGACATCAGCCGCATAATGACCGACGTCAGTGGCAAGAGAATGGGGACAGAGGCTAAAATTAGCCTCTGTCCATTCTTACATGCTGCCAGGGTCAAAACGGTCATGGGAAAATAGTCGTGGGAGGCTTAAATGGACGTGAGAGGGGGGCTAAGGTGGGATTTGGGTAATAAAGGCTAGGAGAGAGGTGGGGGCATCCAAGGAGGGGATCCAAGGTGGCATGGGTGAGGTGGAAAGGGGCCAATAAATTAAAATGTTTAATTATTTTAATTTAAAAAATGGAGGGGACTAGGACAAGGGTTAGGACATGGGCCAAGGGGGGCCAAGGGGGGAGGATGACCAAGGTGTAGACACGATTCCGGTGTCTACATCTAGAATCCCTTCTTGAATTTTCTTTTGAAATTCTTCTTATATGTAGACTTTCCTTCTTCATTGTCACCATTACCCTTATATGGGTACTTATCAATAAAATGTCTAATCTTTCCACAATTAAAACATTTAAAAGGTAATTTTTCTTGATATTTACTTGTGCCCTTTTTTAGATTGTAGATGAATATAGTTCCATTGTCATTTTCATCATCACTAGAGCTATCACTTGATTATTGAATCTTAGCCTTCTCTTTCTTTGATGTCTTGAAATCATCTTCTCTCTTTGATGGTTTCTCTTGTTCAGTCTGCATCTCATATATCATAAGAATACCATGTAGCTCATCCATCTTTATCTTTGCTAAATTCTTTATCTATTCAATTGTCAAAACTTTTGCATCATATCTCAATGGTAGAGATCTCAAAACTTTTTGTACCACAATTGATTATTCTAAATTTTTTCTAATACCTTGAATTTGATTAACTATTTGATCAACCCATAAAAAGAAACTTAATATATTTTCTTCCTCTTCCATATTTAAAATCTCAAACTATCTTCTGAAAGTCTGAAGCTTAGCTTATTGAACCTTTCCATCACCTTTGTAAATATTCTCAAGCTTTACCCCAGTTTCATGAGTAGATTTACATTGCATAACTTTAACAAATTTCAATTCACATAAACCACATAAAATAGCATTTACATCTTTAGTATTATTTTCACTTGCCTTTTTTTCTCTACCAAAGTAGTTATAAGTGTCTGTGGCTCTTCATATTCCTCCACCATTGCTTTATAAATATTCAATCTAAGGGCTATCAAATAAGTCCTCATCCTTATGCTCTAAAAAGCATAATTTTTTCCATCAAACAAAGGTGACTTATTTATATAAAATCCTTCATGTGATCTAACCATTGTGCTTTCCCTGATCTACCGTTAAGCTATAAAATGTTTTCAAAAGGAACCTGCTCTGATACCAATTGTTAAGCATGAGATATACTGAGAGGGGGATGAATCAGTATAGAATATATCTTATAAATATTTTACTTAATCCAATTCCACTTAACCATTCATTCAAGATATGCAATAAAATTGAAAGCAATGAGAACCACACAAGAGAGAGAGAGACACCATATTTTACATGGAAACCCAAAATGGGAAAAACCACAGAGAAAAATCTCAAGTATATGAAAGAGCACCAACTCAAATTACAAAGTTTGTAAGCACCAACTTGTAGGAGCACCAACACATTTACCAAAAATCAACACAATAATTATTTGTGAGTGCCAACCCACAGGAGCACCAACCCCTCTTGTGTATAAAACACAACTATATCTCAATGTTGCTTACTCAACAAATAATAGAACTCTACAATGTCTCTTTCTATTCTCTCCTCTTTTATTTTATAAAACAAATACAAACCATGCACTCTCTTGCATATTACAAATGGCTTCTCAAGTCTTTATTTATAACTTTCCAAAAGACCTTTGGTATTCACCCTTTGTTACCCTTCAATCCTAATAGAAAATGGTGCCAAACTTGCATGACCCTTCATGTCCTTTCATTTTAAAAGTCACATGGTAACCCTTCATGAGTAAATTCATCCTTTCTCCTTTTGTGTTTGTCTTGGTAACCTTTCAAATTCCTTAAGATGACTCTTCATGGAAAAATGTATCATACCCTCTTTTGTCTTCACTTAATGACTCTTAGAATTCCTCAAGATGACTCTTCATGGGAAAATGCATCCCATTCCTCTTTTGTCTTTACCCCATGAATCTTTGACTTCTCCATGGGACGTCTTTTGAATTTTATGTAATAAAAAATATATTCATTAATATTAAATAAATATCAACACACTTTAGCCAAGATATGACTATTAAAAACACCATTAAATGTTATGGGGCCTTTATCACCAATGCTAGAACTTTGACATCAATGACAATATTTTTGACAAATACCTCATCTATTCTGATTATAATTGTCAAAGTTATCTCTTCCTCTCTTGGCATCCTTGTGGGTGTTGGATCTTGTCATCTCATTGTGCTTACAGGAGAGACATTGACTGTTTCACCTATGGCTACAAAATGAGTAATTTATCTAGTTAATTAACTTATAAATTCTAACAAACTTCAAATTAAAAAGAAAGTTATAATGGAAAACATTGATTGTGTTATGTGGAATAATCTTTAATGGCAACATTTCAAGAGCCAACTATAAAAAAAACCAATATGGATATTATTTTTTCTATTAAATAAAAAAGGTAAAAGACATTAAATAAAATTTGGTGGAACCTGGAAGTGGAGATGAAAAAGAATCATTTCTTAGGCATTTCACAATTCAAAATGAATTGAATGAAGACTTTGTTGATTGTGTATCACTAGAGCCCTCTAGAGCATGTTGACCTTTACTTTTTGCCTTGTTTTTGTGTCATAAACACTCACTCTCACCTATAATAAATAATTAGATAAAACATGTTAAAATTTGAAATATATATAAAGCAAAAAAATGAGACTTAGGAGAACTAAACTTTCCTCCTGTTCCTCAAGAGATAAATTATTAACTTTCATTTTTTGATGGAGGGTGGTGGGAATTGCAGTATTATGGATTTCATATAAGGCCTTGAAGTATAAGGCTAGAATGTAGTTAGAAGATGAAATGGTGCAAGTGTCCTTTGAGAAATAAAAATTCAATTCTACCCTAATACTACTAGATATAACTATGTATTAGTCACATACAAAACCTAAGAGAGAATGAAGAATATAGTAAATAGCCCAGAAGGGAATGTCTGATGGTCTTCCCTGCAATACAATTCTTGATTGAAAGAAATAGACAACAGATTTGAGAAATGGATTGGCAATTTTTTTAATAGAGATACCCCTTCAATTTTGACTATCTATAATGAAAATAGAAAAGTAAAACATGCAATTGAATTAGGATACCAAACTACTTATAATAAATGATTTTGGTATTATTAAGAAATGCTAATTTCATTAATAAATTCAACACTTACTAGTGGGGTCAATGGACACTTTGTATATCGATTCCAAGTAATTTTTATTGACATCGGATAACATAACCTTGGTGCTAATAGGACTTGCATTGCAATATAGAAGACATATTAAATTGTGTACATCCAATAGAGAGCTGCCAAAGGATATCATTTTATTATAAAAATAGACATAGAAATGACTCTCACTATGATTAAAATAACAAAATGAAGATTATAGGAGGTTTTTGTTGATATCCTCTTAGCTAGCATTGATCAATCCAATTAACAAAGTATTTGGATTGATCCAACATCCAAAGGAAATCTAGACACAATAGATTTTTGAAAACATAGTTTTGGATCTCCATTGATTGACTTTAAGTTTTTTTGGATGTGGAAGCCATTGAAAGTATGAAAAATTTGAGTTGGAAGTAGGCAGGTACTAGATTTAGGGTTTAGGTAGGTTGAGTTAGAAGTAGGTAGGTTGAGTTAAAAGTAGGTTATATGAGAATTTTTTTAATAAAAGTGTTAAAATAAGGTTGATATAGTGTTATTTATAAGTAAAGAGGGGAACCAGAGTAAACAGTTGACATGACTGGTGATTGAAAGTGAGACTATATGTTTCCATATGAAAGCATCAAGCCATGTGTTAGCGTGATGCCACATGGTATCTGACATCATGTGGTAACATGGTGTCACATGATAGCATGTCCCTGTGTGGGAGTATGCTATCACATGCCTATATAGTGTCACATGTTTACATGGTATGATGTGATAATATATCATCATGTGATAATATGGAATCATGTGATAAATTGGTGTTACATGATATCATGGTGTCATGAAATATCATAGTGTCATATGATAGAATTAAATCAATGATGGCATAGTGTCACATGATGATATGGTATCATGTGATGGCATGGTGTCAGTGATGGCATGGTGTCATGTAATGGCATGGTATAATGCGATAACATATTTTCATGCAATAACATATTATCATGTGATAATAATATCCTATGTGACAATATGTTGTCACATGACAACATGTTATTATGTTAGAATTATGCTACCCAACAATGTAGTATTACTTGGCATCATATTGATGCTTAGGAGTATAATGTTTCCCATCATCATTATGATTCCTAGTGACATAATGAGGCCTAGTAGATTTAGTCACTTGATAACATGTAGTTTCATGCCAACATAGTATCATCAAAAATAAAGGGAAATTTTATACCTGCTCTACACACTCTAATTCATCAAGGGAGTGAATCTGATTCACCTAAACAAACCTAGGGGTTTTCATCATGGCCTCTTAAAGTGAACCCTAGGAATCACATTCTAGGGAGGGAATTATTGTATGTCATTATGAGGTTCTAGCAAAATAACAAAAAAATCCAAAGTGGTATTCTACCAAAATAGAAGCACTAAAGGAAGGAGACTTGCCACAAGGTGTGGAAAGAGGATTAAGATCAGGAAAGTGGTTTGGTAATAGAGGTGAACATGACAATTTTACTCTAACAACTATTATTTCACATGTATTTGATCCTAATTCTTTTTTAGAGGCCAAAGGGAAGCATGAGTGGGAATCATCCATACAATTAGAATATGCTTCCTTGATTAAAAAAAAGACTTTGGAGCTTATAGAGCTACCTCTAGTAAATAAATCCATTAGTTGTAAATGGATTTACAAGGTAAAATATAAAACAGATGGTTCCTTGAACAAACACAAAACTAGACTTGTTGTAAAAGGTTATGCACAAGAATAAGGCATTAATTATGAAGAGACTTTTTATCCTACTACAAATATGGTAACTTTTCATTTGATTGTTGATATTGTTGCTTAGTTTGGATAGAAGGTACACCAAATGGATGTAAGAGTGCTTTTTTGAATGGAGATCTAGAGGAGGAAGTCTATATGGTTTATCCATAGGTTTTTCAGGTTCTTGGTAAGGAACATCTTGTTTGTAGGTTGATCAAGTCCTTGTATGGACTTAAGCAGGCTCCTCAAGCCTAGTATATGAAGATAGATTAATACCTTAGGGAGTTTGGTTTCAAAAGGTGTAAATATGAACCGAATCTCTATGTAAAGGTGTCTAGAGATGATATCTTGATTCTCATTGTATATGTTGATGATATATTCATCACTGGGAGTAGTGACAGTCTCATTTAGCAAATGAAGGGTGATATTTGATGTACTTTTGACATGAAAGACTTAGGACTATTGAAATACTTTTTAGGTTTTGAGTTTTGGAAAGGGGATCTTGTTGTATTCATGTTACATAATAAGTATGTCAAATCATTGTTGGAAAGGTTTAAAATGATGGATTTTAATCCAATTCACACACCTATGCAATTTGGAGATAAAATTTTAACTGACACTACTTCACTTCTAGTCAATGAAATAGTGTATCAGTAGCTAATGGGTAGTCTCATTTACCTCACTACCACTAGATTGGATATTTGTTTTATAGTGAGTTTTCTATCTTGTTTCATATCTAAACCATATGAAGTACATTGGTTAGCTACAAAATGGGTATTAAGATATGTCAAAGGTACTTTTGACTTTGGCATACTATATAAGAAGTTTGTAGATTTTGAGCTTTTAATATATTCTGACTTTGATTGGGTAGGATTAGTAGATTCAATAAAATATACAATAGGCTATGTATTCACTCTTAGTTTAAGAGTTTTCTCATAGTAAATAAAACTAAAAACTATAGTGGCATTATCTTCGATAGAAGAAGAGTATAAATTTGTGGTTAGTGCAGGTTGTGAAACTATGTGGATAAAGAATTTTTTTGAGGATCTTCAATTTGAGTCATCAAAGCATACCTTGCTTTTCTATGACAACCAGAGTGTTTTGAAGGTGGTGAAGAATCTAGTATTCTATGCCAAGACCAAACACATTGAGGTTCACCATAATTACATCTAACATTTGGTTACAAATGAAGACATTATTCTCTTTTATTTCCCCATTATAGATCATCTAGTTGATATAATGACCAAACCACTTGGTTTAGACAAGTTCATTAAATTCAAGGACAAACTTGGTCTTGTTTCTAGTTTAATAATTAAGGGATGGTATTATCATATTATTTTAATACCTTAGGGTATTTGATAAGGTTATTCCCTATGCATGTGGCTATAATGGTTTTAACCACTTAGGTAAATAGGTTTACACAGGCCTAGCTATTTTATGCTACCTGATGTTTATGGTTCTACCCACCTCCTTGTTTTTTAGGTGTTTCTTTTGTGCCTATATAATAGGATTTTATGTATTATTTATGTACATTGGTTAATTCATTTCTTCATCTCTTTGTTGAATCTAATAAACATGCCATTTTACCATTTATCAAATTTGAACTCAAATAAATTAACTTAAAAATGGAAGTCCAATATAAACCACCAAGCCATGGTTCTTAACAAGGCACTCATAAGTTTGTTGATTTAGTGTAGCCTTTTTTAAGCATATGTTTTAAAGCTTAATTATAATTGAACATGCCATTTTACCATATGTGGTATTTTCACTCAAATCAATTAACTTGTAAATACAATTCCACACCAAAATAAGTCAGGGTGACTGATGATAAACTCATACTTTCATATAAAATAAAATAAATTGTTGACATGAAAACTACGTCAAACCATGAATTCATAATTATATGTTATAGATTATCTTAACATCTAGGGAAAGTATCTAGTTATATTTATTTATCATATAATATTAAACATTACACACATGATGCATAAAGACATTCAAGATGCTAGATGCTATATGCTATATGCAATTATCATTAATATAATATTCATAGTTGTATATGCTAGCTTAGAACATAAGACTTATGTATATAGAGATTAGATTACAAGATATGTTAGGATGCCCTTTTTCCATTCATTTATCACCAAGTTTAAATACAATGCAATAACATAATAATCGTATCATTTTTGTATGTCGATATGTATTTGTGTGGCTTTATAGGATGCCACAAATTATAGGAAATGCCATGGTAGATGTCTATGGTTGACTAATGCCATGTTATAACCATTAACTTCCTCAAGTTGCCATTTTAATATCTAATTTTAATGAATAATCATACCAACATCATCCTCAAACTTAAGCTTTGTCTCATCCTTAAATTTATGTGGCTTGACTAAAAAAAGTGTTGATGTTTATTGAATATACCTGTCTAAAATGAATTCCATTATGTGAGGTAATTATTTGCTCTTTATGCTTTCTCTTCTAGTCGAATATTATCCTATACCATCTTTGTGATGTCATCTCAGGTTAGATGATTGGTAATGGAGTTAAAATAAGTTTTGATCTCCTTTATTACTTGTTCGATCTTTTACATGAAGTTATTGATGAGGGTACATAATTCCTCAATATCGATTATTAGTTGTGCTTGTTATTATTGTTGTTCCTAAAATTTATATCCAAGTTCCAAGATCCACATCCTTTCTATACCTATTGGGTCCTTGGAAATATCAAACTATGTTATAGCTTGGTTAAGTTCTTATTTTAATCTATATAAATATTTATTTTTGGCCACCCTGATGTGAAATAAAAATATGTGGTTGAAGCTAGTTTTGCTTTGTGAAGAGAGGCGATATGTGTTCTTATTATATTTTAGTACTAAGTGATATTTTCCAATGGATTTTTAATATGTTAGAGATTAAAATCCTTTATAGAACTCTTGCAAATGTTATACTCCTTTATTACAGAGATATATTGATGCTTGATCAAATTATATAATGTTTATTTAAAATATTGGTGATTAGGTAGTTTTGGATCTACTTAAAATTATGGTTTGGCCTTCATCATATCCTAGATAGTTCCCTACAATGTTTTCTCTAGTGATACACATCACTGCATCCAATCATAGTGGGCACTTTTATAAAAATATATTCCTCAACTACTATTTCTGACTAGTAGTTAAGGCATTCATGCACATTTTTGTCTCTTATGGGTTTATTTTGAGTAAGGTGGGTGTTAGCTGAATAGTGTTAATTTTTTGGCATTTGGTCAAGATAACCTTAATTTGGGAAAATGAATGATGGAGTGGAATGTATTATATATATAGAGTGGATATATTTGAAGTTATTTTCCAAGTGCCTAACTTGGTATGGTAGTTTTTATAACACTTATTTTGGGTTTGGTTATGCCTTAGTGTGTACAAGCATTACCTTAGGGATCAAGAGTGTATTTTAGTTGATGACAAGTGGGGTGACCATTTTTATTTCCCTCTTTTATTTTATAGATTACTTAGTCAGAAAGGTTGATGGAAATATTTATTTAGAGTTTTGGTGCTTGTAAATTTTTGCAAGTTTGAAATTCCTAATGGATTGATTTATAGAGTTTTTATTAGTTCTAGTGGTGATGGTGGAGTGGGGTGATATATTTTCCAAATTTATTGGTGGTCATGCATCTACTTGTTTACCGAATTGGCTATCATTAACAGTTTAATGGATGTTTAGGAAATGTCTTGGCCATTCACTCAATTATGTTTATTCCCTATCTATTATTAATTGTAATGAAATAATGTTTTGCCCTTTTCCACTTATGGATTTTGGTGTATTAATTTTCCAATTGTATTTTTGTGATTTCATTTGATACAAATTTTATTCTTTTTACTTTATGTGATTTTTGTACTTGCCTATAGACTAATATCTAATCAACTTACTTGATACTTAGACATTTGGTGTAAGATACCATGACATCATTGATTGACTTCATGAAGGGTTTTACAAGACCAAATGATATTATCTAATGTTTTTATTGTCCACAAGTTGTTGTTCACCATTTTACAACTTGGGTGGTCTTTTTTTTCCACAAGCCTCTATTTACTAGTTTTCAACTTGGTTTTTTGTTTTTATTTTTCCCTCAAGCTATCATTTTCGAGTTTTCAAATCTTAAATTAAAAAAAATCATGACATTATAATGTAATCTATGGAATTGAGTTTTATTATGTGTAATTATATAGTTTGAGGTGGGTTATTTTCATGAAGCCCTATCGATCAACCCTTTTGAGTGTTGTTAGTTTAATTAGTCCTATGAATATAATTATTTTGATGATATATGGTCCTAACCATCAAATTTTTAGTTTTAAAATAATCTTGTACTTACTATCATATAGTAACACATAGTCCCCTTCATGAAATTCTTTCTTTTTACAATGAAATTCATGGCAAGATTTTTAGTGGTGTTTTTCTTGGGTTTGTTGTATTTCATGATAAATCATTTTTCATAAATATGCTCTAATTGAATGAGATATTTATGTAAGGACTTGTATTCATTAATTGGGAATGTTATTGCTATTCTTAAGCTAGGTAATATAAAATCCATTGGTACTAAAATCTCTAATTTGTATAACAACCAAAATGGGCATAATTTTTTCAAATTTTTATATGTAGTGTGGTATGACCATAATACTACAGGTATATATAAATCCCAGTCCATGACATTAAGGTTACATATTTTTGTGGGTACTTTTTATAGGAATTTATTGAAAGCCTCCATTGTATCATTGGCTTATGGGTGATATGGAGTGTTTTTATTATGATTAATGAGATAATGTTTGAGTATCTCTATTATTATGGAATCTATGAAATGTTTACCTTGATCATTATCAATACTTAGTGGACAACCAAACTATGTAATGATGTTTTCATCAAATAATTTCATGGCTATTTTGGTGATCACGTCTTTGGTGGGTATGTCATCTACCCATCTCATTAAGTATTTTATCCTTATGATAATAAACCTGGTAAGATATTTTCTTGTTATAGGATTGATTAGCCTAATAAAGTCAATAGCCCATTTTTCAAATGACAAGAAGGCAATAATAGGTATCAATGGCATCTCATCCCATGCATTCAATTTTCCCACTCATTAGAAAACATCACATTTATGTGCACAGATGTGTGTCTTTGAATAATGAGGGCCACTATAGTCCTATTATTATTTTATTTGTGGTTACTTCATCACCATTATGCCCACCAATAATTCCTTCATAACCATCTTGTAGTATGCTTTCTTGTTCATATTTGAGTGTTATCCTTATCAATATTTAATCTCTATCATTATTTTATAATGTTGCGTTTACTATTATAAATGGGAATGCATAAATCATTAATATCTTTTTATCCATTTTTTAATACTTTTCTTGAAATTATCTAGTTGCCAAAAATTATGCTATAGTCTCCATTTATTTTGTAATGATCTTAATGAAAAATAAATGAGCACCTAGAAAATCATCATTAATAACACATTCATATTCTCCATTGACAATCTAAGATAAGTAATCCAATATATTATTGAAGTTGCCTAGTTTTACTATGATTGTGAATTCAAATTCTTGAAAGAGAATCAACCATTTAAATATGTGACCCTGTAACACCAAGTTATTTGATAAATAATTTAATGGTTCATTATCTATGTATAATACAAATATGGTGGAAATAAATTAATGTCGACATTTTTTAAAGAGTAAATATCATCACTAATGTTTCACATTATGTGGTAGAGTAGCTCTACTCAGCTTTCACTATTTTACAACTTTAAAGTGAGATAATTTGGTCTATATTATCCTATGGATATGCCAATAACGGGCCTATTGACATTCCATAAGTGTCTACATGTACATGTACATGGAATGGAATTTTACAGACATGGAATATCAATAGTGGTACATTTAATACTTCTTTTTAGTATATCAAATGCCTCTTGGTAGTCCTTATTCTAGTGTATGATCTTATTACTCTTTTTATTTAGTAGTTCCTCAATGGGCACACTTATCGTAGCTTTCCCTTGCATGAATTTGATATGGTTTCCTATGTACCCTAGTAAGGCATGAACTTATATATGCATCTTTGGAGGTATAAAAATGACTATTATTATAGTTTTTAATATACCAATCATGAGGCCTTATTTTCATTAGATATGTCCCAATAATGTTCTAAATGGTGTAAGGAATACACACTTTTTAAGGTTCAATTCAATCTAAAATATGCATAATCTTTCAAACATTAGTCTAAGCGATTGTATATGATATTTGATAAGTTTGTAAAGCATCCAATTTTCTAGATACACTTCAAGAAACTCATGGATAAAATATTTAAATGCATTTATCATAATCCAACTAAAGTCTATGGGTATAATATTTAATCCAAATGGCATAATGGTAGATATAAAATATCCTCACTCTGTGGAAAACATTATTTTATGTTTATCATGCTTGTCTATATATACTTGATGGTATCAAAAGAATCCATTTATGAAAGAATATACTTTTCAACCTATGATGTTCTCTAGAAATTATGTTGTAAATGGGGTAGGAAATGGATCATGAATGCATTCCTTATTTTAATTCACAAAAGTCTACATAAATATTTATTTCTATGGTTTTCTTATTTTGGACCGTCATTGGGATTATTCACTTTTTGTCTTCCACCAGTTAATGATTTTTGTTTCTAGAATTTTGTGTATTTTAGTTTTGAATTTTGTTTTCATATTTGGATTTAATCAATATGGTCGCTTAAAAATGGGTTTGCTCTATGGTTTCAACTGAATTTTCATAGTCCCTACTTTTGGTTTTATGTCGTATGTTTATACAAAATTATTTGGGAATATATATTTGTATTCCTTTAATAACTTGGTTATTTTTCATAATAATAGACTCATCCCAGTAATTACTTATTTTGGTCAATTTGGAGTCACCTTCTTGGGAAATATTTTCCTTCTTGATTTTTAATGGTTGGTATAAATAATGTGTTTTATATGTATCCATTTCAATTAGTTATCTTTTTCACTCATGGATGTTATAGTTACTATTACTAGGGCCACTTTTTTTGAGTTCTATTCTCTATTTTGAAACACCAAACTAGCATAGTTTGGTACACCTTATCCAATATATCCATTACCTATTGATAGTATTTGGTACTATTGTGGAATGTTTCCAAAATTTGCATATTAAGTCATGGTATTAAGAGATAAGTAAATGTTTTATCTATTTTAGGGTGTATCAAACCCTAAAGTCAAGATCCCAAAAATTGAATGTTTTACAAAAATATTAGATGATTTGATTCCAATTATTGGTTTACCCTTGTATCTCTTTGTACATATACCAAGCCCATGGTATATTATCTAGTGTCTAGTAAAAGTATTGTACCCACATTTTAGGGTTGGTTTCACCATTATTTTTTAGTATTATTCATATTGGTGAATGTTTTGACAAGGGATACCTTGTTTAGTATATATGGAAGAGTTGGGAACTATCCTTATTATCTAATATATCATGTTATGATGAGAATGGTGAAGGTGTTATAATTATTAATGTAAGATTTGTGTGTGCCCTAACATCTCACATAATTTATTATTAAGGTATAATTTAGAGCCTCTAATATTCCTTGTTCATTTGAAAATATTGTCTCTATTTGTGTGATATATACTCTTAGGTCACATGTTTTAGAAAAAATGGGGAGGTTCTTGTAGGATGATCCTTTCCCTAAACAAAATGTTCTTTTAATTTTTTTGTATTATCTTTGAGATGTCCTTTTTTGTATTATTTTTTATTTTTTATTGAAGTAATTATTTTTATTGTGGTATTATGTGGTTTATTTGTGGTATAACTATCTATATTTTGATGTGTTTAGTGTGTTGTACAATATATTGGGTATTTTTAATTTTGTAGTGGTGTATATTCTATTTGCATAATCTTCCTAATATTCTAAAAGATCATAGAACATACTCTATTCATTGTCTACCATGTAATAATATTCATAATTGTCTTATTCTAGAGAGAATTAAACCTTTTAGTTTTATTCTTGATTTTTAGTATGCATTTATTTCTATGGAATTATTTTTAAAGATAATATTTTATGGAACCTTATTTCTGGGGTGCCATAAAACCATTATTTGATGTATTATTATGTATCTAAATCTCATGTTATAGGGTGATATCTCCCTCTTTATTTGGCTTAATGTATCTATTGAAATGTGGGACTTTTTATATTACATATATTCCTTGTAGGTCATCAAAATCATCATCAATGTCATTTTTTCCATACTTATTTTGTCTTGTTATCACTCATGTCAATCTCTAATAAAAATATTATGACCATATTTTTCACCCTTAGAGGAGGTTGTTTATACCTCTCCAAATTTGGCTAACATGAGATTAACTCTAGGCCTATAGGTTTTTATATCAGATGTAAACCTCTAGGTTAGAGGGTTAGCTCCCTTGATTTATCTTTTAGGCTCACACACTACACTATACCAATCATTATTGGGGGTGAAAAGAGAATAAGGGAAAAAAATTAACCTATAATAATGGAGGTGATACACCAAAGACACTTCCACAAACATACTTGAATTTACACTAAGAAAGAAGACTGCTAAAACTAACCTCAACTCAATGTTCTTATAACATAAGTGTTTCTACATGGAGGTAGATTGTTATGCATATCTAGAGGTGGTGAAAAGGAGGTATTATTATATACACTAATAATACCTCTTACACTTAAAACACACCTTAACAAATAATACACTTCATGAGACCTATTAAAAGAGATGTTACTCACATAATGCATACAAGAGCATAATGGAAGCAAGAAGAAACAATCTTCATCACTTTTTATCCAAATACACTACTTCAAATAATTAGGAAAGAGTTGAAAATATTAAATCAATTTCATAAGTTTATTAAAATTAAAAATAAGATGTAAAAATAGAAGGGCTTCACCATACTAGGTATGTATATGATACAAATGCCAAAATGGCTAGCATATATAGAGCATAGGAGAGGAGAAAGAAAAAGTGAAGTGGAAGGGTCATAAGGATAATTTTAAAGACTTTGAAACTAGTTAAAATTAAAGATAATTAAGTGTAAAAAATACAATAAAATCCCCTTGGACAAGTGTCCATTTGAAGTACATCATTTCCCCTCAAATTGGCGTAAATACCTTTCATGTTATTCTTAAAACTACCCTTCTCAATGAGGGGTCTCTTGACAGTCAAAAAATACCCTAGATATAATTAACACATACATATGACATGAGAAGATGGAGATATGGTTTGTGATAGTCATCTACTCCCTAGAAATGATAGCCTCTCTTGCACCACTTGTCATTCACTACCTTATAACTGTTCACTAGCCCTTCTAAGCTTGATTCATACACTTGTCACTTAGATGACCTAGACATGTTCATTAAATATATTTTAAGGGAGGTAGGACACATATTGAATACATATTTATCATTTTTTCTATTAAATATACCTCAAAAGATTTAGTGTCACATTTATCACTTTCTAATTTTAACTGTCATCCTCCTTCTCACTATATGTCTAAGACTGCCTATAATGAATACTCTATAATAGGGATTTCCATGATTAAATAAGATTATATATGAGTATGGGTAGTTTTAAAAAGTTAGTACACACTATCCTCAATTTTTTTCATTCACTTATTCCCTTCTGTACTTGTGAAACAACTTAAATCTTATAAGAAACTCTGAATTAGGCCTATCCATATAAGTGACAGTATGGAATGATTATTGGGAGGGTAACAAAAAAGTATAAATCAATTTCAAGGATGTATATCCATTTCCCTTCAAGGATATGAACTTATATATTCATATCCCTTCATGCTTTCTCCATCAGGTTTATACATGGGTTTTAGGAGGGTTTTAGGTCATCTAGGTTCTTTGTAATGATTAATAAAATCTATATGATTAAACTTAAAAAAATACATTGATAAAAATTTAATGACCCCTATAAAATATCCATATCTAATTTAGGCACAATTCATCCCATCCGTATAGATATGAGTAAATGAAATTAGCTCTTGAGCTCCTACACTATATTTTGGATAGGCTTGAGAGAGAAAATAGGCAAAAATGACCAATTTTGTATTGTATTCTACAAACCAATGATTATTATGGAGTATCAACTCTCCCCTAAATTATTTCATATAGTTTTTAAATTTCACATGATGCTATGATTTAATTTGTAAACCATTAGAGTTCATTCTTAGTTTTAGGCCTAATAAGCCTAGACTATGTATTTGAGCTTGTGACCACCTATGATGGTTTACATTAACTATAGGTGTTAATTTACCTATGTTAATTTCCAAATATATAATTTTATACCTTATTTTAGTCCCTTAATACTCTCCATTACATCTTCTTACCATTCATGTACTAAACCTATAAGTGGCCTTGATTGTGGAGTACCCTCTATGTAAGATAAACTAGAGGACATCTCCCCTATTGTCATGGAAAAATAGAGACCATAGAGGAATATTTTAGGTCATTATGACATTATATAAAAAATTTAGGCATTTAATATTCTTTTATCATATTAAAACCTTTAAATTCCTCAAACTAGCTTCTAGGTTTGATGACTATGCATAGGATTTTGGTTGGGCTTGAGAACTTTGAGTCATGACTGTAGGTTGAAGTTATTACTTCTTGAAAACACTTGGGAATGTGTCATTACCATTTTGATTTTTTTAAACATGTTCCATACATATTAAACATATGCATTGTTTATTAAAATTGCACTCACCATATGTTTATATTAGTCTATAGACTATCTCCAAACTGTAAGTGTGAATTAGCTAATGCACAAGATTTTTTTAAGTTCTCATTTATGTGTGAATATTATGTTTAACACCTCATATTACTTATAATTTAAATATTATCATCTCTTATTTTAATGATATCATGTATACTCTATGACCATTCTATCATTCTCCATCACCAATGCATTATAGGTCTACAAGCTGCTCCAAGTTCATTTTGGCTTCAAACATTGTAGTTCTCTAAATGTTTCAAGTAAGAATATTATTGAGTTGGAAGTCACTCAACCCTCATTATATCTTGATAAAAAAATCACCTTTCAATTTCAAATGTAAATTCTATATTTAGGCTACAAGAAGGAAACCATCATACCTATCTATATCTTGTAGATCTTCACCATAAGTGGCATTGTGTTGAACAAAGTCTCCTTTAAGATAATTTAAGGTAACACTACCACTGAGTAAATTTCCTAACTATAAAAATATTAAACTCAAGTTTTTTATCCCAATCTAAGGTCTGAATATGTTTCACCATTTCAATAAGTTTACATGAACCCTAAATTACTTGAGAACTCCATTCAAGTCATGAAATTGAATACAACCTATGTCTTGTGTTTTGGGTAGCTCTTACATTATTTGTACATACCTATAGGTGACTATAGTTGATTATATTCATTATAGATATGATAAATTTTTACTAAGTGTATTATAATCCCATCTCCATCAAGTTCTAAGTCCTTCAATTGAGAATATGGACAATTCATGCACTAGGGAAGTGAACACAAGTGTACTACCCTGATTGAAGTGACTCATAGAAGCCAAACTCTACCACTAATGAAAAAACTATCCTATAGACTTTAATGGTTATTAATTTCTATCATAATGGAGTTATCTTTCCTATAGATTCATGCTAACATGTAATAAATAAATTTAAAATAACATGGAAAGGAATAAAATGCTCTGCAAGTACACCTACATTACTAGTTCACATAGATCAATCTAAATAGATGAGAAAACCAAAACCATTAGGATTTGAAAGTAGTTTGGAGATGATAAGAATATCAGTGATTGTTTATGAATCACTAACCACCATTATTAGAATTATGACCATAGAAAGGAAGTACAAAAGGAGTAATAATAGCCACCAAGTGCACTCAACTCAAGTCTCCTCCTCTTATCCATATAGAAGGAAAATCATTTGACTTATTTGACCTATCTAAGAGAGAGATGAGAGAGAGATAAATTTTCACCATTTTTAGAGCTATCAAATCCTCTTACACCTAAAACTAACTTGTGTGAATCTAAAGAGACTCTCTTGGAGTCTTCACATGTGCTAGATGTGTCATATAGTTTGTGCAACCTACTTGAAACTACCTTTTTGCAGTTAATCTCCTTGTTATTACATTAGATTTTAAACTTTAAGTTTCTAAACTACATATGATATATAACTAACATGTGGTATTTTATATTTCATTTTGACACATTTATCCTTTTGTTGAAAACCATACAATTTCATTAGAATGTCCAAAAAGTGTCCAAAAAGAACATTAGGGCAAATGACAAATATGACCAAGGTTTAAAACACATTAAGTGACCTTAAAAACATTATTAAACCCCAATTAAGACCATGGTATAAATTTATGACTTAGAGGACATTATGAAAACTTTTCACATGCAGAGGGGTTGAATTATTTTAACCTAGGGGTAAAATTAGTCAACATTTTTGTGATTTCTTAGGGGTAGTAAGCCTACTATGCTAAGGACTATTTACCTTCTCCTATAATTTGGAAATTGAGTCACATATACACTACATTTGACACTAAAATTCCTCTAAATAAACCACAAAACCAAACCAAACATAAAATAGGAAAACAAACACACAAATTAAGACACCATACACACATGTACTCTCATGAACACTTAGGTAAAACACACAAACAACTTAAGAAAACTAGGATATGTATAAAATAACCTAAAGAAATTTTCTACTCCTAGATAAAAGGGGACATTTCAACCATATATTTCTCCATGAGATGAAGGATTACATGCAACAAGTTATCCTTTGAGCATTGGCCTTGATGTCTTCAATTGCTTGATGTTTTCCACCTTGGCATGATCTTAAGTGCAACCATAAAAACTAAAAGTATATCACCTATGAAGGTGAATTATTCTTGCACTTCAACAATATCAATCTTCTCATGAGACCCCTCAACTATAAATTGACACAATGATGTCTCAACAAAGCATGTTTCTTTGAATTTTATGGTACTTTGAATGAGATCAGATTTCTTACCAATTGTAAGCTACTCAAGATCTTCAAGGAATTTTACATAATCAATCCAATCTTCATCATTTTCCTCTATGATATCATATTGTTCTATCTTCTTGTGCACATGACTTTAAACCTCACACAAGTATTGAAGTTTTTGGAGAAGTTCAATATGCTACTACCAATCATTATTACCTTATTTCTCCTTAAGAACCATAACCTATTCAAACTCATCCTCTTGAACATTCCCATGAATATCATAGTCATCATATATTTATCTATGGTGTTCCTCAAGACATGTTTATTAAATATGGACCTTACATTCCTCTTCAACAATCTCATTTTTCTCTCCTTGAAGAACTAGATTCTCAAGATTTTCCTATTCATTGAACATATGCAAATAAGCATACCACATGTCTTGATCAAGCTCCTTGTGAACAACTAAAACTTCATCTATATCTTGTCTTTCCTAGATTAATAAGGTTGACTCATGTTTTTCTTTACCAAGGGGTGTCCCTATAGTGAACTCTTCTTCATAGACACTTGTGTCATCTTATTTATCAGCTACAAATTGAGCTTGGGAGGGAGAATGAGGTGTGATGGAGGACTCATGAATGGGTATAGAGATGGAAGGAAACACTTTAAATAAGTATTTGAGAGAGATAATTTTATGTTGGGCTATATAAATTTAATTTTCTTCATCAACTACTTTAACTTCCTCACAACCTTCTTGAGACTCTTCAACAGTTTCAACTTCATCTTCCACCTTCTCAACCAATACCTCTTTTTGACATTGAAAATGTTCTTGGATATACCTCCAATATGCACATGTTATAGGTTCTTTAGGATAAGTAAATGAGGTTTGAACACATAAAATGTTTTCTTCCTTGACATCAACTTCTTGTTATTTACTCTATTAATCTCTCTTTCCCTAAGACTTCACTACTTGGTTACAAGTTTTGAATTTGAGGCTATTAATATTTTTTGGAGGATCTTATTAAGGATGGGGAATGATTTTATGAGGATATGGAGCATGATAAAACTGATAAGGAACATAAGAAGACTTTTTAGGATGGGAGGGAGAGACATTGTCTTCAACTAGATTTTTACCTTCTTTATAGCCTTCTTGAGGCTCTTCAACAACTATAAGTTAATACTTAATTTCTTAGTTTTCCCACATTTATAACCTATCTACCCACCATTGGATATATCATCTCATTTCATGTAAATCTTCATTGATGACATATTTATACTCTTCTTCAAGTAACCTCCACTTACCCATAAGGAATTGAACTGAATTTATCATCTTCTCTATGAAATGAATATGGATCACATCAAATTCTTTATCCTATTTATTCATCAATATTTATGATTTTAGAAAATTTGGCATGATTGCCAATAAATATTTTATCTTGAGGTGAAATTGAATTAAGATGAGGATAGGAGTAGGGGTTTCGGTATTGACCTTGAAAAGGTTGTCTAAGAACTTGATAGGATAGATAGGGCTATTAGGGAAGACTCCTTCAAGAATATACCTCTTAAGAGATTGGATTTATTCTTTAAGAGTATTAATCTTATCTTCTCAATAACCTTATTATAGACTTCTTCACAAGGCTACTCAAAAAATTCATGACCATGTAGAGAGTGGATGGGTTGACCATAGGGATTCCATGCCTTATGAGACTGATAAAAACCTTTATAGGGCTATTAAGGAACATGGTATGGGTCATGACAAGGTTTATGGGGTGTATAGTAGGCATTTTCAATATATCTAGCCATATAAACTTACTTAGTCAAATAAAACACAAGACTTTTAAAAAACTCTTTTACAACAAGTACATGGGCTGACTATAACCAGATGATTGCATTCAGAATTGTCATTGGTGTTTACTTGAATGTTTCCAAAAGATGATAGTAGGAAGAACACACCAAAAATATTTCCACTCTTTTAGACCTTAGTCCCACCAGGTATTCTAGAACTATTATGACCAAATTTTTCACACTTTGAGGTGGTTATTAAGACCTCTCCATATTTGGCTAACATGGGATTACCTCTAGGCCTATGGGTTACCTATAGTAGAGTTAAAGCTCTAGATTAAAGGGCTAACTCCCTTGATTTATCTTTTAGGCTCACACACTACACTATAAAAATCACTATTATGGGTGAAAAGGGAATAATTAAATTAAAATTAACCTATACTAATGGATGTGATACACCAAAGATAATTCCACACACATACTTGCATTTCTACTAAGAAAGAAGACTACTATAATTGACCTCAACTCAATGCTCTTCTATCATAAGTGTTTCTATATGGAGGTATATTTGCTATGCATATCTATATGTAGGTGAAAATAAGTTCTGATATTAGACACTACTAATCCCTCTCACACTTCAAATACACCTTAACAAACAATACACTTCTTTAGACCTGTTAGAAGAGATGTTACTCACACAATGCATATAAGAGCAAAATAAAAGTAAGGAGAAATAATCTTCATCACTTTTCATATAAATACACTACTTTAAATACTTAGGTAAGAGTTTTAGAGATTAAATAAAATTTATAAATTTATTCAAAGGCAAAATAAGATGTCAAACTAACATGGCTTCACCATACTAGGTGTATATATGATATAAATGCCAAAATGGATTGCATATATAGAGCATAAGAGAGGAAAGAGAAGAAATGAAGTGTAAGGGTCACAAATCCAAGTTTCAAGATTGGAAACCAATTACAATTTAAGAAAATTAAGTGTAACATAGACTATGAAGTCCCCTTGTACAAGTTTCCATCTGAAGTACATCATTTTCCCTCAAGTTAGCATAGAGACCTTTCATGTTCTTCTTGAAACTATCCTTCTCAATGAGGGGTCACTTAAGAGTCTAAAAATTCCCTAGATATAATTGACACATACATATAACATGAAAATATTGAGATATGATTTTTAACAATCATCTACACCCTTCAACTGATAGCCTTTCTTGCACCACTTATCATTCACTATCTTGTAACTACTCACTAGCCCTTCTAAGATTGATTCATACACTTATCACTTATATGACCTACACATGTTCATAGAATCTCATTATAGGGAGGTAGGATACTTTTTGAAAACCTATTTATCCTCTAGTCTATCAACTAGACCTCAAAATATTTAATGTCACATTTTTCACTTTTTAGTTTTGATAGTCACCTTCCTTCTCACTATCTATCCAAGACTACCTACAATGAATAATATAGAAGAGGGATTTACATGATTAAATAGTTTGAGATATGATTATGGGGAGTTATAACAAGTTACTACACACCTTCCTCAATTTATTTCATTCACCTATTCCCTTTTGTACTTGTGAAACAACTCAAATCCTACAAGAAACTCTAAATTAGGCATGTCCATATAATTGATAGTATGGAATGATTGGATGGTGATGATCCTAGGAGAGTTAAAAAAATTAAAAATCATTTTCAATTCCAAGTGGCCACTTCTATATGCATATCCCCTCATGTTTTCTCCATCAGCTTCATACAAGGGTTCTAGGTCATTTAGCTTCTTCGCAATGGTTCATAAAATCTCAATGCTTAACCTTCAAAAAAATTACACTAAGATAAATTTAAGTAACCCCATCAACTATCCTTATCTTATTTATGCACCATTCACACCATCTATACATATATGAGCAAATGAAATTGGATATTGAGTTCCTACACTACATTTTGGATAGGCCTAAGAGAGAAAATAGGCCAAAATGACCAATTTTTTATTGTATTATGTAAACCAATGATTATTATGGACTCTAAACTCTAAACTAAATTATCTCATATGGTTTTTAGAGGTCACATGATGTTATGAGTGAATTTGGAATCCATTAGTGTTCATGTTCATTTTTAGGCCTAATAGGCCTAGCTGTGTATTTAAGCTTGTGACCATCTGTGAGGGTTTCCATTGAATTTAATTGTTAATTTAAATTTTTTAATATCCAATTAAACATTCTATACCTTTATATAGTCCTTTAAGACTCTCCATTAAATCCTCTTACCATTCATGTACTAAACCTACAGGTGGCATTAACCGTGGAATATCCTTTATCTAAGATAAAACAAAGAACATATCCGTTATTGGTAAAATAAAAATATACCATGGAGGTATATTTTATGTTACGAGGACATTATATACAAATTTTTATTCCATGACTATGCTTCTAGCATCTTCAAACCTTCAAATTCCTTAAACTAGTTTCTAGGTCTAATGACTGTGCACAAGATTTTGGTTGGGCTTGAGAAATTTGAGTCATGAATGTAGGTTTAAGTTATTACTTATTTGAAATAATTGGTAATGTGTCATTACCAATATGATATTGTTTTCAACATGTTCCATCCACCTTACACCTCTGCATACTTTTTTAAACCTGCACTCTCTATATGTTTAGACTGGTCTGTAGATTGTCTTCAAACTATAAGTGTGCATTAGAGAATTCAAAATGTTATTATAAGTGCTCATTTATGTGTGAATATTGTGTTTAACCACTCAAATTAATTTTGAGTTCAATAGTATCATATCTTATCTTAATGATCTCATTTATGCTTTGTGACCATGTTATCATTCTCCATCACCAATGCATTTTAGGTATGCAAGCTTCTCTGAGTTCATTTTGGCTTCAAATAATGTAGTTATCTAAATGTTTCTAATAAAAATTTGACTGATTTATAATTCACTCAACCCTCATTCTCATTGATCAAACAATCACTTTTCAAGTTTAAATGTAAATTTTAGGCATAGTCTATAAGAAAGAAACCATCATACATATTTATACCTTATAGATATTCACCATAAGATGGCACTATGTCGAACAAAGTATCCTTTGGGAGAAGTTAAGGTAACATTCACACCAAGAAAATTTTATAACTCTACAAATATTTAACTCAAGTGTTTTATCTTAGGCTGAAGTTTGAAGATGTTTCACCATTTCAAAAAGTTGATATGAACCCTAAATGACTTGAGAAATCCATTCAAGTCATGAAATTGAAAATAACCTATGCCTTTTTTTGATAACTCTTCAATTATTCATACATACCTACATGTGACTGTAAATGATTATATTCATTAGAGATCTTATTAGTTTTTACTTAGTTTATTATAATCCCATCTCCAACAAACTATATGTCATTCAATGGATAATATGGATGATTCATTCTCTAAGGAAGTTAACACATGTGTACTACCTTGATTTGAAGTCACTCATAGAAGATAAACTTTGCCATTGATTAAAACACTATCCTATAAAATTTGATGGTTATGCATTTATATCATAATGGAGTGATCTTTCCTATAGATCCATGTTCACACATGTCAAATAAGTTGAAAATCACATGTAAAGGAATAAAATTATCTACAAGTACACCTACACTAGTGGTTCACATAGATCAATCCAAACAGATGAGAAAATCAAAATCATTGCGATGTGCAAGTAATTTGGAGATGATAACAATCATAGTGATTATTAATGAAGCACAAATGACCATTATTATAACTATGAACATAAAAATTAAGTTCATAGGTATTACTAACATCCACCAAGTACACTCATCTCAACTCTCCTCTTATCTGTATTGAAATAAAATTGTTTGACTTCTTTGACCTACCCAAGAGATCGATGAGAGAGAGAGAGAGAGAGAGAGAGAGAGAGAGAGAGAGAGAGAGAGAGAGAGAGAGAGAGAGAGAGAGAGAGATTGGTTTTCACCACTTTTGGAGATATCAAAGCCTCTTGCACCTAAAAATGACTTGTGGGAATCTAAATAGGCTTATCTAAAATATTCACATATGCTATATGTGTCATATAGTCTGTATAAATTTCTTAAAACTACCTTTTTGTAGTTTATCTCCTTGTTCTTAGTTAGACCTACAACTTTCAATTTCTAATCTTATATATAGAATTTACCTAGTATGTGGTACATTATATTTCACTTTGACACATTTGTCCTTTGGTTGAAAACCATACAATTTATTTATAATGGACAAAAGGTGTCTTGTTGTTGCTTGGATTTGCACCCTTGAGGAGATGCTCAACTCTCCTCATCCAAATGGAAAAATGGAATCATCTCTCTTGCTATGGGTGACACTTCTATTGAGATGAATCTCTATATTAAGGGTTATCTCCCCTTGATGTACCTTTGAAGATCTTCTAAACTAACCATTGAGTATAAAAAGGGATAAATATAATAAATAAGAAGACAAACAGTGATGCACCAATATTTGATATCCTTTCACTTGACTAAAAAAACTACTTAAAGACTAACAATCTTTCTTCACACAAAATTCACAACTCTTTGTGCATTTTCACATCAGTGTTTCACATGTTAGATTCAAGAAGGCATTCAATGTTAAGGAGAGTAAAAACCAATTCCAAGAAAGAATATAGTCTTAAACCACTTCTAAAATGTCTACACACTTATGAAATAATACTAGCAAGGACTTGTAACAATACTCTTTCTACACATTTGGTAGGCAATCAAGGATAACATGTTAGGAAAGATAACTTTCACTAAGCAAGAAAAACATGATTTAGACCAATACATAATGATGTAGCATGTGAGTGGAAAATGACTTGTATTATTTCTTCAAGAGTTACCAATACAAATCTGGCCAGAGTTTCACTATAACCAACAGAGTCTCCCAAAATGAGTCAAAAGAATGCACATATATAGCCTTGAGAGGGAGGTCAAGAAAAGGGAGTTTAAGGGTCACTTGGACATGTGTCAATATTGAAAAATAGAAATATTTATGCCATATTTTGTAAGAAAATCACTTTATGATTACACCAATGAAATCAAGATATTATGAACTACATTTTGTTATAGATGAGTCCATCTATTGGAGTTCTATTTTGATGCTAGCTACTCTTTATTGGCTTATCAAACTATGTAATAGTGAAAAAAATAAACCATAAACCTATCTATTTATGCCTATTATGCACTAGATTCAAAGAATCTTACCATTTATCACCTTTATCTTTGCCTTCTAGTTCCAATCGAGCCTTTCTTTTAAACTCCAACAACTAGTTTTTGTAGTCTAAAATTGATGTTTTGTGGGCCATCACTCCTTGGGCATTTATTTCATACATTTATTTTTGGACCTTTTCTTCAAAAAAATTATCCATGGCTATTTTCTTCTATTTTTTCCTTAACCTTTTTGTCAAATATTTTGCTTTGATCTCATTGCTTGTTCATTTCCTTCTGACAAAAAGTCTGAAGGAATTCTTCCTATTTATTTCCTTCAAACAAAAAGTTTGAAGGAATTCTTTTGGGGTTTCTCTTTAGTCCCTTTTCCTCATCCTTTCTTGTGACTTTTGATTGGTACCTTAAGAGAAGTTGAAATTCCCTTCAGATAAGTTGTAATGGTCCTTTTGGCTTTTGGAAATGGTCCTTTGGGTTTTTGGAAATGGTCCTTCAAGCTTTTGAAATGCCTTTGGGAAAGTTAAAGTGGACCATTTCTTGTGAGAAAGATACCCTTCAGGAAAGTTGTTTTATAAAAAAAGTATAAAACAATTCCTTCAAAAAAGTCGCAAGTGATCTTTAAGCTTGAAAAATTCCTTCAAATAACTAAAAGTGTCCCTTTGAAAAAATGAAACATACCCTTCGGGTTTTTTTAAGTGGAATTTCAGAACTCTGGAGTGGCTCTTTCAGATTTTTTGTAAATGACCCTTCTGAAAGGAAAAGATACCCTTTGGGAACTTTTAACCAATCCAAAGTTCCATTTTGAAAAGTTAAAGTCCCCCTTTTCAAAGGAAACACACCCTTCGGAAAACTTGTCTAAGCCATTTCTTGTGAGAAAGTACCATTCAGGCTAGTTGTAGCATACTCTTTAAGAAAGTTGAATGGATAATTTTGCCAAAGGAATTAAGACTTCATCTTCAAAAATTTCCCTTTGATAATTTTCTCAAAAGAATTCCACTAAATGAAAAGTCCAAGAAATAACACTTAGAAAAATAACAAAACAAAATTTTGAAAAGAATTCATTGCAAAGGACTTAGCCAAAGACTAAAGAAAAAAGCTTCCAAAAGGAAAACACTTGGGTTTTTTATATGTAAAAGAATTCAAATTTGTATAAGAATATTTATTCTGAATGAAACTTGCATACTAGACTTGGATAAAGGTATAGACTCAATTTTTTTTTTTTGCAAAAAAGGGTGCCCAATTTTGGCCTGAAGGTCCAAAATTTGGTCAACAAATTAGTGACCTGTAGGGGTAGTATTCCTACTATACTGACCAGACTAGTACCCTTATCTAACTCAAGACTAATGGAATCAATTGATTATTGAAGATGACTAAAAAGGATTTTGTCAAAATAAAAAACAAGGAAACACACCATAAAACAATAGCAAGACCAAGAAAAGATAACACAAAACTAGACAAGGACAAACTCACACATGTGTATAATAACTTAGGGAACACAAGGGAAATAAGAAACTATTTATAATAGAAACAAGAGAACCATCAGTAACAATGCTTTAGATATATCCCATTAACTAGGATATTCAACTCCTCTCCATCCAACCTTGAGAGTTGGAAAGCATTATGTTGTTTGCATTATGTAATCACATATGGGCCATTCCATAAAGCATCAAACTTTATGTGTCTTCCAGGGTTGGACCTATCTTCACCCCATTTTAGGACAATGTATCCTTATTTGAAACTCATTGACATGGATTTATTATCAAAATATTGCTTTGTTTACTCTTGGTGAGTTGTCATGGTCTACATAGCTTTCTCTCTTATCTCCTCAAGATCCATCAACTCACATAATATAACTCCTATGATCTCATTCTCCATCAGTTTTAGATGATAGGTGAGGTATAAAGCTAGAAACTTGAGTGAGATAGGAAGCCTAACCTCCCTTTCATACACAAGCATGTATGGTGAGTTCTTAATTGCTCTCTTTGGGGTGATCCTATCAGCCAAAAGCGTTGTCTTCAACTTGGTGTGCCAAGTCCTTTGATTCTCCTCCATATTTCTCTTTATGATCTTGATCAAATTATTTTTTGTGGAATCATCTATTCCATTTCCCTGGGGATAGTAGTTGGAGGAGGTGCTAAGATAGATGACATGCTTCAAAGCCCATTCACTTTTCCTTGTTCCTAAGAAGTCTAGTGCATTATATAAAATGATTATTGAAGGAGCTCTAAATATGGTTACTATACCTTCATAGAAATCCAAGACTAAGTTTTGATTTGCCTCTTTAAGAGATATAACTTTCACCCATCTTGTAAAATAATCAGTGGCTATCAACACCCACTTGTGACTAGCATGAGAAAGAGGATTAATAAGACCTATGAAATCCAAACCCCATTGCATAAAGGGTTGCTCAACCTAGATTGGATGAAGAGGAAATGCAACTAGATTTTTTTTTCCATAAAAAATAGAACACTTTTGGAATTTACTTACCCAATCATGGGTGTCTTTAAACAAACTAGGCCAAAAGTATCCAGCTCTCATAACCTTAACAACTATAGTTCTTGGAGAAAAATGGCCACCAGCTAGCTCATCATGGAACTCATGCAATACTTTGTCAATATAATATGAATTAATTCACCTCAAAATAACAATAGAAGAGTCTTTTATAAAAATCACTCCATCAACAAGTACATAAGAAATGGATTACAGCCTAAAATACCTTCTTCTAGCTCTGTCAAGACCTTGTGAACACTCACCAGTTTGAAGGAAATGAATCATGTCTTGTGTCTAACTCCTTGTGGCTAAAGGTATAGCTAATATAGGATGATCATGAAGTGACAAAACAACCTCCCTTTGCTCTTTCAAATCTGAAGCAAGATACTCACATAGCCCTTTTCCTTTTACTAACTTGGTTGTTTTGATCTCTACATCATATTCCATCACTTTGGTGATCCAACCTTCCCTTTTCTCATTCAAATCCCTGCTCAATAGAAATTATTTTACAATAGGATGAGGCACAAAAATTTGAATCTTGTTTCTAGACAACATATGCCTAAACTTCTTCAAACTCCTTATGATTGAAAGCACTTGTTTCTCAACATATGTGTATCTTGTCTCATAGCCTTCCAAACCTTGACTAAAAAAGGAAATAGGTTGTTCCAAATTTTAAACATTATCTTGAGTAATAATGGTAGATATTACCTCTTCATTCCCAAAATTATATAGGTTGAAGTCCTTGGAGAAATTAGGACTTGCAAGAGTAGTGGCTTGGGTAATGGCTTGCTTGATCTCTTCAAAACTTTCTTTTCTCCTTCCTATCCAAGTGAATATCTCATCCTTCCTTAGAATATATTTCAAAGGCTTGACTATGTCATAAAAATCTAGAATTAACCTCCTAATTAAATTTAGCTTACCAAAGAAGCTTTGTAAACCCTTCTTATGTTTAGGTAAAGATAATGCCAAGATGGCACTTACCCTTTCCAAATCAATGAATAGACCTTTCTTAGAAACAATGTGGCTTAAGAGTTTGCCTTAATGAATAAAAAACACACACTTATTTTGGTTTAGAGAGATCCCAAACTCTCTAAACCTCTGAAAATTTTTCCTTAGGTGCTTCAAATGATCTTTTGCTTCTTTGGAGAAAACTGTCACATCATCAAGACATACCAATACAATATCATTGATTAGTCCTTGAAAATTCATATCCATTGCATGTTAGAAAGTAGCTCCAACATTTGAAAATACAAAATTCATCTTTCATTAGGCATATGTGCCCCATTTGGTGGTGAAGCTATATTTTACTAGTCACTTTATTTCACTAGAATCTGATTGTACCCAGAATAATCATCTAAGAGAGAAAACTTCTCACTGCCTACCACCACTTGTAGAATTTTCTCCATAGAAGGGAGGGGGTAATGATATATTAAAGACAATCTGTTTAAGTCCCTAAAGTCCACACAAAACCTGATTTCCCCATTCTTTTTTCTAATAGGGACTAAGTTGGCTAGCTAAGAAGAATGCTTGATTGGAAAGATGATTTTGGACTCAATCGGTTTGGTGAGTTATTTCCTCATGAGAGGCTCAATCTTGGGATTTATTAGACTTTGTATTTGTTTTATGGGTTTGGAATTTTCATCTAGCTCTATAGTATGTTGAGATAAGCTTAGATCAAAAACCTTCAAATCACTATACTCCCATGTAAAAATATCACTGAACTCCTTACATAGTTCAATGAAATCATGCCTCTCTTGACTAGTGCATACCTTTCCAAGAGTGATTAATTTATATTTGAATATCACTACCCTTTCATATTTATCTTTATTTGTGTACATTCTTACCTTCTCCTTCTTGAGTTTCTCATCCTCATTGAATATGCTTTCAAGAGTCACTAGGCCTTTGGGAAGCTTGTTAGACTTCAGCTAGACAATATGCCCTCCATATTGATATTGTAATTTAGAGTGATTCCTAGAATAAAACTCAGCTTATTCCTATAGGAAACATGTTATTTTTTGTTCACTTTAAAACACCTACCAATTTCTAACATTATCTGGTATGGATGGTCTCACAATCACTTTTAGATGGGGTTGGTTTTTGTCCTCCTTTATACCCATTAGAACATCGAACTGAGCTCTAATTACTGCCAATATATCAACACGGTTGTTACCTTATCTTGAAATATAAGTTATGTTATAATCCATAAAGTATTCCAAAAGATCCCACACTCTATGCTTGTAGTATTTGAGCAGGGAGTTCTTGGTCAAATTTTATCCTCTAACTTGATTTACAACAAATTCACTATATCGAACACTTGTAATTCTTTGACACCTCTTTTCCTTTCCCACTCTAAGCCATGAATGAGGGCCTCATATTTATCTACATTAAAATTAAAAGATAACTGAAATATAAAGGTTGAAAAATACCTCTCGTTGGAAGGTGAAACTAGCATAGCTCCACCACCTGCTCCAATCTTGCTTCTAGATCCATCAAAGAAGAGATACCACAATCCATTCACATCTTCATTTGAATTCATCAAATTGGGCATGAAATAGTCTTTATTATGCATATAATAGACACCACAACCAGATTCTTCAATAAACTTGTAGGGATAATGCTCATAGTGTTATCTCCCCACTCATCTAGGAACAAATCAGAAACTCCTTCAAGGGAAGATGATGGGGATTAGTCAATGTGAAACTCCTCTTCATTAATGAAAACATATTTAACATTTGATACCTTAGTTGAATATGGTTCCAAATGATCTCTATGGATAGATCTTGACTCAAACTTCACTTTGGTTCCTTATTTTGTTCTAAACACCATGTAGGACCAATTAGGTGCCAGATATCCACCTATTTTGGCTATAAACCCTCTCAACAAACAAAGAGAAAAATAGGGGGTTAAATATACTACCACCACATCATGAGGAATTTACAAATTAGGAAAAAAATTAAAGATGAAATTCAAACCTTTAACTATCCCCAAAGTCTTGGTTAGTGATCCATCCAATTACAGAACTCCTTTAGTCATTGGTTCATACTTGAGGCCCAGTTTATCTGCTATGCATTTGGGCATAATTGACATGATTGATCCATTATATATGATTAAATTATGAAAAAATAAATCATAAATAATTATACATAGTTATAAATTATGATTATTATCATCTTTCCTCACATGACCATCTATAGATTGAGTTCTATTGACCAAAACCACATTATCACTTCTAGATGAGCCGGCTTAATTACCCAATCCATGCAATTCCTTTAGAGTATATATTTATACCTTGGTATTGATAGATAATCCCATAATTAAATATTCATATTAATCTTCTTCTTCTATTCCATAATATTAATGGAAGGATTACTTACCTTAGGGTTATCTTTCTAAACATTTACACCTTATGATGTAGCTTGTGGAGGTAGGGTTGTAGTAGATATCCTAAAATTTTGAATCCTCTAATTTTTTTGTGATTTAGGAGATAAATTATGCCCTCCTCCCATATAAACTAATTTATGAGTTAAAATATGTCCTTTATTGATTCCTTGAGCTTCTTTAATAGCCCTTTTCTTTGATCTAGTGTTGGTAGCCACACTAGCATTCTGATTGCTTGTATTCACCATGTAATTAATGGAACAAAACTCACCCTAAAAATGATTCATGAGATTGGAATATGACTAAACCTACCTTCTCTCCTTCCCAAATTGTGTTGGCATCTCAAAATTTGAAAATTAAGATGTTTGATCACCTTGTGTAGTCATGCCTTGATTTTGCATCTCATTGGCATAAGCAACTTGTTCTTGACCATGTTCAAAAGATGGATACCTGGGTTGTTCTTGAACCAAATTTTTTTGAGTGGGGACAATGGATTGTAAAATGAAGGAAAATTAGGATTATATATTTGATAATTCCTAGCTTGGGTGATTTGACCTTATCCCTGTACATTGTTTTGAAAAGAAGACCTAATGGTCTGTCTAAACTAGTTATAAGACTGATATGGTCTATAAATTTGGGTTTGATAAATTTTAAGAGAAAATAATTCATTAGTGACACTTTGGAGAAAACTTTTAACTTCATGCATTTCATTGGTAGGAGTAATGGTAGATTTTTTTTACCAGGAAAAGGAGCCAATGGAGGAGGTAGAGCTTGTATATGAGGTTGCAATTCAGGGAATAAGGGCATGGGAAGCCTAGGAGCAATTTTCCATACTTGAACAAGATAATTTTATAAATTTATGGCTATTTTATAGGTATCAAGAAGTTTATTTCCCCCCATATATTGAATCATTATGGTAAGATCACTATTCAATGCTTTCAAATAGTATAAAAATGCATAATTTGTTGTTGGCCTCATAAGAATTGGAATTCTATCCCAAGTTTTTTGAAACCTGGTATTGAAATATTACATGAATTCATGTGGTTCCCTCTTTATTTTGGTAAACTACTTAGTTAGACATAAGTGATCACTATTTCCCCAAATCTATTAATCAATAGAGTCCCTAACTCATCCCATGAGTCAATAGAATTTATAGGTAGGGTCCCATACCAGTCCAAAACTTTTCTTTTGAAAGAAAAGGCTAAAAACCTAATAGCTACATTTTCTTGGGTAATATTATGAATATTACAAAAGTTTTCTATATTTTGAATGTTCTCAATGGTAGTAATATGACCATCCACACTAAAAGATGAGACACTTTTGAGAGCAACTCCTGAAATTTGATCATATTGGGTAAGATGCAAGGGAGATGCCCTGGTGAAAGGCACAAAAGGTTATTTTATAATCATATTGGTAATATTAATATAGACATTAGGAATAGTATGCAACAAAAATTTGGAAGGTTTAAACATAAACCCTCTTTTGTAGGGATGAGTTTTGACAAACCTGAACCTTTTGGTGGAATATGGAGCTAATTCCAAAAAATCAAAGGTTACACATTTAGGAGCAGACCTAATGGTCACCTTGGCATGGAAATAAGGATTTATCATCAACCAAAGACTTGAATTATTCAATGGAGTCACTAGGTACTAAATGTAGATATTTTTTTATCTATAAATGTGTCCAGAACAACACTAATCTTGAACAATATTCTAGGACTTAGATGTTTCGGTCCCACCAAGCATGCTAAAAAATATTGACACTTGGATTTTTACCCTTTAGGAGATGCTCAAATCTCATCATCCAAGTGGAAAAATTGAATCATCTCTATTGCTTTGGGTGACACTTTTGTTGAGATGAATCTCTAGATTAAGGGCTAGTTCCCCTTGATGCACCTTTGAAGATATTATAAACTAACCATTGAGTATGAAAAGGGAGAAAGACAACAAAAAATAAGACAAGTAGTGATGCACCAATATTTGATATCCTCTCACTTGACTGAAAACACTACTTAAAGACTAACAATGTTTCTTCACACAAAACTCACAACTCTTTATGCATTATCACATCAGTGTTTCACATGTCAGATTCAAGAAGGCATTCAACATTTATGAGAGTAATAGATAATTATAGGAAATAATATATTCTTAAAAAACTTATAAAATATCTATACACTTATGAAATAATACTAGCAAGGACCTGTAACAATACTCTTTCTACACATTTGGTAAGCAATCAAGGATAATAGGTTAGGAAAGATAACTTTCACTAAGCAAGAACAACATGATTTAAACCAATACATAATGATGCAATATGTGAGTGGAAAATGAATTGTATTATTTCCTCAAAAGTTACTAGTACAAATCTGCCAAGAGTTTCACTATAACTAGTGGAGGCTCCCAAATTGAGTCAAAAGAGTGCATATATATAACCTTGTGAGGGAGGTCAAGAAAAGGGAGTTCAAGGGTCACTTGGACATGCGTCAATATTTAAAAAATACAAAAAATTACACCACATTATATATGAAACTCCCTTTATAGTTACACCAATGGAATCAATATATTTTGAACAACATTTTGTTATAGATGAGTCCATTTATTGGAATTCTATTTTGATGCTAGCCACTCTTTACTGGCTTATCAAGCTATGTAACAGTGCAACAACTTGAAAAATTGAATTGTTTATTTATGCCTATTATGTGCCATATGCTAAGGATCTTACCATTTATCACCTTTAACTTTGCTTTCTGGTTCTAATCGATCCTTTCTTTTAAACTCCATGGCTAGTTTTTGTAGTCTAGAACTGATGTTTTGTAGGCCATCACTCCTCGGGCATTTATTTCATACATTTGTTTTTAGACATTTTCTTTAGACAAATTGTCTATGTCTATTTATTTCCTTGAAATTTTTTTCGAGTCTTTTCCTTTGGGCTCATTATTTATTCATTTTCATCAGACAAAAAGTCTGAAGGAATTCTTCCTTTTTATTTCCTTAAAATAAAAAGTCTAAAGGAATTCTTTTGGGGTTTCTCTTTAGTCACTTCTCCTCATCCTTTCCTATGGATTTTGATTTGTCCCTTTGAATAAGTTGAAATTCCCTTTGGAGAAGTTGTAATGGTCCTTCAGGCTTTTGGAAATGGTCCTTTGGGATTTTTAAATGCCTTCAAGAAAGTTGAAGTCCTAGACCATTTCTTGTGAGAAAGATACCCTTCAAGAAATTTATTTTGAACAAAAAGTTTGAAACAATTCCTTCAAAAAAGTTGCAAGTGATCTTTTAGGTTGAAAAATTCCTTTGAAGAATTGAAAGTGTCCCTTCAAAAAAATGAAACATACCCTTTGGTTTTTTTGAAGTGGACCTTCAAAACTCTAGAATGGCTCTTTTAGATTTTTTGCAAATGACCCTTCTAAAGGAAAAAATGCCCTTCAAGAACTTTGAACTGAGCCAAAGTGCCCTTCACAAAAGTTAAAGTGCCCCTTTTGAAAGGAAATATACCCTTCAGAAGACTTGTCTAGGCCATTTATTAAGAGAAATCACCCTTCAAGAAAGTTGAATGGATAATTTTAACGAAGTAATTAAGAATTCATCTTCCAAAATTTCCCTTAGACAATTTTCTTGAAATAATTCCACTAAATGAAAAGTCTGAGAAATATCACTTAGCAAAAGACCAAAACAAACTTTTTGAAAGAATTCATTGCAAAGGACTTAGCTATAAGACCAAATAACAAAGCTTCCAAAAGGAAAACACTTGGGTTTTTTATATTTAAAAGACTTCAAATTTGTATGAGAACACTTATTATGAATGAAACTTACATACTAGACTTTGACAAGGGTATAGACTTAGATATTTTTGGTAAAAAGGGGTGCCCAATTTTGGCTTGAAAGGCCAAAATTTGGTCAACATGTCAAAAAATAAGATTAGGACAAATGAAAAATATGACCAAGGTTTAAAACACATTAAGTGAACTTCAAAACATGAATCAACCCAACTTAGGACCATGGTGGACATTTTATGAATTAGAGGACCTTATGAAAACTTTACACATGCAAGGGGATTGATTTATTTTGACCTGAGGGTAAAATTAGTAAATAGGAACATGTATCATGATCATGTCACTTTGAAAGGTTATTTACTCATATTCATAATTGAATATACTATTATAATCCATAATCCAACTTAGAGCTAATAGTATAGAATATGATGGGTTTTTGGAAGAACATTTCATGACCTCAAAATCAGTTATTTTTTGAATATCCCCATAAGGCTTACCTTAAACCCTTTTAAGACCCACAATGGTAATTTTAAATTTCCAATCATAATTTTAATGTCACAATTTATAGAGTATAATTTGGGCTTACTTGATATCCATCATGTTATTTTTGATATTACATTTACATCTACCCTTAAATCCAATAATGATTTTGTGAAACTACTACCTTATACCTTTACATCTAACTATATCACATAATTATTCCATGATATTTTTGTTTGAAATATATTTTTATTTTTAGTTTTTGTATTTTAAATTCATTGCATGTAATGTGTGTGCTCTTGTTTATTTTTGTATTTACAAAAAAATAAAGTTTGTCTAATAGAGATTTTTCATTTATCATTTATGCTAGATTTTTAGTCCTATGATTTCTTCTTGAAATAGTTTTGTTTGTCTTCTTCTATTCTTTGTGATTTTTCATTTAATTTTTTAATAAAATTTATTGTTTTATTATGAACTTTTGGATTAGGATATTTTTACATGTCTCTATATTCACTTAATATATCCCCCCAATGAGGTTCATCTTTATTTTTTCTTACTCCACTTTAGGTTATTATCGTGGCTCTACCATTATATAGGAGTTTATGAGTAATAAATTTCATAGGTTTTTTACTCTTATGTTATTCTAATTATTCCTTTGATTTAAGTTTCTATGACATAATCCCACCTTGGTGAGAGGTCTTAGGTTGATCTCTTTGTTTCCTTTTTTCATTAGTTTCTAGTAATATTTTTTAAAGTGTTGAGTGCCTTTGGTGATGTCATTAAGGGCATCTATTTTTATTCTACACATCTTAAATAAGTGTGCCAATTTAGTATATGTATACACATAATTCTTTCCTCGTTCATGATAACACACACACTCTTTGTTTTATTCCCTTAAAACTTCATTCTAGGTGTCCCTCCTTTCCACACTTATAACATGTGGGGTATCCTTGGTCTTAACCAAACCGTCCTTGGTAATTATATCCTTATTATCCTTGATAGACCTTATATCCTTTATAATTATTTTGAATATTTGACATCTACGTTGGTAGTTTTTTATTTGGTATCCTCATTTGTATCCTCCATAGTATCATGGATTGTATTTATTGCCTTGATATTCCCCATGATATATGGGTATGTAATTATTTCTCTAGTATCCCCTAAGGTATCCTCTCTGGTATCCCCCTTGATACCTAGCTTTTTACCCTCATTTATAATTATTAAAATTTAGATTGGGGGATTAGTTATTTGAGGAGTTTCCACTAGTGTTTAATATGGTATCTGTACATGGTGTTGGGATTGAGATTGGTTGTCACAATTAGAGTAGGTACTTTTTTTATTTAGTTACTATTGATGATCTTGTGTTTTCTTCTTTTAACTCTTTCAGTGATTTTAATCTAGGTGAGGCTTGTTGGTAATACCAGAATGACCTAAAAATTATAAATTATATTAATTGATTCATTGGTATAGACAATTCCATTACAGGGAACATATGTTGGGGGTGATGATCATATAGCTTATAAATTCCACAATATAATCTATCCTTTATAATTATGTGTTGAATTATTGGTGGAATTCCAATCAAATGGGCTTGTGTCATTATTTCTCTCTTTACTTTATCAACATATAGACATTCAATTTTTATATACCCTTATTCATAACATAGTTTGCACCATATCTTAGGTCTTTGGTTGAATTGGAGGGTGAACTATTTATCTCAGGCTTCATTTGAATTTATTTATGCAGTCTTAATTGTGATAACTCCTATTCTATTTTTTTAAATTTTGTCTACATAATTATATCTTTTCCCCTTCTCTAATTTTGTTCCTCCAAACATTCTGCCATGTCTAGCACTTCAATGAATTCTTTGGATTGTTTTCCATCTATGGTGGATCTTAAATGCAGTAATAGTCTAGATATAAACCACTATCTATTTTTTGTTCTATTAGTGTCTCTAATAACTTCCCTTTAAATTCTTTGAATCATTTTTTAAATTATTTTACCATTTTTTACTCCCTTGAATGAGCTCCCTTATCTTACTAACACTTTCCATGGGGTTATTTATGTAGTATAGGTTGCTCTTAAATCCATCTTGTATCTATGTCCATGTCTTGTTATGTTTGGGGCTAATTTTTAGGTACCATTTTAGTGTCTCATTTCTCAATATTCCCAAAAAATAAAATAACTTTATTTGATTTTATGTTATATTATGGATTCACCAGTATGAATCTAATGCGAAGAGATGGGCATCTGTATATTTGATGCCCTTACTAAAAATTGTTAGGTTAGTTTTTTGGGCCATTTTATTTTGATTAGAACTTGGCATTCTGCTTGTTGATTGATTGTTACTAGTTTTTGGCTTTGTGTCATATTTTTTTATCTTTCTTGTCTTTTTATTTTTTAATTTTCTATTTGGTATTATTGTTTCCCTGTGCTTTTATTTCTTCCTTTATCTCTTTGTAATTAAATTTCAATGTATTTTTTGTTCATACTTCTTAAAAATCTCCTTCTATTAAATCCTCACTTTTGAGTTTTGTGTATCTCTCAATTCTTATCCTATATCTATCTTGTATTTGAATGGTGTCTCCTGTAAATTTTAAAGAGGCATGAGGGACACGGACTAGTTCAAGGGGTTCATCTCCTCAAACATGTTTTTTTGGCTAGGAGGGAAGGTTGCATCATTTGGTATCTTAATTTACTAATTATTTTTATCTTCTTCCTCATTGTCCTTAACTAATATTTCTTCTTCATTGTCTTCCTTTTCATCTATTACTTATATTCTAATATTTCCTTCTTCTAGTCTTGTTTCACATTAATTTTCTCTTATCATGTTTTCTACTATATTTTGTATTTATTATTCCAAATCTCTTTCTTATTTTTTTAATTTATTCTTCCTCTATTTTTTCTTCTTATTATATTTCATTAGTTTCTTCCTTATTTTTTCTATTTCTTCATATTGTGTCCAACTTAATCTTCTTACATTTTTTAGAGATATTATTTGTCCTTATGATTACAAATACAATCTTCTACATCTTTAGTGTTCTTGTCATAGATTTGATTGATTTAGTTGCATGTTCTATTGATTTAACATGTTTTGTGTGAGCTTCCTACATCCACTTTTGGTCTATTCTCCATCTTTGTACCATCCCAATAGTTGATTTAGGAATCACTAGTGCTAACTCTAAGTTTTTTGTGATATATGATTCTTATTTCTCTCTTTATTTCATTTATAATTTTTCTTCCCTTTTATCTATGACATCCTCATGAAATGTCACATTTTCCTTCTCTCTTAAAACTTAACTATCTCATTATTTCATCTCTTTCCACCCTTTATTTTTCTAATTTTTCTTCAATCTGTTTCATTTTTATTTATAATATCATTTTTTCTTATACCTTTCCAATCTACTTTACCTTTTTTTTTAAAAATATATATTTACTTCCTTGTTTTCCTTTTTCCCACATTTTCCTTTCTTTCTTCTTTATCTTCTTTTCATCTTCTAATTTTTCTTCTCTCTTTTTGATCCTTGTCTTATCTCTAATTTTTGTTCTAATCCTTTGTTATTTTTCATTGTTCTTTCTTCCATTTATCCCCCCAATCATGGTGTTTTATCTTTAAGTAATCATTTAATTTTGATTATTCTTTTTGCGATCCCCCAGTTTTATGTTCATTAATCCCCTAGGTGCATGTCCCCTACAATAACTATTTCCCACTTTTTACTAAAATACCTTCAACTAATAGTTTGTGGATTAAACTCAATTTTTTAAATAAATCTACCTCGTGTCATTTCTAGGAAATTTTCTATCTTTACATCCAAAATTTTCCAACCATATATTTATAAAGGTATGATAAGTAATTCCAAGGTTGTCTCAAACTAGTAGTCCTTTTCACATGTCCATGGGTCATCTATCTCTTCTATTTTTTGTTATTTATTTATTTTCCAGTTGATTGGTTTGTTAAGTTTTACTCTAGTTCTTTATGTTACTTTGGCTAGACATAATATCCAAGCCAAAATAAGTCTGTACATGTTACCCATAAGTCTTCTTTCTATGGTCTATAAAATTCATCTTCCACTTAATCAACTATGGTTTCCTTTATTTTTGCTTCTTATTCAATAAACTATATTATTTTTTGTCTCCCACCATTCTATCTCCCTTATTAGGGGTTTCTAAAAATCCAATGGATAGGATGATATTTTTATGATTATATACAATATCAATCATAAGTAAACATTATCAAGCATAAGTAAACATAACACACTTGACACATAAAGAGATTCAAGATTTAAAATGCAGTTCTCATAAATATAATATGCATGGTTACATATGGTAGGTTAGAACATAATATTAATGTATATAAATATTAGATTAAAAGATGTGATATGATGATATTTTTCCATTCATTTATCATTTTCTAAATAAAGTGCAATATCTTAATGGTCACATCATTTATACATGTCTTTATGTCTTTGTGTAGCTTTGTAGGATGCCACAAAGCAGAATTGATGCTGTGGTAAACATTTTTGGTTAACTAATGTTGTGTTATGACCATTGGCTTCCATGGGTTGGCATTTTACTATTTGAACTTCATGAAGAATTATACCAACATAAATAAATGTGTGATTTAAATACTTTAATATAATATAGAAGGTGAAATAATAATGGGTTCTTGATAATAGTTTCAAAGATAAATGTCACAAATATATTCCCAACAACCTTCCATGTAAAATCACATTTTTTTGGAAACACAAGCACTGAGAAGTGGGGGAGGTGAATCAGTGTCTTCAAATAATCATTCAATTCCACTTGAGCATACATGAACCATTCATACAAACATGAACATCTAGTAAAGCATATGCAATCATACAATATTATGAAACAAGATAACACATTACATATGTGGGAAACCCTCAAGGGGAAGAAAACCCAATGATATATGAAAATGGACTACAGTCATAGAAGACAAAAATTAACCTTTAGTGAAGAAAAAAATTCACATGGATCACCAACTATAACTAGTCAAGCACCCACTCAACTAGGATTTAACAAGCACCAACCTGCAAGGAGGCACCAACCCCCTAGATGGCTCAACACAAACTCATCTACCTAATTAATTTTATCACCTTCAAAAAAATATGTTAATCACATAATAAATAATGATTACCTTCTTTATCTCTTCACAATATTATCTCTCTCAAACTACCTTCTAGACTTCTTCACTCAATAGGTCTCTTTAAGAGTAATTAGGTCATATGACCTTGATCTTCATATGTAGACACACTGTCATATATTCATTACATATCATATACACTCCTATTATGGTCTATAAAACCTCTTTATTTTAAACAATGTGCTACTTTATTTAGCTACACTCAACTTACACAAATAGGCTTAAAACTACCTTGTATATATACAAGCCTTTTACTCATACACCTCTTGGTCAACCACACACACTTGCCTACTTAGATTTTCCACAAATTAGGCCTTAAGGCATGTTAAAATAAATAATAAACCATTACATTATGTTGTCCATAACTCAAATAGACCAAATCCTTCTTAGGCTTTAAGGAGACCTAATTCAATTAAGATTTCATTAGTACATGTCACCCTTTTGTAATAGCCCTACTCAGTGCTAACTAGAAAAATGTTTTTTTTAACACATAAAAATAATAGATTACACTATGAGAATATAAATAGTGATCACACAACATACTTCAAGAGTGATAACTATAAATAATCACATGACATCTAATAGTCATTACTTTATAAATCAATTATAGAAAGTAATTACAAATATCTAGCCACTACTAGTTCAATACACAACCACTACTATCAATTTATAATAGTTAGGTAATTAAAATTCTACATGAAAACACTTCCAATAATAATTATAACATAATACAATGTACATATATAAGATACATGGCTCCCTAGAGCATGAGTTCCTCAATCTGTCTAGTATTTGTGGCAATCTCAAGAGTCGTCTCACAAGTAGTACTATTGTGGGGAGGGAGAGCATCATCTGAGAGATTTTACACACCAACCATAGAAAAATAATCCCCCATACTAATCCTATTAGGGAATGGCCATCCATTTATAGATAGGTATATAGTGATGGTGTGAGAATCTAGAGTAACAAACAAGTACCCATGTGTTGAAAGATTTCAAAAATTAAACATGCAATGTATCATAGAAAACTTGTTCTATTTCAATATATTGTATATACATGTAAAACATACACAAGAATGATAATGTCTCACTAAACATGATTTATCCTTAAGTTTCATTCAATTTACATCCTATTGGCACTCATATCACATAACATGATAAACATAGGAGAAATTAATGCATACATTTATTACATCAAATGTATGAATGAATCTTTCATTATTATCTATCCCAAACTAGAAATAATGACTAAAAATTATACCACCTAGGTAAAATACACTTTTATATATAGATTCAAACCACCATTATAAGTTTCTAGACATACCACACCCCATGATAACCCATATTACCATAGTCTATTAATCTAAGACATAACTACTAGTTTTCCATAATTAGTCATATTAAGTATTCTCAAATACACAGAAACGTAAACTTCCATTTCAACAACCAGATATAACCAAACAAGTTATAATTTCCACATAACACAAAATTTTATCCTATGATTTAATTACTCTCTCAAGGTTATATGCACACATACATAATGTCCTACTAACTGTCACAAAACATACTATTTATAGTAATAACCATCTTGCATATAATTACATAGTTGTGGGTATTGACATAACAAATAGAATATGTACCATTTTGGCATAACATACTTTAATACTATATAAATATATTTCAACCCATTTTAGACACCAAAAATCTACACACCTATAATTTTGAATGTCAAAAATATCCCTGGACCTACCCTAGAACCCCCTTGGGACCAACCTACACCCATCAAGATTAAACCAACCAATCTACACTTAGTTTCACCTAACTGAATAACCCTGGCCTTCAAGACCCTATCCCTATGGACCTTGACCATCGATGGTTAGCATGACCATCGATGGTCAGCCTTAGGAACCCTTGACCATTGATGACCAGGGTCCACCTTTTAGCCAATGTAAGCTCTACCAACCTATTTCTAAATATAACCTTATTTAATTTGTGTTATGGGACTTTACATGCATAAATTATATTTAGATGACCCATTTATACCTTCACTTCCACCTCTTGCTTATGCCTATAAGAGAGAGAGGCCTAAAAGGTCAAATAGATATATAATAATTATTAGGAGCTAAGGTATCTAAAAGTTATATTTTATAAATCAATCAATGTTATCAATCATAAATCATCTTATTGAGAGCTAACTCATCATCACCTCTTAATCAAGATTTTAGGTACCATTACTTTACTAGAATCAACCTAGATTTCACCCATAAGCTAACTATGCTAACCACTCACCCAATCAACTTATGGTAAGACACATACTTGTTTGTCAATATTAACATGTTTCTATTCTATTTCAAAATAAATTTAGCCCTTGCCTAATTCTCAAAATCTATTTATGGAATTCCATCATCTTCTATTGATCAAACCCAAAAATACATAGTCAACTGTTGCTAATCAAACCCCAACCACTGATGATTAGATGTAACCATCGATGGTTACCCCAACTACCAATAGTCATCTATGGTAGAAAAACTAGCAAGCTTGTTTTACCCACCCATACCCAATCAAATCCACTTTTTTATGTTTCCAACAACTCACAGACCCCTTTTAGATTTTTTGAACCATACCCTGACCTGTTAGCACTAGTATTAATTAGTCTATCACTAATTAGATCATTTCTAGTCTATTTTTATAGCAACCTTTCTTGTATTTAATTTTAATACCTATTGATTATTGATGCAAGTACCTTCTTTCTAGCCTTATCAACTTGATTGTTTTAAATGTATGGAATGATAGCCCCTAAGGAATCTCTCACTTTTAGGATCTAGCTATCGCTAGGTAATCCACCCAAATAGCTATCTAACAAAAAAATTTGATTTAGTGCTTTCTTAGCTGTAGGTCTTCTTCCCAAGGCAAAGATGATTTCTTCATAATTTTTGGATTCAGCACACACACAAACAAACTAGTTTTCCATCCATACCTGTATCAAGTTTCTTTTCTCTCTTTCTTTAGAACTTAAGTGAAAATTTACATGAAACATTCTTGCAAACCTAGTGGGACCTAGAGTCTTTACTCATATTTTATTTACATTTATATGTTCTCCACTCTATCTATGCTCATAATTGAAACTAAAATCTCTTTTGGGATTAAAACTAACTACATCCATTTCTTGCCTTTAACATTAGTTCACTTTAAATTAAAACAAAATAATCTTATCATAGCATCACTTTTATTGCACACACTAGCCATACTTTCATCAATCAAACATAAAAATAGTTTAAGATAAGTCCCACCTAGGATTTCATTACCTAAAGGCCACTTTACCTATTCTCGACAATCTTACTTTGAGGTCATTACCAAGGGAAGAACCAACTCAACTCTCTGGTTGAGTATAAACTCTAGATATCAATAAATATCAACTAAGCACCCGACGCCCTTATTATTATGAGACTATGAAGTGAAGGGGTAGGCCCCAATACCAAGCCATGTATTTATTATAATAAAGATTCTTTTGAGCACCTAAATAACCCAAAACTAGCCATAGACTTCTTCTATAGTACATGACCTATGAGCCAACTTCTATCACACATTCTCATAAACTAAGGCATAATCCAAAAGTGAGATTAAAATTTACCTCTAGGCTTAACGTACTTCATAGTGTGTGTCTTGATTGTGTTGATCATTTTACTGTCTTATTCTTATTTGAGTAGTGAGTTTTTTCTTGTTTTTTCTCCTTTTTTTCTTGTATGGTTCTCACTCGTCAGTAGTGAATAGACCTAGTAGAATAAAACCCATCATTGAAATCAACCTCTTCTACCTCCTCATATATGGAGTACATCTTTGAGGTAGAAGATTTACCTCATCCATTGGGAAGCCCTACTTTTCCTCAAGTATTTCCCCAAGGAGACATTGATTTTACCACTTTTCTAGACAATAATCTAGTTACCCTTCAACACTATCTTAACACCTCTTCTCACCATATCCCAATTTAAAATCCACCTCAATATCCTCCTTATGTAATGCCATCCCACCTTATAAATGGTATCCCTGATATCATGATCACCACTCAACCTTTGACTACTTAAGCATCTTTGTCTACTAACCCCTTTGATGCTACAACTAAAAACTAACCTATTCAACCAACTAGTACCCTTATACCTTCCACCCCTACTAATGACTCCTATACCTTGGGGACAACCCAACCATTGACCCATCATGCTCCACTTGTTACTAGAGCACCTACCACTAGCATTACCAACCTTCCCTGTATTAAACATAACCCATTGATCAATACCCATTTACCAAGCTTAGGGGTATCTATCCCTTATACTTCACCACCCATTAGCACAAAGGTCACTACCTCACCTCTTATCACCAACCTAACTACCACCCTATCCAATCCATAGGGATTCCTCAGAAGTTACCCATTGTACCCAATCTAGGAACATCCCTAACCCACAAGGGTATGTACCCACTACCAACCACCATCATTCACCTAACCTATCCAACCTATAACATCCACATTACAATATGTGTTAGCCTCTTAACCACCAAACAATTACCAATATATTACCCAACCTCAACCACAATATAAACCTTACAATCCTTTTAGTGCACCACCTTAAATTGACCTAATGAAAATGCTCATGGATAAGATTACCAACCTTGAGTCATCCATTTTAGGGGCTCATAACATCCTATCCTATGATTAGATTTTTAATGAACCTATTCATCCTTTTATCCCCATTAGACCTTACCCTCCTCAATAGGAGCTTTTGAAATTTACCAAATTTCAAAGTAAGTAGGACCCCCAACAACACCTTAGGGATTTTAGATATGCATGTTATATGATTACTTATGATGATGCCCTTCTCCTTTGAACCTTCCTCATGTCTTTATTTGGCCCAGCACTTGATTGGTATAGTGCCCTTACTAAGCATTCCATATTTTCTTTCACCTAACTAACACAAGTCTTCTTAGATCACTTTTCCATTAACATTTCCAAGATGGTCTCTATCATAGAAATCTATTTTATTAGGTAATTTTATGATGAGTCCATTGCTGATTTTGTCACCCATTGGAGAAGATTGATTAATCAACTTTCATTTTACTTGCCTCAAACTAAACTTATAGAAATTTTTACTCGATCCTATGTGAAACATATATCTTCTACACTGCATGTCTAAAGCTTCATAACTTTTGATGAGGTTTTTACCATGGCACATAAAATAGAAAAATATGCCATAGATGAGGGTAAATTGAAGTTATGAAATAAAAACTCTACTTTCAATACCAATGAAACCTCTTCCTCCAAATCAAGTAACCAAGCCAATACTAGAACCAAGACCAGGGGAACGATGAATGTCATCATCCTTAAAACTACCCCTTCACCCAATCTCAATCAAAAAAATTCTCCCATTACCTCTAGCCAAAATATAAGGAACCCAAACCAAAGGAACCAAAAATAATTCACTCCACTTGGAGAATCTTATACCTCAGTTCTGAAGAAACTACTAAAAGATAACCTTATACAACATCCACCCATCAAACCTCCCTAGTAGTTTGATTCTTCTCATCCATCACCTACTTGGTATAATGAAAATGACCTCTATGCTTTTCATTAGGTAATTATACACAATGTTAGTCGATGTAATGCTTTCAATAATGTTGTTTAGAGTCTTATTGATAAAGGGGAACTCATGTTGGATAATCCCAATGTCCCTTAAAATCAAGACTTTGACATCTTCAATAAACCTTTTCCCAACCATGCCCCTATAAAATCCAAGGACAAACAAGCTTAATATTCTCATGATGCCCACATGGTCAATATGGTCCTCATTGTGCCTATCATCCAACCTCCCTGCTTTTCCCCCCTTTCATCTACCAAGGTGAAGAAGTCATTTTCCCTTACTTTAAAGGCCCAAATCAAGGAGGTTCATTTTCCTTAACTTTGCTCATAGAGGCTTTAGAATCATCAAGAACTTCTTTGGATATCCAACCCATACAAATAACCATTTATAGCCCACCATCTCCCCTAACTATAGACCAAGACACAACTATGGACATTATGTCTAGGGGAGCAATTTTTTCACAAACACCCCTCATAGAGCGACCACATAGCTTGAACTTACCTCCCTTGCTTGAGGAAATGAATGAGTTTATCAACCCTCTTCCTCAACCCATAGGTGTCTCCTCAGTACCTGCTACCCTAGAGGCTAGACTAGTATACAAACATTTTTACAAAATCATTAAAAAGTTAGGTATGGATACAAAACTAGACATGGATAGAACCACATCAACAAACCTGAACCTTCTATCATTCCCCTAACTAACCAATCCATCATATCTCCACCACCTCTTAAACCAATGTAAACTTATGCCAACCCCCTACCTTCTCAGTCAAGTAAAACAACCACCACATCACCAACCAAACCTTTCAAAACTCTTAGTGCCTTCCCTACTTGGAGTTTGGTTCACCCATCCTTGAAAGTAGACTTAACTTCACCCAAGCCTATACCCAAGTCTCAACCCATAAAAACTAAGAGGAAAAAAGCATTGAATGGATGCATGACTAAGACTCTACTTCCCTCTACCTTTCCCTCTATCTTAGGTCCTCACCCTTCTACTTTACTTTAAGAAAAAACCCCTTTAACATATATCACCATTGTCATTGATTAAACCAACCCATTATTATCTCATGTGTTTTTCCTTCCCAAATTACTAATAGTTAGACTATCAAGCCCAGCTACCCAACTGCCAACATACCTAGACCAAAACCATCAACTAGAAACACCTCCTTACCTAAACCATTTCTCACCAAACCTATTACCACCAACATGCCCATCTTACCAACCCAAACCATAATCCCTAAACCTCTCTTACCTCTAAAATAATCCTATATGACTATTCTTCAAATATTATTGTAGACCTCCTACCTCACATTACCTACTATCAAACCTTTCAATCCTCATAGTTTGAAGCCGACCTAGTACAATAACCATCAAATATATTCCTATCACAAGATCTTAACATGATACAAAGAATTACAAATATCTCTAGGACATTATCCACCAACTCTATGATGAGGATGACCTTTTAGTAGATGACCTTCCATCCATTCCTACACCAATACACACAACAACCAATCACCAACACATTCCTAATCCCTCACTCTCACCTTAGAGTGACAAAGAATTTACCTAACCCCTATCATACCTTGCCCCAACATCCATACCATTAATGTGGTCACATAGTCATAAAAAAAGGATAACGGTAAGGCCAAAGTGTCCATTCCATAGATGTACCCACTGACTCACCCTCAACCAAACTAGATCTAAACCTCCATGTCTATAGCTAAGCCCAAAGTCACTATCTTAGGTACTTTGAAGGCTAACCCCTCTAAATCCATCAAGAGGGTCATCCTTAAACAAATTCACTAGACCCTAGCTAAGATGAGCCTCTATGAGTTCATTTCCACCTCACTTTACCATCATCAGGTCGTGATCAAGGATATACAATCCATTGAGGTTAAACCAAGAGACTCCTAGCTTGTAGAGGAATTTATCAGTACTCTCCATCTCTCCACCCTTATTACCTTCAAGGACTCAAAGATACCTTCTATCCACCTTGAAGACCTGAATCCCCCTCTTTTTATTATAGCCCACATTAACCAAACTTGCATCAAATGGGTTATGATTAATGGGGAACTAGTATCAACATCATAAGAAAAATTCAAGCTACCTGACAATGTCATCTAAGACTTCAACCATCCTTATATCCTTTAATGACACTATGACCACTACCTTGGGAACTATTATTATTCATATTTGGCTAAGAAATCATATGCTCCTCAAACCCTTCTATGTGGTCAATGGTGAATTCTAGTACAATGTTTTACTAGGGAGACCTTGAATCTAGGCCATGGGTTGTGTACCTTCCATCCTCAATCATTATGTCAAGTTTAAACATGAAGGTCAAGTTATTACCATATAATCTAACCCTAGACCTTTTTTAGCATGCAATATAACCTACCAACCTAATGACATTCTCTTACCTCCATATAAAGCACTAGAAACAACCACCATCAAGCCCTCACCCATAGAAGCTAAAGCCATTACTCCTACTTCTACTGAGGCATCTATTAGTTCATCTATACCTATGGAATATATACCCATCACTAATCCTTTGGAACCTACCTTCCAACACCTTACCCTTGGATAATACTATCTCTTCACCCTTGATGCCCTCCTTACTCCCTAAGAATATGGGAAACTCAACCACCAACTAGGTTATGACCCCAACTTTGGAGCTATTATTCTTGTAGAAACTCCTAACTATCAAACCCACTTTATCTATGGGGTAATTAACAAGCCCATTAATGTTTCTACCACTCCCTCTCCACCTCAACCATTCACCTCCACCTTCTCTTATTTAGACAACCCAGACTTTCCCAAACTATACCTTCATAGGTGTACCTAGAAGGGATTTGGTTTAGGATGATATGAGCACATCCCACATACATTGACCTTTATTAAGACTCTAAAGCCTCATGAGAAGTATGGCCTTATCTTCATTCTACCTGATAAAAAAATCCACACAACCTACCATTACCATTATTAAAGAAGAGACCCCTTCCCCACCAACACCCCCTCAACCTGAGTGTGAGGATGAGGACATCATCCCACCTAAATTTATTTTTTTCAACATGATTACCCTCATCCACCTAACTTATAAAAATTAAGTGGTACCCATATCCACCCTTTAATCCATCCTAAACTCATGGGAGAAGACTCTACTACCATTAACATTGTTCAGTGTTAGGATGATGATGTTATTCTCACCTACCTTGGTCTACTAGATTCCTCCATCCACAAATCCCTACCTCTAAAAACCTCAACCATGTTGAATTAATCTACCATATATATCAACTTGGGCACTCTAGACAACCCCTATGTCATCAAACTTGGCCAAACTGTCACCCTTGAGGAATTACAAGACTTCTCTACCTCTCTCCAAAACTACAGTATTGTATTTTCTTGGTCATATGTCAATATTCCTAGTATTTACCTAGCCATTACCACTCAAAACATTGTAACCAATCATGAAACCAAACCTATTGGATAAAAACTTCATTGAATGCATCTTTTCTTAGCCCTCCTTATCAAAAAAGAGCTTTAACACCTCCTTTTTGTCAACTTTATTCAACCCATTGATTATCCCCATTGAGTTTCAAACATCATGCCTATCACTAAAGCCATAGGGGGACTATGTATCTATGTGGAATTTTATGACCTCAACCTCACCTACCCAAAGGATGACTTTCCTCTACCTAAGATTGACCAATTTGTTGATATTACAACAAACCATGAGATGTTGTCTCTCATGGATTGATTCTCAAGTTATAATTAGATTTTGATTATCCCTAAATATCAGCAAAAAACTACATTTATCACCACATGGGGGAATTTATATTATAGATTCATACCCTTTAGTCTTAAGAATGCTGGTGCAACTTACCAATGTGCCATGACCTATATTTTCCATGACCTAATCCATACAATCATCAAAGACTATGTGGATGACCTTCTTGGGAAGTCCAAGATTCACAAAGACCATTTATCCATTCTCAATATTATCTTTGAGTGACTTATCCACTATCACATCTACCTTAATCCCAAGAAATGTATTTTTGGGGTCTTATTAGGAAAACATCTTAGCTTCATTGATTCCCTTTGAGGAATTGAGTTTGATATATCTATAATTAAAGGCATCCTTGAGATGTTGCCTCCAACCAATCTTAAACAACTCCATAATTTATAAGGGAAGCTTCAATCTATTCATCATTTCATCTCCTAGCTCTCTGATCAGTGTCAACCCTTCCATCACCTCTTGAAAAAAGATGTCTCTTTCAAGTGGAATGTTGATTATTAAAAGGCCTTTGATGCACTCAAAGGGTACCTTTTGTCTCCACCTATCCCCACACCTCCTAATGATGACCAACCTTTATACATTTATATCTCTACCACTGACCATTCCCTAGGGGTAATGTTTACCCATCAGGATGAATAACACAAAGATCAAGCTGTTTATTACATTATCCACACACTTCTCAAGTATGAGACTCAATACACACATACCGAGAGTTTTTTCTAAGATATAGTCTTCATGGCAACCAAACTTTCCCACTACCTTCATAATCACAAAACATTTATCATAACTAATACTAATCCACTCAAGTACATGTACTCTAAACCATACCAAAACTAGTGTATGGCTAAGTGGCTCATGATTTTAGCTAAGTTTGACCTCGAGTTATTCTAATAGAAATAGATCAAGGGGTAGGTCATTGTTGACCAATTGGTTGAGGTACCCCTAAAAAATAACCAACCTCCTCTTGAGTTTTTAGACAAGTCTATTGTAAGCCAATCTCAAGCGGATTTCACCAATCAAGTAACCATTTTTTTTATGGTTCCAAATGTTAGCATGGTGGGGGAGCTGGTATCATCCTTATCTCCATTACTAGTGAACCACTTCCTTTATCATTTAAGCTTGACTTCAAATGTACCAATAGTGTGGTTGGGTACGAAGCCCTATTAATATCTATTCAAATTACCTTAGCCTTAGGAGTCATAAAAATCAATATCTTTGGTGAATCCCAACTTGTGATCAACCAAGTCACTGGCATTTACTAATGTAAAAATGAGGTTTTATAGTTATACAGGCAACTAGTTATAGAACTTTTAGCATCATTAAAAAATTACCATATTCAAACCACCCCATGATCTACCAATAAATTTATTGATATCATGGATTCTCTAACCTCTCAAATCCTATCAACACCCTTAGACTCCAAACTATCAGTCATTGTCCATCTCCTCACCAAACCTTCCTACACCAAAATAAACACTCCAACCATATTTAGTGTGGAAGAGATTCTACCTAAACTTTGGTATCAACAAACCCTCAACTACCTTCACCTTAGCATAGTTCCCTCTAGCCTCTCTAGGAATGACCATTGGGTGTTTATTCAGAGAACCTCTTGTTACACCATTATGGGAGAAATTCTTTACAAACTTGGTTTGGATGGCCTCTTATTCCATTGCCTCCATGGTTGAGAAGCATCTCACACTATCAAGGAAACACATGAGGGTATTTGTGGGGGGAACTTTAGTGGACTCATTTTGGTTAAGCACATCCTCCACCTAGGCTATTACTGGCCCACCCTTAACCAAGACTATTGTGATTATGTGAAAAAGTGTGTCAAGTGTCAAAAACATGCTAATTTACATCATATACCTAGTAATGGTATTCACATTTCTATAGACTTTTGGCCCTTTTCATAATGGGGTTTGGACTTTATTAGTGAAATCAACCCCCACTCTTCACAATGACATCATTCTATCATTATTGTGACTAAATATTTTACCAAATGGGTAGAAGCTATTCCCTTTGTCTCAAAAAAATCTGAAAAGATTATCAAATTTATTATTGATCACATCATCTATTATTTTGGTGTTCCCCATAAGATCATCACTGATAATGGCAAATCCTTCAAAAACAAACAATTTTAAGGTATTTGTAATGTATTCAACATTAAACATAGTTTTTCATCACCTTATCACCCACAAGTTAATAAATAAGTAGAAGTCTCTAACAAAACCCTTAATAGCATCCTTACCAAAATGGTCAATGCCTCAAGTTAGGATTGGCACTTGCACATCCCTTTCTCCTTATGAACACATCACACTAGCATCCAAATTTCTACAGGTGTTACATCTTTTTCTCTTGTGTTTGGAGCTGAGGTCATATTTCCTCTTGAAGTCTAAATACCTTATCTTCATGCATATTTGCATGATATTATCTCAGAAGATGATTATCTTTAAGAAAATTTAGCTCAACTTGAGATACTTGATGAGCATCATTTGGCCACCCTTTCCCATCTTTGTGTCTATCAATAATGAATCAAATGTGCCTATAAAAAACACTTGAAAGTTCTAGAATTCAATATTGGAGATCTTGTCCTCAAGGAAAACCAACATGTAACTAATAAAGAGAAAATAAAAATGGGTAATTTTTTTTTCAATTAGCTTGGACCCTGCATCATTACTCGCAAATATAGATCAGGATCTTATCATTTATCCTCTCTCAAAGGCAAACTAGAACCTAAGCCTCTCAATACTTCACATTTATGTCCCTTTTATTGTTAGATAAGGATCACAATAATCAATTGTCTAACTTAAGTTTATCCCTTACAACCACATTCATTTCCATTTTTTTATAGACAATTGACTAAAACTGAATCATGTGATTATCCATCACAATTATAGCCTACTCTTGAACTATGGGTACCATATATCTATCCATGGCATGATTCTCATAGTACTTCCCATCTCTTTGAGATCAGTTCCTATGGTCATTATCACCTATACCTATTCTTTACCTATTGAAACTTCATGTCAACTTAGTTTTGCCTTCATAAAGGTAATACATTAAGCATGTATGAGAAATTCTATGTCAAAAAAAAATCTAGCAAAGGTAATATCAAATAGGAAAATTAAATCATGGGTCATCCTTAGCATTCATAGAATACTCCCTTGAAGGATAGTTGCTGAAAATTATTCTAAAATTTCCAAATGTAAGGTGGACTGGTCCCTTGAAGGATAACTATCAGAAGCATTTAAACTAAGCATATAAAGTTAGACCATTCCCTTGAAGGATGGTTGAGTAAACCATTAGTCAAATATAGAAATTTATTAGAAGCTTCCCGTATTGATCAGCTTCCCCTACCCTCTATCAAAAGAAAAATCAAAATAAAAAGAAAAAGAAAAAGAATTTTGAAAGCTACAATCAGCTCTCATAAAATAAATAATCTTGGAAAGCCATAATGAGCTCTCCTTAGTAGACTTCCTACATTGATCATTCTACACTTTATATATGGACATAGACTTATTTATACTACCTATTTGGACACCTACAAAAAAGGTATACTAGTCTCAAAAAGCTTCCAATTTTACCCATTCTCCCTCTACATGTCATATGCATGAGACTATGAGCTTACTTGACACAATGTAATTAAGATCCCTATCTTTCAACCTAAGCATGCTAATGTGAATCATTGGAAAGGCTTATTTTTACTAAGCCAATCTAACTTTGGGTTTCATGTCGGTCTTTACAAATGAAAAGGCATTGTGTTCATTTTCTTATCTTTTATTAGTTTATGTAAGCCTATCACTATGTACATGAACAATAAACATCACATCAAAAGCATGAACATCGTGAATTATGTCAATAAATAACATATATCCATCAATGAGTCAAACACAATGTAAACATATCATAATAAACCATGAACATCAATCACATCATATGAGCTTATGAGCATGTCATTACACCATCATAATCATAAACCAAATCAATGTGCTAAACATCAGGGCATATACCATTTACCATTTCACCCATATAACCATAATAAAGCCATAACATGTATCCATCCATAACATATCCTATCATAACCATGAGCAGAATCAGATCATCATAGCTAACTTTATAGCATCATATACCTAAGATACTAAGTGAAAAACCATAAGCATAAACTGAAACCACAATCCATAATCATAAACCATAAGCATACATCATACAAAAACATTGAAAAGCATACATCATATACATCTAAATGTAAAAAAATACTACATGTCATAATGTGTCAGGCTCTCTCAAAAGTATATACATCTCATTGCATCAACACGCATGTTGTATTAGTATAGTACATTGAAATAACATATCTAAACATAATCATGGGATTACACCATTAATGTTGGCCCCATCTACACTTGTACCTAGTGGTGGTCCCCTTGGGACCCTTGTCTATCCCACTATAGCAACCCACTGACCTGGAGTAGTTATCAATGGCCTAATATCCAAGTTAGCCCTATACTCTACATACCTCATGGCTTGGGGAAAATAGTTTAACACCATCACTTTATAGTACCTAAGCTCCTCTAAAATAGCTAGGTACCATGATCATGGAACTATCCTTGGTGTCCCTCCTACTACTGCACTTGCTCCAACCCTTTATCTCAAAGAATCCCTCTTATGTAATAGTGGCAAGAGAGGCCTATACCTAGTCCCTCTGGGTCATCAAATCATGAACTTGACCTCATAATGCTTAAATCTGACCCTATAATGTGTCCACCTATCCTTGTAGATCTTATACCTAAGCTTAGGTCATGGCCAATGCTACCCCTATCTATCTACCCTAACTAGCTAGATCTATAGCCATTGGTGCCACCCCTCCATCATCTCCACCCACATATGTAGCTACATAGATAGGTTGGTACTGATCCATGTATCCATTTATATACCATGCATCATCTATTAGATCTCTAAAAGGAATATCCTCAAACCCACTAGTCAAAATTATCTAAATAGGTTAGGGCATCGATAACTAAACCTATGAGTCCTACCTCTTATACCATGGTTACAAACCTAGTACACCTTGTAATAAGCCAAAATAGCATCATACTCAATCAAAGGGAATAAACTCATCCTCTTAGTGGCCCACTATCCACCTACATCTCTATATAGTGAGGGTCTCCCTCCTATAGCTTGGCCAGATAGAGAACTATAGGTATGGTCTCCATGTGATGTCTATAGCTACCAATCCACCTAGGGTAGCCCTGAACCACTTAATGTCATGTATTCCACCTTCATCCCTTGATATAGCATAGTTATCCCTCCACCTCATAAAGCTAATAGGGAACTCTAACTATGTGTACCCCATCCATAGTAATCCCATAGGCCTCAAAAACTATATGTGTTTATAATCCCAATAGTGTAGAACCATGCCCACACTGATACCATACCTCTTGTAGTGTTTGAATCCCCATATATCTTTGTAAATCTAGACCAGTAACACTAGGACCCACCCAAATATTGTCCTCCTAAGCAATAGCTCAACTAAAATAGCTAGTAATACATAAGAAAATTTCTCACTACTATAATTTGGGACCCTAAATCAAGTAACCATGATCATCAACATCATCATAAGTCTCCACTCCTTGAGAGCCATCTCGTATAGTACTATATAATTGAGTTCACTAGAGTACCAATGGACTTGGTCTCTATCATCTCCATATAGATACTCAACATACTCATCCTGCTCCTCCTACTCAATTTGATAGATCAACTCACCACACAGTGGGAGCTAAGTGATCTTATAGACATCCTCTACAAGAATAGTCATCTCCCTGATTGGTAACAAGAAGGTATTAGTAGTGGGATCCCATCTCTCAATGAGCATTAATATCATGGATGCATCCTTAGGCATGTGCTAGTAGTGTCTCATCCCTCTTAGCCCTACTACCTCCATATGTGCCCAATAATCATCAATCATCCCCTTAAGTAAGGTAGGGAAGATCCACATCACAAGGTTATATATTTTTATCTACTCCTAAGCTTACACTAAATCAACATGCTTAGCAAGTCTCATCTACCCTATCTTTTAAGCATTCCCCTAACCCTAACCTCTTGGACCTAATCATAACAACTAACCCATTTGATTGAATTTTGAACCTAATCCCCTACCCCAACCCTAGCCATTAATTAGTTCACCTTATACTATCCCCTAATAAGCCCTTGACATGTAGTCATTTTTTACCAAAGTCTATCTTATCCTAGCTAACTATCAATGGTCATTCTGACTACTAATGATTGGGGACCCCTAGTTCTTAGGGTGTCGATCATCAATGGTCAAACTTGACCATCGACAATCACCTATGGGTGTTCCATGGCCAAAACACCCAAAACTACCATGGTCTAAAATAGAAAACAAAATTATAAAATACTACCCTACATAGCATCCCTAACTCACCTACTACCCATTTCAATCACCTATCCTATGAATTTGATGCTCTACCCACCCATTTTCCCAAAATCCTACCTAGGGCACATAGGCCCAAATAATAAATTTCCAAACCTACCCTCCATGTAAACATAAACAATAGAAAAATCAAACCTATCTACTAATTTAGTACACCCCTACCTCATTTCATGACCTCTTACATGATCTGAGCTCTTGAACAAGTGCCTATCTATGTCCTTGTGTTCCTTGCATCTTGAACCCATGAAATATACCACACACCTCTATCCAATAAGAAACACCCACCTTAACCGAAACCCTCATCACAATAAGCTAAAATCACCAAAGTAAAGTCAACAAACAATAATAGTAACAATGACAAAGAGTTACTTTTGTTTTTACTTTTACTCTCTAGCCTTTTAGGGCTTCCCCTAACTATTGATAGTCAGGGTGACTATCGATGGTCACCTTTTAGGGACCTTGACTATCGATAGTCAAAAACCCTATTATCCCTAATTCTAACTTTTCATTAGCACTATACCCATTTATATCAATTTACATCAAGCTCTTGCCTACTTTGGAGATGCCTTTCTCCCACTAGCCTAAACATCTTGTCACTTTATTGTTGGTCTCTTTTGGTCCATCTAGAATGTAATTTTACAACACTTTTTGCTTGGTCTTTTGACTATAGCAACAACATTTCCATGTTGACCCTTTTGAATTTTGCACCACCTCATGTACACCAGCCCATTTATGTCTCAATGGGAGCACTCCCTACCTTGGATACCTATGACACTTGACCCATTTGTGTTTTCCCCGAGAGCATTTCCTACCTTGGATACCCATCAGATACACAGAGATCAGTTAGGAGACTTGCATTTATGAGTGTTCCTAGCCACCATGCCTATAGGTGCTCATATAGTTCACTTGTCACTTGTCCTTCTTATCACTAACCTTTATTTTTTACAAACTTTAGTAACTTAGTCTATGCACAATATTGGATATCACTCCTTTTTGTCACATTTTGTGTGCACATTTGCATCTCAAATGCCTAACCTCATGTCACCACCTCATGACTCACCATCTACCACTTATCAAACATATACCCACTTTAGATTCACCTCACCAACTCTTGTTTTAAGGGAGAATACCTCCTCCCACTCTCAAGGCAACTAGACCCTTGACTCATACTCTATCTTTATTTTGTAACTAGTTCATGCAAGCTACACAATAAAAATGGGAAAAATATAGACATCAAAAATCTACACACCTACAATTCTAAATGTTGAATATACCTTGGACATACCCTATTACCCCCTTGGGATCAACCTACACCTATTAGGCTTAAACTAACCAATCTGCATGTAATTTAACTTAACTAAATAACCTTAACCTTTAGGAACCTATCCCTATGGATCCTGACCATTGACGATCAACCTTGGGAACCCCTGATCGTTGATGGTTAGGATCCACCTTTTATCCAAGAGAATGCAAGCTCTACTAACCCATTTCTAAATATAACCTTGTATAATGTATGTTACAAGCCTTTACATGCACAAATTATATTTAGATAACTGAGTTACACCTTCACTTCTACCTCTTGTTTATGCTTATAAGAGAGAGAGGCCTATGAGGTCAAATAGATCTGTAATAATTATCAAGAGCTTGGATATCTAGGAGTTTTCTTTTGTAGGTCAATCAATGTTATCAACATTATTAAGTATCAATCATCTTATTGAGAGACAACTCACCATCACCTCTCAACCGAGCCTTTAGGTACTATTACACTATTGGAATCAAGATAGATTTCACCCATAGGCTAACTATGCCAACCACTCACCCAATCAACTCATTGTAAGATGCATACTTGTTTGTTAATATTCACATGATTTTATTTCATTTTGTAATCAATCTATCCCTTGTCCAATTCCTATAATCCATTTATGGAATCTTATCATCTTTTATTAATCAAACTCATAAATACATAGTCAACCATCAATGGTCTAACCCCAACTACGGATGGTTAGTCATAACCGTTGATGGTTACCCCAACCATAAATGGTCACTTGTGGAAAAAAAACTAGCAAGCTGATTTCACCCACCCACAACCAATCAAATCCATTTTTATATGTTTTTGGCCACTAATTTTACCCCAAGCTGATTTCACCCTCCCCTTTTTAAATTTTCTAAAGCGTACCCCAAGCCATTCGCACTAGTATTAATTAGTATATCACTAATTACATCATTTCTAGTCTATTTTTCTAGCAAGATTTCTTATATTTGATTTCAATACCTTTTGATTATTGATGCAAGTACCTTCTTTCCATATTTATCAACTTGATTATTTGAAATGTGTGGATTGACAACTCCTAAAAAAACTCTCACTTCTAGGATCTAGTTATTGCTAGGCAATCCACCTAACTATTTGTCTAACAAACAAGTTTAGTTTAGTGCTTTCTTATTTGTAGGTCTTCCTCCCAAGCCAAAGAGGAACTCTTCACAATCTTCTGATTCAACATGTGCATACATAAATAGGTTTTTCAACCATAACTTTATCTATTTTCTTTTCTCTTTCTTTAGAACTTAAGTTAAAATTTACATGAAACACCAATAATATCTTAGATCTTTTTGCATGAGCACCCTACTCAAACATGAACCATTAATCTTACACTGAATAATAATAATAAACCAAGTATGGGATTATACTTCCTAGGTATACCCTTAATTATATTGTAGATTACTAATCATAAGAAATATAATCTTTAGACACACATCACGTTGCATTATTTTGTGATATAGATGTCCAGACACTTACACATATTGATACTCTCACATATGTACTACACAAAAAAATTCAATATTATCTGCATATCATACTAACATTCATTTATGACACATATCATGGTTTTAAAAAATTTCACGATCAGTACTTTTATGAACCTTTAAGATATAATTTAAGTACTGTAGTCATTTTTACCTCTCTAGAAGTTAATATCTAGTTCTTGTTATTTATTACTAATTCTCAATATAGAAAAAAATAACCTTTATCTCAAAGCCACTTTATAAGGCATTCATAAAATTCTTTTATGATTTTATACTCTACATAGTCTAAGCATATGATCTTTATATGCTACTTTATAATTTGGCCTTGTTGACATGTTTGAATAACACTATTGTGCTATGTATATACTACTTGGTTTCTACTAGCATTTGAAGCATAGCCACAATATAAATTTAACCTCCTCATGGCCTCCATATATATACATATTTCTTCATAGCTTTTAATGTTGATAAAAAAATATTTAGATCATATAATTATGTCTTTCATAGTCATAACATTAGTTATTCAGGAGTGTAGTAACATTACCAAAAAAATGTATATCTTTACTATTATTTACACTAATTGTAGTGATATTCTTAATAATAACTATATAATAGTTCTATTTGTAGTTCTCAAATCAAGTTTGATGGATTTATTATAGTCACACATTTTTATTTCACCGGTTACACTATTATGTAGTGCTAGAGTTTGAGGCATTCTGCACTTGAATACTTTAGTTTAAAATTCTCATCATGAAAAGTGACTCCATAAATTAAGTTTCCACCCTCACCATCTCCATACACTATATCACCACCCTAAATGATGAAACCTAGAATAAAATGATGGAATGTTGCTCTCTTATAATGCAAATCCTTTTCAACAGATCCTTTACCTTTCTCTCTTGTGCAAAGAGCCTAGAAGTTTTTAGTTGATTTAGGAACCACCCTACCATATAAGCATATTACAATCTAAATAACATGTTCTCCATCTAATTTAATGTCTAAATACATTTTGAGTTATTTCCTCCAAGGTCACCCTTTCTCTTCTCACCTTGTGTGTGGTTAAAGACACCCACACAAAAATGATGACCCTGCATAATATAAGCATCCATTTCCTCATTTTATTTTATTTTTTATTTTTCTATGTATGCCAATTGCTTTTTGTGAATCCTATGATTTAAAAATGTTTTTTCTTCTCCTTAAAAACTCTTAAAATGTACCTATTTTTTAAATATTTTGGGGGTTTCTTTAAAGAAAACAATCATTCATTGATTCATTCTTTTTTTTATCTTTCTATTTCATTCTTTCATTTATGCATGCAGTAGGCAATGTATTTTGAGGGCCTGCACCAAAGGATAGCTCATCCCAAAGTTCACATAGACACTAGGATTAAATCAACCTTTCCCTATTTCAATCATAATATATATTTCCTTTGATGGTGTTTCTAAAAACTCGTTATAGATAGGAATTTAATATGATAGAAATGAAGATTATATTACTTATTATTTCAACTAAGTTTAATAAAAAATTCACTGCATGGTAATTTATAAAAATAATATTGTGATGACTCCATATACATTATTATCATAAAATTTTGATCCTATACTTCACTAAAAAGATACAACATTGCATTATAAATCGCTATATAGATATTCACTAACTACAAACTACTATATACTAGAGCCAGGTTCTATAGAGTAGACCAATTACTATTGATAATTAGGCATGGTTTAAGTTATTTTTTTGAGTAAGCTAATAGAAAATTATAATACTTGTCTTCTGAAGCTCCTCAAGTAATCACAAAACTCAAGGGTTATAGAACAGTCTTTTTACTGCAATATATATTTAAAGGATCTTAATTACATTACTAGCCTTTTATTATGTCATCATTCTACCTTTTTCTAATTTCTTATATCTTCCTTATTTCCTTTTATACATTTTTCTTCCCCTTCCATTGTCAAACTTTATTCTCTTCCATGTTGTCCTCGCCGAACTTTTCTTATTAAGTCATTGCTTTCCTACCTCTCTATTTCATCGTGTCTTTTTTAATAAAATCTTTCCATTTTTTTTTTTTTTTACTTTCATCCAAAATCACTACCTTTTATAATAATCTCTATTTAATTTTATTAACCTCATGCAAGGTCTCCACCTTCTATTCAATCTACTTGTTGTACTTCTATTTTAAAATTCTATCCTTGCATTTCTTTTTCCATTTCATGCAAAACCCTATTTTTTATTAATAATTTTAGTTTCCCCAACAATTTTTAACACTTAAATGGGATTTAATTTATTCTTTAAGCATGCATTCATCGTTTCTTACCCTTTTTTTATAAAAATAATTAACTTCACTTGATATTTTAATTCTTAAAACCCAAGACTGAACATTGAGTTGTATTTTGTTTATTTTATTTTTTTATACTTGAGTTTCACTTATTTAATAAATCATACATGTTTTTTTTTCAATCTTTATTTAAAGCCTTAGTTAAGTGCTAGTTTAAGTCCACTTATAAATAGGTTATTATTTATGCATTAAAACATTAGCTAGGATATCCCATAAGTTAATTAGGAAATTAGTATACCAACTTAGTAAAATTCCAAGATATAAGTTTGCAATGAGGATAGCCTACGCCATTATCAGCTTTTGACACAAGTGGATAATATATCAAATGTTATCATAATAACAATTATTAAACCAACATCCCAAAACACCATGATGTTATAACTATGAAATTGTTTATCATGTCTGATATATAGATTATTCTCAATATATTCAACCATACTTTAAAAATATGCATTAAGTCATACATATTACTAAATTATTAAGCAATAACATCTCTCAAACACGACAATCAAGTAACCATAGAGCAATTATCATACAAATCTAACTATAAGATATAGAATAATGAAATCACTCATTTAAATGTATAAACTAAAATATGATCACTATAAAAACACTTAAGCACTCCAAACCATACCAACTAGCTAAGTCATACAAGAATCAAACAAGTTATTATACTGTGGTCTATGTGTTGGTCACTTGAAGTTCCTTTATCAACCCCTAATCATCCCATCTATGCCACCCTCTCTAATGATGCTCTCCCTCCATCATGCTTTGAGTAAAGAATCAATCCTAAATCTACCCCATGATAAGTAGGTAGTTAGTCTGAGTCATAATATCTACAAAAAAATATTGATGCATAACTAAAAAATATACATCCTTAATGTATAGAAATAATAAAGTACAACTATCACATCATGTAAACTAATTAACATATCACTGTCCCATAACTAGTATATGTCATAAATCTCAAATCAAGGTAATAATAATCAATTAATAACCAAATAATCCATGGATTCAAAGGTTATAAATCTTAGTGTTAAATCAAGACATAACATCCTTCCCCCTAAAATTGGTCATCATCTCGATGGCACTTTTTAAAACAATAATTTTGAATAACAAATAGAGTTTTACAGATTGAAAACATAGTATATAGTATCAAGTTATGTAAACAAATGTGAAAATAGCCTATAGAACTCATCATAATCCTCCCAAGTAAAACTATCCTCAGAGTATTGGTCCCATAAGACCTTGAACTATGACACTACTTTATTATGCAAAAAAAATTTGTGAGTGTTAGTTACTCTGATTAGTTCTATCATGACCTCCCTAGGGTCTAGAAATGATAAGACAAGCCTAATATATATCGATAAAAGTTTCACTGACTTCCCAAAATCACATGAGATCATCATAAAATCCAAAACAAATGACCATGGGGAGTTCCACAAAACCTTCCAGCCCCTCTACACATCTCTCTAACCTAGAGAGTGTATTTCTCATTTTGGAAAAGAGTGTTTAGGGAACCTAGTAAGACTAATGTGTAATAGTTAATACTATCACTACTATACACAGATTTGATAAGTATAACATGTCAATATTTCCACTATTACATGGATCTATTGAAAAGTATGATGATGAATAGGAACTAGAAATATTACATCTCCAATGTATATAAAATTATGGAATAATCATCTATAGTATACATGCATATGGCCATACAACTTAATTTGACAAGTCTGTCTATAAAATCTTGGATTCGACAAGTCCATCTATTAGATCCAAACTTAGTAACTATTGATTCAATGTGAGGCTAAGTAAAATCCACTCCTATTACTTATAACTCATGTTCCTAATTCACCACTCCTTCGTTAGGTCTCTATGACCTAATTATATCCAAAATGTGTATAAGGTTCTAAGAATCACACTTCTATACTAATAGATCATAGAAAGCAATATTATATGCTAAATAATTGTAGATGACCAACATACATATAATAAAAATCATACAATCATTCTATAATTGCATTAAGTTACCACTAACTAAACATAACTAGTATCATATTTCACAGCTTAACTTATAGTGTTATATTCATAGTTAAGAGGAAAATAATGTCAAAATTAACATAACATATAAAGGCTAAGGATTATACCATCCTTACAACCTTATAAATGAACAAATGAGACAATGTCTCCCTACTTTCTCAGTTAAAAATAAATAAGTTAAAAGTTTATCTAAACCCTTTTAGACTACAAAGATGTTTTTCACATCCTATACCCTACTCATTTCCAGAGAAAGGTTACATAAATAACTCTTCAAAATAACATGCTTTAATAAGAGAATAATATTAGTCTAAACAAAGGTATTTAATAACATAATAATTATAATCACTAGAATTAATATAAATTCAAGGTTCACCATTCCTCATGGTCAAGTTCAAAAGTTAGATAAAATAGTGACTCTAAAAATTCAAAAGTGGAAAATAAAGAACTAAAAAAATAAAACTCCTACATACTCTCGCATGGTAAAGAAAACATTGCAACCCAAGTTTCCAAATTATTATTAACTTACAAAACTTTTAAGTGTAGTATCATGACTTACCTCCACAACCACAAAGAAAATAATAAACCACTTAAACACAATCTTAACACAAAGGAATTATCAACCAAAACATCTACACTCAACTATAAGAGAATTCCCACTGCACTAAGTGGTACCAAACTAATAATGGTCCTATAAGATTTTCCACTCCTAGGATTTATGTGTATAAGACATTAAAACTAATGCATATATACTTAAGTAACAAACACTCCATACTTTTTTCTAAAAAACTTCTCAACACAAAACACAAATGGTGAAAGTGATTTAATTATCAAAAAATATGTAATCATACATGAGGTGTTTAATCTAAAAGATCAAAAATATGGTAGGGAACTATTGTTCACAACTTATGAACTATGCTATGCAGTTACCTACCTAAACATCTTATGTTACCATCACCACTGAGACACTCAGTAAACCAACCTTTTAACAACTCTAAGGGGGTACAAATGATCTTAGGGTACATAGTCAATGTACCACACACACATTCATAATTCTCCTTTTTGATAAAAGGAAAGATACAAAAACACTATTGGACTAATTAGGTATTATATTTCAATCCAAAGCTTAGATACCACATGTAACAACCCTGTTGGGTGCTAACAAGAAAAAAATAATTTTTTTAAACATATATAGTAGTAATAGATTACACTACGATAATATAAATAATGATCACGTAAATTACTCCAAGAGTGATAATTGTAAATAATTACGTGACATTTAACAATCACTACATAAATCAATTATATAAACTAGTTGCAAATATCTAGCCACTGATTATACAATACACAGTCACTATTATCAATCTATAGTGGTTAGGTAATTACAATTCTACATGAAAATACTTCTAATAATAATTAAAACATAATAAAATTTACATATATAAGATACATGGCTCCCTAAATCATGAGTTTCCTAATCGATCCAGTATCTATGGTAATCTCAAGAGTCATCTCATAAGTAGTACTATTATGGGGAGATAAAGCATCATCTGAAACATTTTCCACGCCAACCATAGACCAACAATCCCCCATATCAATCCCATTAGAGAATGGCCTTGCTTCACAAATAGGTAGATAATGATGGTGTGATAATCTAGAGTAACAAGCAAGTACCCATGTGTTGAAAGATTTCAAAAACTAAACATGTAGTGTATTAAATAAAACTCATTTTATTGCAAGATATTGCACATACATATAAAACATACAAAAGAATGATAATGTATCACTAAACATAATTTAACCCCAATGTTCATTAAATTTACATCCTACTAGCACTCATACCACATAACATGTTAAACATAGAAGAAATTAATGCATACATTTATTCTATCAAATGTATGAATGAATCTTTCATTATTATCTATCCCAGACTAGAAATAATGACTATAGTTTATACCACCCAAGTAAAATACACATTTAAATAGAGATTCTAACGACAATAATAAGTTTTCAGACATACTACACCCCATGATAACCCATATTACCATAGTCTAGTAATATAATACATAACTACTAGTTTTACATAATTAGTTATATTAAGTATTCTTAAATACATGGAGACATAAGCTTATATATTAGCAACCAAATATAACCTAATAATTTACAGTTTCCATGGAACACATAATATTTTTTTAGAACTAAAATGACTAAGGGGGGTGAATCAGTCTTCAAAAATTTCTTATATAATATTACTTAAGAAATCCTATATCATTTAGACAAGCATGTACATATTAGCAATCATAAGCATAAAATCATAAGAGCATGAAACACATGAACACAATATGTATGTGGGAAAACTTCAAGGGGAAGAAAGCCCACTGATGATGCAAATGGACTATAGTCTTATAAAACAAGCATCAACTTTAGTGAAGCACTAAATTCACATGGAGCACCTACCCCAACTATCTAAACACCAACTCAGATAGGCTTTAATAAGCACCCACTTGTAAGGAGGCACTAACCTATAGGCACTAGAATACCATACACATGGCTCTAGATGTTTTATTAACCTTTTAAACCAACCCTTGGCCCCCTCAACCCCCTTTGGTTAGGATATTATTAAAATTATTTAAAAACACCCATTTACCCCATTTTGGATAATTTAATTAAGTTAATTATTTTAAATGAGCCTATTTAGACCTCCCCACCTAAACCCATGGGTAAATGATCGACACCTAGCCTTAAGACTATTTCCCACCTTGGTATGTAATGCCCTAACCTCTTAAACTTCTTCCTCATGCATACCAATAAAACCTTAAATAACCTTAAACCATTTACCATTAAAACATTGGTCTTAACAACCAAATTTAATTATAAATAGATAATTTTAGTAATCTTGACCACTTCTCCCATTGTTGATGTAGTCATCCCTCAACTAACACCAGTTGAACAAGATTGATGTCGGTTACTTAATCGTATCCCAATGACCCTTGAAAGAGAAGTTGAAAAAGTGGAATAATCTATAACACAAATGAATGATTCTTATGTGAACTAAAGACAAACTAGAGCCACTCTAGAGACATAAAAGTGCCCCAGTAACTCACCACAAAGAGATCAAGGATTGTTACTCTATCTACATTACTTCAGATTCCTAAGTAACACTTAGCTTCATAACTTCTTCAAGCTAGAAACTACCAAGATAAGAATCATGTACTTGTTTCTGAAGGAATGAGCAGGAGATACACAGGATCCACAGGATCAATCCAGGAGAGAGAACCCACAACAAATAACCTGCAAATATTTCTAGAGAATAAATAAATTTGTCACACCTAAAAAATAGGTGATAATCCACAAATTTCTCTGTATATTCTCAATAATCTCTCGTTAATTTCTCATATAATGCAAAGTATTTATAATACAAATAGTTTGTTTCATGTTAACAAACTATTTGTAATGATTACAAAATAGAGAAAACAAACTATTTGTTTTCTCATACTACGAACAAATATATTGTTGAGAAATTCTCAACAATAAAATAAATTAACCGAGGTAAATAAATTTTACCCTCGGTAATAAATAACTTACCCTATTAACCCTAGGTAAGCTTAAATATGCATTATTCCAACATCCTCCCTTAAGCGAAACATAGGGAGAATGACAAACAAGGATGGGTCCCGGCTACTAGGCCTGATAAGGTACCCATGTACAAACCAATCAAAATATATGAAAAAATAAAGGAAGGAAGGACTTCATGGGAAATCCCCCCAAAGGACAACTTCCTTCACCCCAAGCATCGCTCACAACTGAAGATAACGAGGAGAAGCCAAAGGTTTAGTGAAGATGTCTACAATCTGCTCAGCTGTAGGCACAAACTCTAAAGAAAGAACTCCATCTTGAATAAGATGTCGAATGAAGTGCATGTGAATCTCAATGTGTTTTGTCTGCTGATGCTCAATAGGATTACGTGAAATAGCAATCGCACTTTGGTTATCACACCAAAGAGTAGTAGGACCCTGCTGTGTGAAGCCAAACTCTCCAAGCAACTATCGAAGCCAAAGTATCTCCTGACTAGCTTTGACAACACCTCGATACTCAGCCTCAATGGAGGACAATGCAATAGTAGTCTGCTTTTTACATGCCCAAGCAACTGGACCTGAACCAAGTGTGAAAGCAAATCCACAAGTGGACTTGTGAGTGTCAACATCACCAGCCCAATCAGAGTCAGTGTATCCAACAAGCTGTGTAAAACTTTGTGGTGTGTAATGTATACCAAAGTGAGTGGTGCCCCGAATGTAGCACAAAATACACTTGGCTGCTTGCCAATGACTCTCATGAGGCTCATGTGAGAATCGAGAGACAAGGTTCACAGCAAATGTGATGTCAGGACGGGTATGAGTTAGGTATAAAAGACTACCTACAAGTTGCCGATACAAAGTGGAATCAACAAGAGGAGTCATACAAGTGGCAGACAACACAATACCTGACTGATATGGAGTGGGTGTAGGCTTACAATCAACCATGCCAAATCGATGAAGAAGATCTGTCGCATACTTCTGTTGTCTAATAGAAATGCCCTCAGAAGATTGAAAAACTTGAAGACCAAGAAAATAATGTAGAAGTCCCAGATCTGTCATATCAAACCTATCTGCCAACTTGTCCTTGATGTCATGTATCAAGGAATCTGAACTACCAGTGAGGATGATATCATTAACATACAAAACCAAAATGACAAGCTCCTCACCTTGCTTCAGGATTATACATTGTGATCTGACTCACAACGAATAAAACCAAAACTCAAAAGAAAACTATCCATCTTCTCGTACCAAGCTCTAGGAGCTTGTTTGAGGCCATAAAGAGAACGACGGAGTCTACAAACCAAGGATGAGTCCTGTACAAATCCTGGAGGCTGCTCCATATAGATCTCCTCATGGAGATCACCATGTAAGAAAGCACTTTTCACATCCATATGAAAAATAGACCAAGAATGTGAAGCAACAAGAGAGAGTACAAGCCGAATAGAATCCATCTTAGCTACAGGGGCAAAGGTCTCAGATTAATCAACCCCTTCAACCTGTGAAAAACCCTTAGCTACTAATCTAGCTTTGTACTTATCTACTGATCCATCTGCAACATATTTGGTCCTATAGACCCATTTACATTTTACAAGTTTTCTTCCCTTAGGAAGAGGGACAAGATCCCAAGTATCATTCTTCATTAATGAAGAATACTCATCATACCAATAGCCTCAAAAAACAACACTGGATCATTTGTACAAGCTTGTCCCAAAAGAGCAACACCAGATGTCTATGAGCGAGTGCGACGAGAATCAGATGGATCACCAACAAAAGAACCAGCTGCATGTAGAGTGCTCTTTGCCCATTTAGGCAAAGGTGGTGAAGAAGATGGCTGTGGTGGCTGAATAAGTGCAACATCATCATCATCAACAATAGAAAGCAAATCCTCACTATCCTCAGTAGAAGGAGGGGGAGAAGAAGAACTAGATGTACACTCCTGTGGAGTGGGTAGCTCATCAACCTGAACATCCCGTCAAAACAACACATCATGTGTGATAGGATCAAAAAGACGGTAGGCTTTTACATCTTCACAATAACCAACAAAAATGAGTGGTTGGCTTTTCTTCTCCAATGCTTTATGTTTGTCATCAGGAATGAATGCCCATGCTTGACTCCCAAAGATGCGAAAATATGAAATATCAGGCTTGATCCCAGACCAAGCTTCTTCTGGTGTCATATTTTGCACAGCTTTATGAGGCATATAATTTTGAATGTAGTTTGCACAATTTACAGCTTCAGCCCAATATTGTGGACCCAAATTTTTAGAGTGAATCATACAATTAGCCATCTCTTTCAATGTTCGATTCTTCCTCTCTGCTACACCATTTTGTTGAGGAGTGTGTGGTACAGTGAACTGATGTTGTATCCCATGCTCAATACAAAAATCATAGAAAGCATTACTGTCATATTCCCCCCCCATTGTTAGTGTGTATCTTCTTAAGAGGAAGAGATGATTGTTTTTCAATAAAGGCTTTGAAAGCCTTAAAAGTTTCAAAAACTTCACTTTTCAACTTGAGAAAATATACCCAAGTTTTACGAGTGAAATCATCAATGAATGTGAGTGCATATTTAGCCCCTGAAAAAGAACGAGTTGGAAAAGTCATCAAATCACTATGAACCAACCCTAAGGGTGCATTTGCACGTGTGGCCTTACCAACTGGAAATGGATCCTGGTGTTGTTTACCAACTAGACAACCAGGACATACCCCATCAATACATGAGACCTTAGGAAGGCCTTTTACAAGATGTTTTGTACTCATTTGTTGCATATATCCATAACTCAAATGTCCCAATATCTCATGCCACAATTTGCTAAGATTATTACCATGTGCTATAAGTGAAGAACCAGAAGACATAAAAGACTCAAACTTATCAAAAGTATAGAGTCTTGCAGTATGGTCTGCTGTACCTGTAGCAACTATCTCACTAGGATCATTACATTCTCTTATTACAACATTATGTGAATTAAACTCCACAATTTTACTAGTACTAGAATTACATATTTGATATACAGAGAGAAGATTAGAAGAGATTTGAGGTACAAGCAATACATTGTTAAAACATCCATCCTGTTTATCAACAGTACCTGATCCCAAGACTTCAATCTGTGAGGAGTTACCCATAACAATATGTGATGTACTACAATTTGTAAGGGAAGACAATAGATCCTTAGAATGTGTGAGATGGTGAGAAGCACCTGAGTCAAAAATCCACTGATCCTGACATGAAGATATAGCCCTGGCTGAAAGTGCTTTCCCTTTTCCTATAGAAGTAGAAGGAGATGGAGACGGAATAGAAATTTTGTGTTGTCTGACCACTGCCTCTAATGCTTCCATCTTCTTAAAACATATACTTTCATCATGATTAGGACCACCACAAAAATTACATGGACCAAATGTTTTCTTCTTTTGCTTAAAGGACTTTTTGGTCTTAGTAGATTTAGAATGATGAGGTGATTGGGTGGTGGACTCTGGAGGGTTATTTGAAGGTGCTTGATTTTTAGACTTAGGTGAAGGTTTTCCTTTAGAAGAATTAGCAACTAGAGCATGACTAGGACCAGGTAGAGCATCTAAGGCCATTAATTTTGTTTGCTCCCTAGTCAATCTTTCACAAAAAACTTCAAAGGAAGGCCATTTGAATTCATCACCTAATGTATCCATCATAGTATAAAAAGCAGAGGAAAAAACACTATATGGTCCTTTCAACTTTAACAAAATCATGAAAATGCACTCCTGATCACTTTTGTCCTTGTCACTAGCTTTCAACTGTGACCTTATAAATTTGAATTTTGCCAAGAATTCATCTATTGAAGGGAAATCTGATGGAGAGAGAGTACTCAATTCTGCATCTAATTGCAAAATTTTAAACTCATTAACTTTGCCAAATAGGTTTTTAAATTTTTCCCATACCTCTTTTGGCATAGTAGCATCTGCAATGTGAAATTGAAGATTATCTGAGACATTGAGGCAGATCAATCCAAGAGCCTCATCCTGCTTACAACCATATGCATATTTGTCTTTTTCAGTGGTGAATGCTGCAGGTGTCGTTTCAGAAAAAATTCTCCATAAGCCCTTTGATTGAAGGAGTTGTTGCATTTTTGGCTTCCAAACATGGTAATTTGTAGAATTTAGAGGTTCAAACAATCGAGATTCCATTCCCGAGGAAGATGATGAAGTTGACAAGAACAATCTAGACATTTGTTTTTCCTCAAAAAACACCCCTCCCGTTACAATTTAACGTCTCCCGACGAAAAAAAAAATTAGCCTTGACTTATAAAAAATTAAAAAATGGCTTTTATGCAAAAAAATGTAGGGGGATTTGACTCCAAGACCTCCTCCCTACAAATTTTTAACAAAATATCTCTAGTCATTTTAGCAAAGTCAAATTTGAACTTTCAAAGCTAGAGACTTGCATTTAAACCACTAAAAATTAAAATAATTAATTAAAAAAAGGCCAAAAATTACTCAAACATGTGAGATATCATTTGAATAATCTTTGGCTTTATCAAAAATAATTCTTTTTCCAGCAAGGCGTGGTGGTCAGGGAAATATTTGAGAAAAATAGCCAAGGAAAAAACACCTTTCAGCAATGCAGAATGGCTCCACTTGATCTGCCAAAAAAGACTGTACGGCCTACTCCAAATCCGTCCTTCTCAGCATGAAATAAAATATTTTGAAGTCTTCTATCACATGAAATTTTCATATTTGGATTTTATGCAGCATAAGGCGTTCAAAAATAAAAAATCCGTACAGCTATGCAGCAGACAAAAAATAGTTTTTAATTTCCTGTTGTTGGCTTCCAAAACGTTGTACGGCCTGATCCAAATTCGTCAAAATTTATATGGATAGAAATATATTAGAGTCAGATTTCATTAACAGGTCTCATATTTGAAAAAATTCAACCGTACGATCTACCACATCAGAAAAACAGACAGGTACTGCAGTCTGCCAACAGTCTGCCAACAGGGACCAGTCTGCAATTTTTTGCATGAAAGAGCTGTACGTCCTGATCCAAATATGAAAATTAAAATTGAAATGGATTCCTGACTTGATTTTATATGCCTCCATAAAAAAAAATCTGATTTTGGAAATCTGTACGGTCATTTAATGAGCATAAAGTACAGACTTTTCCAAAAAAAAAAGTAAATAAGAACCAGAATTTGAGAGAATTAAAAATATATGTAACACATCAATAAAATAATATTTTTGAATGTGTTAAAAGATGAAAAATTTCAGGGAAGAGGATCTTCAACTGGAACTCCAAGCTCTGATACCATGAAAGAATGAGTAGGAGATACACAGGATCCACAGGATCAATCCAGGAGAGAGAACCCACAACAAATAACCTGCAAATATTTCCAGAGAATAAATAAATTTGTCACACCTAAAAAATAGGTGATAATCCACAAATTTCTCTGTGTATTCTCAATAATCTCTTGTTAATTTATCATATAATGCAAAGTATTTATAATACAAATAGTTTGTTTCATGTTAACAAACTATTTGTAATGATTACAAAATAGAGAAAACAAACTATTTGTTTTCTCATACTACGAACAAATATATTGTTGAGAAATTCTCAAAAATAAAATAAATTAACCGAGGTAAATAAATTTTACCCTCGGTAATAAATAACTTACCCTATTAACCCTAGGTAAGCTTAAATATGCATTATTCCAACATTTCAATTTGATATTTAGTTTTTAGTAGTTCATGATTTAATCCATTCCTAATCTCTCTCTACACACCCTTTGTGTTGAAGTCATAAAACTCTAAATACTCCCAAACCCACCAAAGCACCCACTAACCATTCCTAACTATTTGAATATCAAATTCTTGTATTTGATATTTCCAAGACCCTCATTTATCCTCACAACCATTATATAACTCCAAAAAAGCCTATAAAACCCTTCTTTTAGCTTACTTTAACATCCATTCTACCCAAAACCATAAACCTATAGTGACTGATAATAGTCATACTTAATGGGCATTAGTCATCCTAGATTGGTCTCAATCACATTGACCATCATTGATTACCAATGATCAAAATTAGTCACTGTGTAAACTTATTTTACCCAAAATAACAAGTCAAAACCACCTACAACCACAACCAAAGCCCTATTTCCTAGTCCCTATTATCATATAGAGTTAGAAGCAACAACCTGGACCAAATTTTAATAGTTTAGCATTTCTTCTTAATATTATTTTTTTAATTTACTTATCTATAGGAAAGCATTTATTTCACTTTTATTAAATACTTTCATTACTCTATGAAAAACTCTCTTATCAACATTTTCCTGAACTTAACCTATTTAAAAGTGGATTAACAGCCTCCAAGGAAGTCTAGTGCTTCTTAGATCTAGTTTTTGCTAGGTAATCCACCCATATATCTTGTTAATCCACCCTTTTATAGTTTTTCTCTGATTTTCATACCATCCTCTTGATACAAAGAGGATTTCTCTATAATCAACTAAATCACAAGCACACAATGAAATCCAAGTTATTTTTAAACCACACCCCTCTTTTAAGTTTCTTCTTATTTTCTAAGAAAAAGAAAATAAACATGAAAAAAATAGTGAAACATTTTGGCATGCCTGGTGGGATCCTAGTCTTTTCTTGGGTTCATAGTTACATTTAGGTGTATTTCTCATTATTTTATACTCATCCAAGAAATTAAAATTTTCTTTTGGGTTTAAAAATAACTTGCATCCATTACTTGTTTGCTTGTTTAGTTCACATATTTTAGTTAAAATAGTGAAATTAATCATAAAAAAGCACTCTTGTAACACAAAAAATACCAAATCACTCATTCAAATAAAACATCAAACACTGATATAAGGCTTGACTAGGATTTCATCACCTAGCAGTAAACCTTTCCCTTGGCTATCCCACTTGGACTTTACTACCAAGGGGAGAAACCAAAACTCAATTCATTCACTGAGTATAATCTTTTGCATTTGGTATATCTTGGATAAAAACCTAACACCCTTTTCAATATATTGTTTGAAGTGAGGGGGTAGGCCCCAATATCAATCCACGTACTAAATTATAATATAGATTTTGAGAGCCTTGAACAACCTGAAACCATCCTTAGAATTTTTTTCTATTTCCCATTCTGCAAGCCAAGTTGAGTCACATAACTTCTAAATTAAGGCATAAGCCATAAGCGAGGCAAAAATAACCTTTGGGATTTAAACATACCCTAGTATGTGGTTTATCTTCTTAACTTTTATTTTCTTCTTTATGTTTGAGTTATGAGGAATCTAACCCCCTTGGAAATATTATACCATCTTACCTTCATACACCTTATCTCCATTGCCTTGTTTAATGGGGATCCCTCTTGAATTTTCTCAAGGAGATCCTAACTTTATTATAATCATAGAAAATAACCCTCTTTCTTTATAACTTTACTTTGCATCATGATCCACTTGTGCTCCCAACCTCACCTATAACCAACCAACAAACTCTTAGAATTTATTTGGCCATTGTCATAACCCACCTCACTACAACTATCTCAAACTCACCAACCTTTGGGTTACTTATCCCAACCATCATATCAACTACCTTAACCTCATAAAACTTTAGACTACCTACCCCAAATATCATATCAATTACCTAAACCCACTTTGAGGTAACCCTCTTTATCTATAACTATCAAATCAAACCACCTTACCCAGCTTTAAAAACTTATCAAACATATCAAACCAACCAACCTCATCAAATAAAACCAACAAATATCAATCAAATATCTCAAACCCATCAAACTTATCAAATCAATCAAACTTTTTGAGCCAATCAAACTTATTCAACCAACTAACTTTATTAAACCAACCAATTAGCTCACAACCTCAAGATCCATTGGTGCACCCTATTATTAGGTAGTACACTCTTCTAGGGGAATCATATGCCTCAATCTTATAAAAATATTTAAGGGCTTATGTCTATAGACTTCCTTAAATCAAACTTATCAATAGTTCTCTTCCAAGACCAATTTGGTTTATAGAGAATGAGTTTTGTGCATATCATTGCACAAATAGACATGTGGTTAATAGATGTAAGTCTTTTAAGACATTTTTCCAAAACCTTATCAATAAAAAAGAGGTCCCAAAAGATATTCTCTGAGTTCCCCCAACCTAACCTTCAGTGTTTTCAAGTAATCAATCATTAAACCACTTCCTATACCCATTATTGTGCAAACTAATAATCAAAACCATCAGAACAATGAGGTCCATGCCTTAAACTTTATCCTTAGTGAACCTATGACTAAGGAAAATATAATAAAAAACCTCAACCTTTATCAATCCACTTTTTAACCAAGTGGATCCTTTCCAAATTCCTTTTGAAATCATCACTAAGGAAGAATCAACCTTAACCAATCCAATTATTAACCAAATGGAACCTTTTCAACTTTACTTTGAAACTACCATTAAGGAAATAACCTTGCCTCTTCCACTTCCCCTTGTTGTGGATCAAACTCAAACCAAACCACCTATTCTACTTTATCAAAAGGTGGAATCACCCCAAAAAACCATACATCTTCCACTGACACTTTTAGTGGAACCCACGTAAACCCCTTCACATATTCCACTTACCCTTTTAGTGGAACCAATCAAAACTACCTCATCTATTCCACTTTTTGTTCTAAAAAAACAAACCCCAACTCAAACCAATTCACCCATTCCACTAACCACTTTTAGTGGAATAAATGCAAAATACTTTAACTAAATCCAACCCAACCTCAAATTTAGCCAACTCAACCAAATTATTCTATAATATGCTCATATTTATCTACCTAATGACATTGTCTTTGGTTTGATTCCATTTTTAACAAGGTCAAATCTTTGTTATCTTACCTCAACCAATAAACCAAATAAATAAGTAAACCAAAATAATAAACCAAATCAATCATTCATCTTACCCACCTCAACCAATCAAGCCAACCTCTAAACCAAATCAATCAACCACAACCAACTCACCTATCAACTTAAACCAAAATCAACCCTTTATTTGAGATTTATTAAATAATAGTCTTTGTCACCTTTTTATCCAAGCTACCCATTACACATCATCCAGCTTAATTAGGATTCCCAACCTTCTTAAAACCTTCTTTGGAACCAAACCAAAGCTCCTTCATTGGGACAATTGAACATTCTTGTCCAACCAAAATTTATTCTAGGATGGTGTTACCAATATTATTTCTAGACCCAAACCCCATCATCATCCAATCTAAAAACATTTCCATCACCCTAGTAGCATAAGAGAAATATCACCTAAACCACCACCTATAACTTGAAATTTTCACCAACTAACAACTAACAAACTAACAATCTTTGGGATACAGATGAAGTCAGATTCATCCCCCATAAAACCCTCATGACTAACCAACATCTTTACCTAAAGCCTTTTTCACCTTAAGCATTCATGGAAAGAGCATCTAGGGGAGCTCTCCCTCTAAAGGCTTTAACCATTCACCTCACCTAGCTTAGAACCAATCCAACCTTTGACAAACCTTGTGCTTAAGAAACTTTTTTATGAAGACCAAAGCAACCTCCAACTTAAACCACACCCTTTAAACCTATTTTTGCCTTTAGAACCTTGATCGATACCAGTTTCTAGTATATCAATTTTGATCAACTTCTTATCAATGTTGGTCACTATCATAACCAAGGCCTCGCCAAAAACCTTGCCTTATGACCTAAATAGTCTAAACAAATCCAACTAAAACCTAAAACCCTCACCTAACTAACATTTCAAAGATAAATGGAATCACTTTATTTCATCCCTCCTTCTTAAAGCATTACCCATCTAAAACCTCTTCCACGTGTGATCAAGTATCAAAAAATTAACTGAGGGACACCCTCACTCTTAATTGGTTTGAACCATTTTCCACTTAAATATGGATTTAGGACATATCATAATTTGAGATCCTCAATGCCTTTACATTCACATCCATTCTTTTGTTAAAAATAAGTTCTAAATAATCTTGTGTCTAACTTAAGCTCATCCCTTATTTTCAAACCAAAGTCATTTCTTTATTTTTAAAGGGACAAATAATTAAAGTACAAGATCATGTGATTATCCACCACCACCTTAGCCTAATCCTAAGAATGGGTACCAAAACTCTACTCATGGCATGTTTCTCATAGATACTTTTCATCCCTACTAGGATGGAATCCCATGGTTATCTCTTAAAGCATCCTCTCACCCACTATTAAACCTTCTTGTGCTATGGTTTTGCCTTTATAAAGGTAACATTTAGGCCTATATAGACTACTCCATGCCTAAAACATATATAAAAATAAATTTGGGATGCTAAAAATATCATTTGGGTCAAAATCTAAAATCATGTAGACTATTCCCTTGAAGGAAAGCTACCCAAAATAATCAAAATTATTGAAAAAAAGGTAGACTGCTCCCTTGAAGGAAAATTCTCAACATAAACAAATCCAAAGCTTAGACCACTCCCTTGAAAGATGGCTATGTCAAACATTTGGCAAAGTAATCACTCACTTGGAAGCTTCCTACATCGATCAACTTCCTAAACCCATCAAATTAAAAAAATCTTAAATAAATCTTCCCCCATTAGGTAGCTTTCAAACATCATTCATAGACTTATCACATTTATCATTCTACACTAAATTAATGGCATGGACTTTGTCGATAATGGTGTGTAGGTCACCTAAAGAAGGGGCAAGCCATCCCCACAAGAAGGTTACACTATTATCCATTCACTTATCATTCACCTCCCTTTTTTACCTTTCAAAAATAAGGGATTTTGAGCTTACTTGACATTATGTGATCAAGGCATGCACTTTAACAAATGAACTAACAATAATTCAAAGCATGCAAGGGGATTATGTTCATACACCAACACATCTTGCTATTATGGTATCTGTTAACATGAGCATTTAATCTCCTTATTTTACTTTCATGATTACTTTTTTACAGGGTGTGTGTCTTCCATTTTTGAGTCATTAAAAACCTAATTACCAAATTTACACCCTTTTACCAAAAAGTGGGTCCCCCATTACCAAATAAAGTATTACACAAAATCAAACACCCAATATAAGCACCACCAAACCAAACATTTTCAAATTAACCACATTACCACAACTAATCATATATGGGAGAATACTTTGTTCTCCTCCAACCCACGAACCAAATAACCTCAAGCTTGGTCATTTTGGCCTACCATTCACACTTTTTGTGATCACACCTCACCTTGGTCATGTTGATCAGGTACCTACCTTACCATACTTTCTAAACTTGCACTACTTTTGTGCATAATCATTTAGGTGCATTGGAGCATGACCCCTTTATGGTCTTGACACCTACAATCATTTTGTCTTCTTAGGATCATATCCTACTTTTGGTTCCCTATAAACACATCAAACTTTCATAAGAGACTTGAGTTTACATTTACTAACCTAATATGCACACACTATTGTTAAAACTGGTTATCCTATCATTTATCTTTCTAGCACTATCCCTATTTTTCCAACCTACCTCAGCTAAGACTGCCTTCACATGGAGACTTACATTTATAAGTGTAACCCATATCATTTATGCCTAACACTATGGCTTGGTTCACTTGTCACTTGTATTCCCATATGTAGCCTTATTTTCCACTTCGTATAGTCCTCTAACCTTATCATGCACTTCTTACCCATTTATCAAACTTACACCCGGCTTCATTTTCACCTCATCATATCCAAGTTTGAGGAGGAACACCTCCTCCCATACTTGGGACATCCAACCTTTCATCAACCATTAGTTTTTGGTTTTCATCTTGCTAATACAAACTACACAACAAATTGGGCAAAATGTAGACACTATAATACCATACACTATGGCTCTAGTTATCACATTAACCCTTTAAACCACCTCTTAGCCCCATTGCCCCCCTTAGGTTAGGATATTATTAAAATTACTTAAAAATAACCACTTACCCCATTTTGGCTAATTTAATTACATTAATTATTTTAAACAAGCCTATTTGCACCTACCCACCTAAACCTATGGCTAAATGATCAACACCTAGCCTTAAGACTATTTCCCACCTTGGAATTTAAGGCCCTAACCTCCTAAAATTATTTCTCACATATACCAATAAAGCCTTAACTAACCTCAGACCATTTCCATTGGTCTTAAAAACTAAATTTAAGTGAAAATAGCTAATTTTAGTAAGCTTGACTACTTCACCCATAACCAACATCGGTCACCCCTCCACTGACATCAGTTGACAAAGACCAATATCAGTTACTTAATGTTAGCCCAATGAATCTTATAGGAGAGGTTGAAAAAGTGGATTCATCCAAAGCACAAATGAATGACTCTTGTGTGAACCAAAGCCACTCCAGAGACAAAAAGGGCCCCAAAAACTCATCACAAAGAGCTCAAGCACTGTTACTCTATCTATATTGCTCTAGGTTCCCAATTCACACTCAACTTTAGAACTCCTTCAAGATAACAACTACCAATATAAGTATCATGTAATTATTTTATTTTGATATTTAGTTTTTATTAGTTTATTCTTACATCCACTCCTAATATATCTCCACACACCCTTTGTGCTAAAGTTATACAACTTCAAATACTTCCAAACCCACTAGAGAACTCACTGACCATTCCCAACTATTTGAATATGAAATCATTGTATTATATATTTATAAGACCCTCTTGTATTCTCATGACCATTATCTAACTCCAAAACAACTTATAGAACCCTTCTTGAAACTCACCCAACATCCATTCTACCCAAAACCATAAACCTATAGTGATCGATAGTGGTCATACTTGATCAACATCAGTCATCCTTGACCAACCTCGATCACATTGACCATCATCAGTTACCAGTGAATGGTATCAGTCACTGTGTAAACTTATTTTTCCCAAAATAACAAGCCAAATCCACTTAAAAACCTCAACCAAAAGCACTATTTCTTAGTCCCTAGCATGGCATAGAGTTAGAAGTAATAACCTAGATAAGACTTTAATAGTTTAGCATTTATTCTTAATGTTATTTTTTTAATTTAATTATTTATTAGAAATAATTTATTTCAATTTGATTAAATACTTTCATTATTCTATGAAAACCTCTATTATTAACATTTTCCTAAACTTATCTTGTTTAAAAGTGGATTGACATCCTTGAACGAAGTCTAGTGTTTCTTGGATCTAGATTTCGCTAAGCAATCCACCCATATATCTTATTAATCCACCCTTTTCTAGTTTATCTATTATTTTTAGGTCATATTCTTGAGCTAAAGAGGACTTTTCTATAATTTACTAGATTATGAGTGCATAAAAAAATCTAGGTTCTTCTAAACCACACCCCTCTTTTAAGTTTCTTCTTATTTTTTAAGAATAAGAAAAAAAACACACAAAAAATAGTGAAACACAACCCCCTAAATGACTCAAAACCAACTCAGACACCTAAAATACCTGATCACCTTTAAAATACCTTATTTATCATACAATATATGATGATCTCATTTCTTATCTCTTCACACACTTTTATCCCTCTCAAAACTGGTCTCTAGCCTTTTTTGCTCAACTAGCCCTCTTATTAACTTGATTAGATCATATTACCTTGATTATCATATATATAACCTCTATAAAATGTTTATTAATAATCATATATTTTATTATTATGGTCTTAAATACCTCTTTATGATATAAAATATATCTTATTTCTTGCTTACTTTCTACATCACACAATAGGCCTAAAATTACCTAGTATTTATACAAGTCACTTGCTTAATTACTTCTTAGTCAGCCAAGCAATATTATCCTCTTATTTATTACATGTAATGGATCTCAAAACACCTCATAGATAAGTATAAAACATGATTTGAGAACATTTAGGTCTGACCTTTCTCAAATAGGACTTATCTCTCTTTTAGGTCTCATGGAGACCTAATCCCATTAGGCCTACTTAACACATGTTATCCTTTGATCTTGTTAGAGAAAATTCAGACACTTTACATGGAAAAAACATCATATTAAATCCCAATATACCCATTATAATCTCATCTAGGATCCATGTCACTTTCTATCTCAAACCACTACTTGCAGCACATCAATAGTATTGTTCTTATAAGGTCTATGCATACTCAAAAAAATGGTCATAAATAATTGAAACAAATAAAAATTTGGAAAAAAAAACCATGAAAAAAAATATATATATAAAAAATATGCATGACATTAGGTTCATCATCATGTGAATTATACTTCATAAGTCAGGGTAAAAATATTCAAACCCTTCTCTACAAGTATCCCACTTAAAATTGTCAACTGGTCTCAAAACACAGTCATGAATACTTGAAATTCAATCACTAAAATAATAAATCCTATCACTTATGACACATTAAATATAATATTTTATATCTATATATCACTATCAAGTACAAATTTTCAAGTTATAATTCCAAATATTGGTCTTGTAGACCAATCTTTTGTCTTCAGTACACACAGTCAAAACTAAGCTAGTCAACTCATTTTGGATTTACTATTTCAATAACCTTCACTAATTTTAAAGATTATTAAAATCATGAATATAAAATTTGTGTCCTAAAAAATAAAATCATATGCATTATATGCTTCATCTAAAGGTAGAGAGCCTCCAACTCATCACTACCACTTGCTTACTCATATCTGCCAGTTTACCTTCAAACATAGTCATGGTGATAATGACTTTCAAAACTTATGAAGACACTTACATAAAATATTTATTCATGTGTATGATCATATGAGATCATTGCGTAAATATAATATATAATATACCATTTTCAAGTGACAACATTTATCTTATAGACCAATCTCACAATCTTATACCTTCACTATCTCATTTACATAAGACAGGTCAACTTATGAATAAAAATTTAAACATATGCACTAAATTCCAAAAAGTATATCTAATATTAAAATTTATTAAATTTATTTAAAATCCTTTTAATGTAAATGGATTCATCCCTAGTCCATGGTAACACTTCCCTAATCAACTTCTCATTTTTACCTAGCCTTCTAATTGTCTGCACCATTAGGTCTTTTAGCAATAGGTCAAATTGAATGATAATTTTATCATATTTAAGGTCTATAAAATTATTATAAACCACCATGGTAAGATAATAAAAGTACCAATCTTTAACCTCAATCCATTTATCAACTTTGACTTGGCCATCTCTATATGTTATAATAAATTTTTAAGAAACAAGGCCTTTCTTGTAGGGTTCACTCACTCACATGACAAACCAATTCCACCTGTAAATACATAATAGAGTACAATACATTATTTAATAATAAAAATAGGTCATACAATCCATGCTGAGACATTTCCATCAAGATATTCCATATCAGGTCAAAGTTAGTGTTTTAGAAAGGTTTTAAGTACCTTATAGTCTTAATGATCATTCATAAATATTGGCTCCTTATTCCAAAAACCAATGATTTTAAATTTTAGATATGACCCTCACCCATATACCATGAATTTATTAGGTTCTCATGTAGAGGTTACATGTGCCAATGAACACATGAAATTCCTTCTCGGGTTGATAACCCTTCATTCTGTGCACTTGAGAGATATTGAAACACTTTTTCTTTCCTTTTATTACAAAATTTGACCTCAAACTTGGTACACACACCTAATACAACCTATTAAACCATTTAAAATTCTCTCATTTTCATTATTACCTTGGAAAATGATCTTGATAACCCAACAAGCCACCATCTCTCCCTTTGTTCCTTAGGCTTTTGACCTGTAAATCACATTGGGCCTTAAAAATGACATTATATCCACTTTTCACGAACTCTCCACCTCACTCACAATCTAAAAAAACATCTCACATTCTAAAAAACTTATTTTCATCCTTCATATGCCTTGAAAACACTTCATGGTACCTCATTGGATTAGGTAGGGTCTAGAACTAGTCTAGATGCATGTTAGGTCTATAGATTATACCCCTGTAGACTCACCTTGAAGCTCTCATGAGTATTAAAATGCTTCATGTACATTATTAATCATCTTAAAACATACTCTTATGTCTATGTGCATCCATCTCACTAGGCCACCATGCTTTTTCATTCACAAGATTAGGCATCCTATGCATAAACCTTCTCAAGACACTTACTAGGTTCAAACACTTGACAACTTTATAAATTGATATTTAAAACACTCTTTGATGCTTCTACACATCGATCACATACCTTTCAATCTCATTAGATAATATCATACATAATTACACACTTATTCATTCACATGCTCATGATATGACTATGTTTATTATGACTAGGCTTCTCAAGAAACCTAGTACTCAAAACATGCTTAACTTGACCTCATCATAAAAGCTCTTTATGACAACATTGATAGTCATCAATCTGACCTAAATCATGATATTGACCTTAGAAGAATAAAATGGGTTGCTCTTAAATTCTCTCTCAATAAAGAGATAATAGGTTTCCTTCAAATTCTCTCATATCACATGGCTCATATCTTACAGACCACTCATCATGTATCTTCACAAGATACACCTTGACATTAATGACATCAACCTTGACCCTAACATAAATGATATCAACCTTGACCTTGAAATCAATGAAAACCTTCTCAACAAAATCCCACTATCATTTATGGAAAATTATTCTTCAATATGATAACTCGCATCTCCCCTAATTGGTTAATCTCCCTCCTTAGACTTTCTCCCCTTTGACATTAATGATAAAGGGTCCTACATAAATTGTCATTTAGAACCATACCTTATTAATAAATGAGCTAAAAACATATAATATGAATCATTTAAGGTAACATAATCCCCCTTACTCCAAGCATACCTCCTTTAGATGAGTTTTGATTATAAGGCCACTTCTTAATGCAAATCAAAATCAATCACAAACCTAAATATCTCCCCTTCAAACCAATCATCTATCATGCTTCTATTACCTAAATAGTGTCTCCATGAAGTCTAATGGAGTCAACACTTATTATAAGTCACTAAAACATTACAAGTTTAGGATATTCCTAGATCTCCATGCTCTCATCTGATTGTATGTCCTTCAATACCCTTTTAGGCTTGATTTGTATCATAGGTTTTATCTCTTCATCATCCATTTGATCATAAATGTGGGAAGACATAGGAATTATTGAATTATTTTCATATTTCAATAATGATCTATCATAACAAGTAGTCCACTTGATATTTTAGATAGATCATGACTCATCTTTATTATCTTTAGTTTCCAAGCATTTATTTGTCTTCTCTCTAGCACTCTAGAGGCTTCAAACCTCCTATTTTGACTTAATGACCTTTTGACCTTGTTAGGAAAAAAAATTTAAATATGTCCTACATCATGACAACTATAAAAAACCAAATTATACATACCTCTTAATTGATGTGAGTTATGAATCCTTCCATAGTCTCATGAATACTCATTTTTGGAGGATCTTCTACACTCTATTTCTCTATGACCAAACTGATTGTAGACAAAACAATAACCATTTAATGAATTGGAATACCTTATAGGATTGGGATATTTTATAAGTCTTTTCATGTTGACCTTCTTATCTTCAATAGTCTTCTTGAGGTGCCTCTTTTTGGTTTTCTTTGAAACCAAGACCTGTTTTATCACTTACATACTTTTGACTACTCAAGATATCATTTAATACCTTAGATCTCTTTTCAAACTTCATAAAGGTACTTACCTTGATAGATGCTTGATTCAACTCAATTTTCAAGGATTCCACTTCAGTTTCATACCTGATGCAGTCTTCTTCATTAGACTTTAGGCTTGTTTTTATTGCCTTCATTTGTGCCTCAACTTGATTGATTATTTCATCATACTCCTTGGAAGCGTTACTCATCCTTTCCTCAAATAATCCAATCTAATCCTCATATTCCTTAGCTAGTTATCTTAGTTTATGATTTTTTTCCTTTAAAAATTCAATTCTTCTAGTGCACTTACCAATTCTACCTCAAGATCTACATCAGCTTCCTCTTCATCTAATTCCACATCAACCATAATGCCTTTCCCAATTGAACAACCTTCATTGTCTAATTTTATGGCCATAAATATGGTTTTGTTATCATCATGTTCAAATTTTTGACTACCTTTATCACTATCAGATTCAATTGAGTCACTTATATTAGAAGGGTTATCTTTCTTAATGTGGAAGCTTTTTCTTATTCTTGAATTTTCCTTTCCTACCTTCATACTTCTTGACTCCTTATTTTTATTAGGATTATACGTATTTTTGTCATCTTCATGATGTTCATCATGCTCATACTTATCTTTATTAGGGCATTTGGATGCAAAGTGACTAATCTTGCCATAGTTGAAACATTTGAAGGGAAACTTACCTTTGCACTTACTAGATCCAAATTTCAACTTCCTTATGAACATGTATATTAGTTGATTATCATCAACATATGAGCATTACTCATCTTAACCTTATTTTATTTTGATTTCTTCTCAACATTAAAAGTTTCTTCTTTTTCAGGAGGTCTTCCTTAACTGGTTCTCATCTCATAGGCAATCAAGATGCCATGAAGCCCATTTATCTCTAGCTTGTCCAAATCTTACATCTCTTCTACTATAAATACTTTAGAATAAAAAGTAGGAGTTAGTGATCTAAACACTTTTTGAACAATAGTATATTATTTAACTTCTTCTCCCAATACTATAATGATATTGATAACTTCATCAACCTTCAATAGGTAGGATGCAATGGTTTTATCTTCATTCATTTTTAGGCTTTTAAACTATCTTCTATGAGTTTACAACTTGGGCATATTTACCTTGGTTTCACCTTTATATATGATCTTCAATTTGTCTCATATCTCTTTAGTATATTCAAAATGCATTACCTTCACAAGCTCTACCTTTGATAGGCCATATAAAATAGCATTCATTACCTTGGAATTATTTTCACTTTCTTACCTATTGCATTAGTTGGTGGAATAGGAGGAGCACTATATCCATCCATAATTGATTTCCAAATACCATGTACTTATGACATAAAATATATCTTCATCCTAAAAATCCAAAAGGCATAGTTATATCCATTGAACAATAGATCCTTATTGGTAGAGAAACCACCTTAAGTTTGCTAGCTATTTATCCTTGCTTCTAGGATCTCCTTTAGGATTTTAGACTTACCTCAAAGGACTAGGATACGATACTAAATATTGGAATAAAAATGACTAAGAGGGGGGGGGGGGGGGGGGGGTGAATCATTCTTCAAAACTTTCTTATATAATCTTACTTAAGTAATCATAGATAATTTAGACAAGTATGTACATCTTAACTAGCATAAATACCAAATCACAAGAGCATGAAACACATGAACATAATGTATATGTGGGAACCCTCAAGGGGAAAAAACACACTAATTATTCAAATGGAATATATGACTATAATACAAGAATAAAATTTAGTGAAGCATGAATTTCACATGGAGCACTAACCCTAACTAGTTAAACACCAACTCAGCTAGGCTTTAGCAATCACCCACTTCCAAGGAGGCACCAACCCCCTATATGACTTAGCACAAAATTATCCACCTAAAAAACTTTATCACCTTAATAATACCTTGTGGCTTATATAACATATGATGATCTCCTTTCTCATCTCTTCACACACTTTTATCCCTCTCAAAACTGGTCTCTAGCCTTCTTCGCTCAACTAGCCCTCTTCTTCACTTGATTAGGTCCTAAGGCCTTGATTCTCATATAAAAAACATATATAAAATGTTCATTACTAATACTATATATTATTTTTATGGTATTAAATTCCCCCTACTTTTTAATATATCTTCTTTCTTGCTTACTTTTTACATCACATAATAGGCCTAAAATTGCCTAGTATTTATATAATTCACTTGCTCAAATCCTTCTTAGTCGGCCTAAAAATATTTTCCTCTTAGGTAAGCCATGGAATGGATATTATAAAACCTCATATATAATTATCAAACATTATTTTATCTCTTTGAGGTCTGAACTTTCTCAAATAGGTCATATCTCTCCTTTAGGTCTCATGGAGACCTAATCCCATTAGGCCTACTTAGCACATGTTACCCTTTGATCTTATTAGAGGAAATTAAAATAATTTACATGGAAGAAACACATCATATTACATCCAATTATACCCATTATAATCTCACCTAGGCTCCATGTCACTTTTATCTCAAACCACTACTTGGAACACATCAATAGTACTATTCTTATTAGGCATATGCATACTCAAAAAGTATATCATAAAAATTGAAGTAAAAAACAAAATTTCCCAAACAACCATGTAATATATATATATATATATATATATATATATATATATATATATATATATATATATATATATATAGAGAGAGAGAGAGAGAGAGAGAGAGAGAGAGACATGACCTTATGGTCATCATCATGTATATTATACTTCATGATCTGGGGTAAAAAGATTCAAACCTTTCTCTATAAGTAGCCCACTCAGAGCTATCAACTGGTCTCAAAACATAGTCATGAAGATTTGAACTTTAATCCATGAAATAATAATTATTGTCACTTTTGACACCTTAAATATATTATTTGACACACACACAAACACACACACACATATGTCAAATAATATATTTAAGGTTTAATGCCAAATTTTGGTCTTGCAAACCAATCTTTTGTCTTCAATACATAGTCAAATCTAAACCAGTCAACCCATTTTAGATTTACCATTTAAATCAATTTCACTAATTTAAAAGAATATGAAAATAATTAATATAAAATTCATGTCATAAAAAACAAATTAATATGAATTAGATGTTTCAAATAAAGGTAAAGAGCCTCCAACTCATCACTGCCACTTGCTTACTCAGATTTCCCAGTTTACCTTCAAACATAGTCATGGTGATAATGACTTTAAAAAATTATTTAGACACTTTCATATAATATTAATGTATGTGTATTATCCTATGATATAATTAGGTAAATATTAGATATAAATATACCATTTTTAAGTGACAACATTGGTCTTGTAGACCCATGTCCTAACCTTATAACTTCACCATCTCATCTACAGAAGACAAGTCAACTTATGAGAAATATTTTAAAAATATCCACTAACTCCCAAAACATATATACAATATTAACATGTATTAAATGTTTTTAAAAATATCTTCATGCAATTTTATTCATCCCTAGTCCATGGTGACACTTCCCTAATCAACTTCTCACTTCTGCCTGGTTTTTTCACTATCTCCACCATTAGGTATTTTAGCAATAGGTCAACTTGAATGAAAATTTTATCACATATAATGTATGAAAACTAATTATAAACCACCATGGGAAACTAATTTAAGTATCAAGCTTCAACTTCCATCCATTTATCAACTTTGACTCAATCAACTCTATTTGCTACAATAAATTTTCAAGAAATAAGGCCTTTTTTGTAGGGTCCACTCACTCACATGATAAACCAATGCCACTTATAGATAATTTGGAGATTATAATACATTATCCAATCATCAAAATAGGTCATAAAATCCATTCTAATCCATTTCCATCAATATTTTCCATATCAAGTCAAATTTGGGGTTTTAGAGAGGTTTAAACCACCTTACAGTCTTAATGATCATTCATAAAGATTATCCCCTTATTCTAGAAACCAATTATTGGAAATTTGAGATATTACCCTTCCCAATACACCATGAATGGATTAGGTTCTCATTCAGAGGTTACAAATTCCAACAAATACATGAAAGTCTATCTCAAGTTGAGAACCCATCATTTTATGCACTCGAGAGACCTTGAAACACTTTTTCTTGCCCTTTATTGAAAACTTTGACCTCAAAATTGGTAAACACACTTGGTAAAACCCATAACACCACTAAAAACTCTCACATGTTCATTCATATCTTGGAAACTAATCCTAATTCCCCATTAGGCCACCATCTCTCTCTTTACTCTCTAGGATTTTGATTTGTAAGTCATATTAGGCCTTAAAACTGACCTTTTAGCCACTTTCCATTCACTTTAAACCTCATTAACATGCTCAAGAAACATCTCACATGATCAAAAACTAATTTTCATCCTTCATAGGCCTTGAAAACACTTCATGGTACCTCATTGGGTCAAGCAAGGTCTATAACTAGTCCAGATGCATGTTAGGTCTATAGATTATATCCTTGTAACCTCACCTTGAATCTCTCTTGAATGATCAAAAGATTCATATACATGCTCAATAATCCTAAAACATCCTCTTATACATTTTTTCATCCATCTCACTGGGACACCATGGTTATTCATGTACAAGACTAGGCATCTTGTGCATAAACCTTCTCAAGACACTTGCTAGGTTCAAACACTTGATAACTTTATCAATTGATATTTAAAATAGTATTTGATTCTTCTAAACCTTTATCAAATAACTTTAAATATCCTTAGATAATATCATACATCAGTACACAGTTATTCATGCACATTCTCATGATATACTATGCTTTTTATGATTAGGCTTCTCAATACACCTAATACTCAAAACATGTTTACCTTGACCTAATCATCAAACCTCTTTGTGACAACACTAATAATCATCAAGTTATTCTGAATCATGATATTGACCTCAAAATAATAAAATAGGTTTCCTTCAAACTCTCTCATGTTAAATGGCTCATATCTCAAAGACCACTCATTATGCATCTTCACAAAATGCACCTTGACATCAATAACATCAACCTTGACCTTAATACCAATGACATCAAAGTTGACCTTGACATCAATGATAACACTTAGCAATAATTTTGTCCTATCATTTAATTAAACTCTCAAGTTTATATTCATGCATACATAATTTCCTACTAACTATCAAAAAACATATTATTCATAGTAATAACCAAAACACATACATTTACATAGGTATGGGTCTAGACATAACAAATATAGTATGTACCATTTGGGCATAACATATTTTTATACTATATAAATCTATGGCATCCCATAATATCCTATATATTTATGCATGATAACCTTAATTAAACATGAATAATCAATCTTACACTTATAAATAATGATAAATTAAGTACATGATTATGTTGTCCGGGTATACCCTAGAGTATACTAAAAATTCCCAATCAGAAGAAACATAATCTCTAGACACACATCATGATGTAGTATTTTATGCTATATATGTCTAAACACTTGTACATATTGATACTCTCACATATGGACTACACAAAAGTTTTTAATATTATTTGCATATAATACTAACATTCATTTATGACACATATCAAGGTTTTACAAGATTTCACAATTAGTAATTTTATGAAACTTTAAGATATAATCTAAGTACTGTAGTCATTTTGACCTCTCTAAAATTCAATATTCAATTCTCATTATTTACTACTTGTTCTCAATATAGAATAAAAACAACCTTTAACTCAAAACCACTCTATAAGGTATTTGTAAAGTTATTTTGTGTTTATACTCTACACAGTCTAAGCATGTCATCTTTATATTCCACTATATAATTTGGCCCTATTGACATGTTTAAATAACACTATTGTGATATGTATATACTACTTGGTTTGTACTAGCATTTGAAGCATAGCCAAAATATAAATTTAACCTCTTCATGGCTTCCATATAGACATATGTCTTCATAGCTTTGAATGTCAATAAAAAATATTTAGATCATATAATTATGTATTTCATAGTCATAACATTAGTTATTCAAGAGTATAGTAACATTACCACTAAAATGTTTATCTTTACTATTGTTTACATCAATTATAGTGATATCCTTAATAATAACTATATAATAGTTCTATTTGTAGTTCTTACATCATGTTTGATGGATTTATTATAGTCACACACTTTTATTTCATCAGTTAATACTATTATGCAATCATTAGAGTTTGAGGCATTCTACACTTGAATGTTTTCATTTGAAATTATCATCATAGAAAGTGAATACATAAATTGACTCACCACCCCTACCATCGCCATACACTATATTGCCACCATGAATCATGAAACCTAGAATGAAATGATGTAATGTTATTACCTTATAATTCAAATCATTTTCAATGGATCCTTTACCTTTCTCTCCTATTCAAAGACATCAAATTTTTCTAGTTGATTTTGGTACCACCCTACCATACAAGCCTATTACAGTCCAACTAGCACATTGTCCATCTATTTCAATGTCTAAATACACTCTATGAATTATTTCCTCTAATCTCACCCTTTCTCTTCTTACCTTGTGAATGGCTAAATATTCCCACACAAAAATGGCAATTGCACATAATGTATGCATTCATTTCCTCATTTTATTTTATTTTATTTTATTTTTATTTTTGCATATGTCAATTACTTGATTTGAATCCTATGATTTGAAAATGTTTTTCTTGCTCTCAGGAAACTCTAAAAATACACCTATTTTTTTAAAATATTTTGGGGATTTCTTTAAAGAAAATAATCATTCATTTTTTTATCTTTTTGCTTCATTCTTGCATTTATGAATGTAGTAGGCAATGTATTTTGGGTCCTTCACCAAAGGATATCTCATCCTAAAGTTCACATAGACACTAGGATTAAATCATCCTTTCCCTATTTTAATCATAATATATATTTCCTTCAATGGTGGTTTTAAAAACTCGCTATAAATAGGAATTTAATATGATAAAAATGAAACTCATATTACTTCTTATTTCAACCAAGTTTTATAATAATATTTGATGCATGTTAATTACAAATATATTCTTGTGATATCTCCATATACATTGTTATCATAAAATTTCAATCCTATACTGCATTAAAAATATATAGCATTGCCTTATAAATCGTTATAAAAATGTTCACAAACTGCATACTACTATATACCAGAGCCAGGTTTTGTAGAGTAGACAAATTATTATTGATATTTAGGCATGGTTTAATTTATTTTTTTGAGTAATATAAAATTATATCCTAATACATATCCTCTAAATATCCTCAAGCTAATCATAAAACTCAAGGGTTATACAATAGTCTTTTTAATGTAATATATAATTAAATTATCTTAATTAGATTACTAACCTTTTTTTCTATCACCGTTCTACCTTTTTATAATGTCATATATCTTCCTTATTTCCTTTATTTCATTTTTTCCCTTTATGTCATCGTACCTTATTTTCTTTTCTTTTCTCTCTTCCATGTTGTCATTGCTAAACATTTCTTCTTGAGTCGCTACGTTCTAGCCTCTCTATTTAACTGTGTCTTTTTTTATAAACTCTTTCCATTTTCTTATTTTTTTCCCCTCATCCAAAATCACTACCTTTTATATTAATCTCCATTTAATTTTATTACCCTCATGCAAGGTTTCTACCCTCTATAAATCTCCTTGTCGTACTTCTATTTTAAAATTCTATCCTTGCATCTCTTTTTCCATTTCACGCAAAAATCTATTTTTATTTAGTGTTTTAGTTTCCCCAACAATTTTTAACACTAAATGGGATTTCATTTATTCTTTAAGAATGAATTCATTTCCACTTACCCTTTTTTTTTAAAACATTTAGCTTCACTTGAGATTTTAATTCTCAAAACCCAAGACTTAATATTGAGTTATATTTTAATTTCTTTTATTTTCTTATAATTGAGTTTAACTTATTTAATAAATCATGCATGCTTTTTTTCAATATTTATTCAAAGCCTTAGTTAAGTGGTAGTTTAATTCCACCTATAAATAGGTTATTATTTATGCATTATAACGTTAGCTAGGATAACCCATAAGTTAATTAAGAAATTAGTATACCAACTTAGCAAAAGTCCAAGTTATGAGTTTGCAATGAGGATAACCTAAGCCATTACCAAAATTTGACCCAACTAGTTAATATATCTAATGTTATCATTAAAAAAAATTCTAAACCAACATCCCAAAATAACATGATGTTATAACTATGAAACTTTTTGTCATGTCCACTATATAGACTAGTCTTAATGTCTTCAACTATCTTTTAAAATGATACATTAAGTCATATAGATTACTAAATTGTTAAGTAATAACATCTCTCAAACACAAAAATAAAGAAATAATAGAGAAATTTATGAATATAATTATAAGATTTATAATAATGAAATTAATCTTTTAAATGCATAAACTGAAATATGATCACTGTAAAAATACTTAAGCACTCCAAACCATACCAACTAGCTAAGTCATACAAGAATCAAACAAGTTATTATTCTAAGGTGTGTGTGTTGGGTTACTAGTAGTTCCTATGTTAACTCCAAATCATCCCATATATATCACCCTCTCTAATGATTCTCTCCCTCCTTCATGCTCTGAGGGAAGAATCAATCTTGCATCCACCTTGTGACAATAAGGTAGTTAATATGAGTCATCATAAATATCCAAAACTAATGATGCATAACTAACAAATAGACATCCTCAATATATAGAAATAAGAAATTAAAATTATCACATCATGTAAAATAATCATCATATCACTATCTAATAGCTATTATATGTCATAAATATCAAATCAAATCAATAATAATCAAATAATAACCACATAATCCATAGATTAAAAGGTTATAAAACTTAGGGTGAAATCGAGATGTAACACCTTTGATATACTACTACCATTTAAAACTCCACACATGGTATTAAAACTTCATATACCACTCAAATAGACCCCCACTAATGTCTTATAGGCTCAAAAAGACATTTTACAACAAACCACTACTTGAAACCCCTCATTAGTACTCAGTCTTATTAGGCCTATATACACCAAAAATATGCCTTTCAATAATGAATCTCAAACTCACTTAATCCACTAAAACATGATAAACCAAGTGAATAACTAGAGTATTTATGACCTCAGGTTCATCACCATATGATTGAAACACTTCAACTTAGGGAAAATAGGCTTAAACTCATCTCTTTAGTATCCTCACTTAGAACTACTAGGATTGTCAAAAGCTAGTCATGAAACTACTTGATATAAAACACATTAAATGAAACATTAAATGATTATAAATACATTAAAAATATTTTATAACATGTTTATAAAAACCTTAATCACAAAAAACATAAGCTCTAATATCAAACATTGGTCTTGCAGACCAATCTCTTGACCTTGTCTCACACAATCTTGCATAAACCAGACAAGACATTTTGAATTCAACTTTTCAAATTATTACACTAACTTAAAATATTTAAAATTTTATTAATATGAATTTAAAGTTGCATTAAAAAAAAATCATATGAATTATATACTTATATTGAGGGCATAGAGCCTCAAACTCATCACTGTAACTTGCTTGCACATAAATGCCATTTTTCCTTAAAACACAATCATGGTGACATTGACCTTCAACATCTATATGACCAATTTAAAAGAATTATTATGAAATTATATGATCCTATAACATATCCATACTATATTCAAATATAAACGTCATATGGTCTAGTGGTAACTATTGGTCTTATAGACCAATTTGTTGACCTCACTACTCACAGTCCTCACTGAGATAGATAAGCCATTTTAGATTCATCATTTTAATCATTTAACCTAACTTAAAAGATTTATACCAAGAATTAATAGGAAATAAAATTACCAAAAAATAACTCCATGCACTTTGTTTCATAATTCTATCATGATAACACATTTCTAATCATCTTCTCACTGTTGCTTGGGTTTTTCACTATTTGTATCATTTAGCCTTTTAACGACTGACTAACTTGGATGACTAGTTTAGAAAAATTTAGGGATATAACCTATCTATAAAAATTCATGTACATGAAACATTAGTCTCTACCTTCTTCCTTTATCCATTTTATTACTATGTCCAATACAACTTTTGATATCTATAATAATTATTTTAGGAATAAGCAGGTAACTTAACATTTTCTCTCTCCTCTAACCAATACCACTTGGATGTACTTGGGAGAGTCCAATAAAATATATAATATCTTAATTGAGCATATAAAAATACATTATGGGTACTTTTGATCAACATTTGCAACATTGGGTCCTTATTAGGGTTCTAAGAGGGTTTAAACCTATTTTTATTCTTAACAATCATTCATAAAGCATAGCCCCTCAATCCAAAAACTAATGCCTATAATTTTGAGATAGGACACTTCTCCATATATCATGAATTTATTAGGATCCCATGAAAAGGTTTTACAAGCTAATGATCACAAAAAAATCCTTCTTGGGTTGAAAACCCTTCATTTTATGTACTTGAGAGACCTCCAAATAACTTTTCATGACTTGTCCTTCACACTATGACTTCATATTTCATGAAAATACTTGAAACAACATAAATAACCTCTAAAATTTATTACATAAGATCAAACACCTTGAAATATAATCATTAAACCTTATTAGTTCACATTCACCCTTTTTGATCTCTAGACTTTGACCTACAAATCACATTTAGGCCTTAAAATTGACCTTCATGCCTCTTTACATACACTCTCCACATTAGTCACATACTCAATCAACCTCTCTCATTTTTAAACACTACCATACGTCCTTAATATTCCTTGACAAAAAATCATGATACCTCATTAAGTTAGGTAGGTTATAGAAGTGGTCTAGGTGCAGACTTGGTTTGAAGGTCCTACCCCTACAGGCTCACCCTAAGACTCTCATGAGTAATCTAATGCCTCACATGCATGTTCAAGTAACCTCATATAGCCACTCATGCTTGTGTACACTCATCTCACCAAGACACCATGTTTATACCTTCCCACAAAATCTCATCATGCTATTACTAAGCTTAAGCTACTTAAGTATTTAACCTCAAAGACATGTTACTTATTCATTTTTTAATAATGGAAACAAGATAATAACATTCATAACTACAATACTCTCTTTCAAGCTACATACATTCAATGCTCATAATCTTTTCACAACACACACTACTTATTGGAATTTCTCATGACAACACTCTTGCATACCTACGTGTCATCATACCTTCATAAAAACCTTTGATGAAAACATTGACAACTTCAAGCTGACCTGAACCTTGGCATCATTCTTGGCATCAACCAATATAAGAGACATTAGTTTCCTTCAAATTATCTCTTTCCTTCAAATTCTCTATTTCCTTCAAATTCTCTCTTGACTTCAAATTCTCTTTCATTACAACATCCTTTAGTAACAATATTGAAACCTATAAACTCACCTTGTCACACACCTCAATGATCACTCACCATGCATTTTCACAAGATGCACCCTTTTGACATCAAGGACAACAACATTCTAATAAACTCCCCCTTTTTCATTTATGGAAAAACATTATTTAACCTATTCACTATCATCTCCCCCAATTTTGTCAATCTCCCTTCTTGAACTTTCTTCCCCTTTGACATTAATGACAAAGGTTCATACACACTATAACTTTTGAAACAACTCATTCTCTTTCTTTATCAACTACTCTCAGAAACTAGAAAATAACTCAAAGCTACCAAGATCCACCTTAGACCAAGCATAGTATTCAAATGAACTTTAAACCTCAATATTACTTACCAAGCTAACAAAATCTTGATATTAAATGAAGAAATAATAACTCCCACTTTGTCTTCAAAACATGAGCTTACCAAATGAATCAAAAAAATTATCAAACCATCTACAACATAAGTTATGCTCAACTACCAACTAATATAAACATAGAACAACTTTGCTTACCTCTTATATGTTAGTTAACAACTACACTTGGAGCTTATGAATAACATGGATAGTTCTCCCTCAAATCAAGCATCCACCATGCTTCTGATAACTAAAGACTATCTCCATGAAGCTTAATTAAGTCACCCCTTTCCATAGGGCACTAAAACAACACAAAATAAAGAGATTCTAATATCTCCATGCTCTGACAAGACTGAATATAATTTAAGATCCTTTTAAGCTTGATTGACACTTTAGGCTTGACCTCTTTGTTGGGTGATTATTTTGTTAGCTAGCTAACTGGTGACCAAAATAGTTCTTATCACTATAGCACAGGGAGATTGGTCATCCAATGTTACAGGTTTACCACATCCAAAGGGGACAAATCTCTCCTCTCATCAAGGGGAGGTTTCTTATTAAATATGTAGAGGCTATATACTATATATATAAGCAGAAAGTAAGACATAGGGGTGGGACAAACCATCCATCTCTCTTTTTTTAGAGATGATGCTAAAAAATAGAGGAGAAATCTTGGGTGATTGGTGAAGGCACTTCTCTTCTTTTAGAAGCAACATTCAACCAAGAGCTAGATCCCTTCTTGGAGAGTAGAAATCTTGGTGAAGCAACAAAAGGCACTTCTCTTCTTTTAGAAGTGCTTGTTCTTACAAATAATAGGACTCTTTCTAGTAACAAGTGACTAGTAACTGGGTATAGAGTAACCAAAAATCTAAGATGTAGCACAAAGTCTCTACCTTGAATACCCTAGAGGGAGATACGAAGAACAATGGAGGCACAAAGTCGTCCCAAGGTCCTTTACACAGAAATAGAAAAGAAAAACACACACTGAAGACAACTATGGCAACATAAAGTCTAAAAGTAGTTAGCTTTAGGACACCTTCCTTATCACCTCCACTAATTCTACTTGTTAAATCAAATAAATAAGAATGCTTTTAGAAGATAGACATAATAATAATCTCCTAAAGTAGCACAAGCTATAACAACACAAAGTCTGCAAGTAACTTGCTTTCTCATTCAATCAAAGAAATATGAACTATAATTTGAGCTCAAAGTCTTAGTAATGCCTTTCAATTTAGGTAGAGTTTCACTTCTAGTAAGGGGAAGATCTCTTTTTAATTGGTATAAGAGATTACATTATATAGAGGCCTGAGGGAGGCTTGGCACTTTGTCCCATGGAGTGACCCATTTGGTGCATTTAATGCTTTAGATGCATTCTTGATTTTGTCACGAAGGGCCATGCTAAAGTAGGGTGGCTACCTTAACTGTTGCATGTCAATTCATCTCTAGTGCCTCCTCCTTAGCTTGAATCTCTCATTCCATCACCTACTTAGTCGCACAACTATTCATTCTACCTTTATCTCAAAGGGGACAAATAGACAATGCTTTCAATGTTTGTAGGCCCCAAAATATCTACCTAGCAAACTATTTCACCCACTGGAAATAACTCCTACTGAGTTTCCCTCTTTGTCTCTCCCTTTTCTTGGCTCTAGCCTTAGGCTCTTTGAATGCATTTGGGTTTGCACTTTAAGTCTACTAAAATCAACAAACACTTCATTACGACAAATTTGACATTTTTAGGCCCGTCATTCTTCCTAGTAACTCTCTCATGTCTTTCTCACTTATTATGGCCACTTTCCACTGTGATGTGGGTGAGGACATGTGGTAGCATTTGTAGCATTGAAATAGGCTTATCATAATAAGCTTTGAAACTATTAGAGGTTAGGGGTGCAGATGTAGACACGTGGTAGCTTTCGCTGCACTTGGTCAGGATACATGGTGAGTTCCACACTTTGATGCTTCATTCAAAACTATGTCTTAGCTTATGACACTTGGCAGATTTTGATGCACTTTGAGGCTCAAACCTTTCCTAAAGGGAACTTACCCTTTGGGGTCTTGAATAGGGTTCATTTTTTTGTGTCGAGTGTCCTCCTACAAGGGCATCTGCCCTTCAGGATCTTTCAAGTGACCTTCAGGATTTGATTCTTAAGTGGGCCATTGGTCCCTTTATTTCCTTCAGACAAAATGTCTAAAGGAAGTCCTTCAGACAATTTGTCTAAAGGAAACCTTTCCTTGGCTCTATGTGTACCTTTGCATTTTGAGTGCCCCTTTCCTTTGACACGTGGTGCCTTCCACTCTTTGAATAAGTGCCATGTGGCTTCTTCCACGGGAATAGGTGAGGACATGTGGCATCTTCCACCATTGACACTTGGTGATTTCCACCTTCTCAGGCCTTCACAACATTATAGAAATGTTTGGGGCTCAGTCGAGCTCTCGTAGACAATGACACTTGTCGGCCTCCACCGATCTCTGTAAGGGACACATGGCATGGTCCACTGCTCTTAGGAAAACAAAGTGTAGCCTTCGACAGTATCCACTTGTCACCCTCTGTATAACTCTAGAAGAATATTTTAATGAAAGGGACCCTGTAATAGTCGCATGGATGCAAACACATGGCAGCTTCCACTTTAATTTAGTCACTTGCCTTGGGGCCCACCATGGTCTTTTCTCAATATAATGAAATGGAAGGAAGGAACCATAGACGTTGACATGTGGTGGCTTCCGATTATCTTCATTAGGGACCTAAGGTGACTTTTGAGGCTTCTTAGGAATAAGGCATAATGGATCGACTGGTGACACTTGGAAGCATCCACCACATCAAACTTTTTCTTTACGTGCGCTTCTTTTCTTAACTGAGATAGCCTTCAAACCTTTGAACCCATGAACTTGGCACATTGAACCCATTGAACCGATGAACCAAAATGGTTCAAGGTTCAATAGTTCAATGGTTCAAACTTTTGAGACTCGTTAAGTGCTCAGGGCCACGAAACCTTTGAAATGGTTAAACTTTGAACCTCTAATGAATGCACCTAGCCCTTGCCGATGATGTTGAACCTTTGAACCTACTAATCCCTTTACTAAAAATGCTTGGAAAATGAGGAATTTGAAAGTTTAGAACAAATTTTGAGAAGGGAAGAGAGGAATTTTGCCCTGTAGGCCCAAAAATAGCTCATATGCTGTTCCAAAAATGAGTGAAATTTTTGGGGACTAACAACTGGCTCTAGTTAGGGAACTTCCTTCAGTTTGGAAACTTGAAACATAGTTAAGGGGAGTAGAAACCAGAATCTCTAGTGCCTTGAAGTGTGCCATTGGGCTACAGAGTCATGTTACCCAAAAATAAAGGCTCCAAAATAAACAAACAAACAACACAAAGCAGAAATAAAAACTATACAAATATACATATGTATAGATGAACTTATCTAATACTTCAAGAATTGAATTACTTTAGATGCTGCTCATCATGGGACAAAGAAAAGGGGATGTCATCCTGATAAACTAGTAGGAAACCATTTTGTCCCCAGAAACGGTGATGGGAGAATGGAGCTGTACACTAGGAAACCAATTTTTTGCATCTTCCTCTTGGCCTTTTCATCTTCTTTCCCCATGGTGGGACATGGTCTTCTCTCTGATAACCATAGCTCCTTGCTCTCCCTACAAAGAGTTCCTTTTATTGACTTTGGAGTACAACAGTATGGGTCCATCACCATAGCTTGTTGTTTTATTGGTTTAGTCTAGCACATGCTTTGATTGTCAGCATCAAACTCCTAACAAACCATCAGCTCAGCACCTCCTTTGGTGTGAAGGAGTTTGATCTCTTCATCCTGAGCAGTCTTAAATCTAAGTAATAGAGATTTGCATCCAGCATGAGTGGAAGAATTATTTCCATTGGATTCCAAGATCTAAGCATCATCAGAAGCTGATCTTCTATCAGGTTTCTCTTCATCAGAGATGGAAGATCCTTCTTGATTTGTACTTCACCCTACTAATTCATCTGACACCTTATTTGGATTAAATCCTAGATTGCCAGCTATAGGACTTTCATTAGCTAAGACATGATCATCCTTTGTGGTCAAGAAATAATTACCCCTGCTTAAAGGTTCAAATAGAATTTGAGCAACAGGGGCTGACATTTGGGTGACCACAATCTTTGCCTCAGATAGGTTTGCACCTGGTTCTCCACCAATGTCCAATTGCTTAGGATTGGCTTGAAAGGATTCAAACTCAGTCATTTGAATTTTGGATTTCTTGACATGATTAATCATGTCAATTGACTGAAATTGACTTGGAAGAGGGGATGGGAGTTCATCCTTTTGGTTTTTGGGAGGGGGAGGATTGGTTTACAAAGTTGAAGTAGAAGGTGCAGAGATGTTTGATGTACTTACCTTCTTAGCAATCATTGGGTCCTTTAGCTGGAAGGGCAAAGTGGTCCCACACTTAGCAATTGAGATTATTGGTTGAGGTCACTCCTCTATCTTCTCTTTGTTGGCCTATTAGGCAGACTGATTCTTAGACTGGGTGAACACTATGTATGATCCCTCATATGCTTCACCTTTACTTCTGAGTTCATCTTGGTAATTTAGGAAACCAATGTGGGAGTCACCAGCTGATTCTTCTATATCTTCCCTGAAGAGATCAGTGCCATTTTCTTGCTTGAACTTAGGATGGAAATAGGAAACATGTTCTATTTCTAGATATCCAACTACTGAGTTAGTTAGAGGTGCTTCAAGGGCAAGGTTCCTCTATGGGGGAGGAAGATGATTTTATTGCCCTTGACTTCTGGTAGTGTTGCCTTGATGTGGCTGATTAGGGAATGTCCTTCTTGGTATATATCTATATAGAGGAGTAGAAGACATACCTTGTGCCATTTGCCTTTTCAAGGCTAGCAATTCATTTGATAGCTTTTGTACCATTGGGTCAGTGATGGCTTTGGGTGAGTATTTAGAAGATGAAGAGGGTTTACCTCTATTAGGATCTCTCCTTATCTTTTCTACCAAGATAAGGTCATCTTCTACCTCAGTAGCCAACTCCTAAGCAGCAGCAAGGTGTATGTGGCCATCTCATCTCAATAGAAAACTCACTTTAGGTAGTTGTGAGTTGATGAAGAAGCATTTGAGGTTCTAAAGTGTTGACTGGGTGACCATGGGAATCTTATGCCTCAATTTGTCAAACATGGCAATAAAATCCCTCATAGGCTCATGAGGTTCCTTCTTCATTTGAGTGAGTTGGGCCAATAAAGCATGTGCATCCTTTGTAGGCTTTAACCTTGCTTCGAACTTGGCTTGAAGTGTATCCCAGTCAGTCATTGATCTAGCTTGCAAATGGTAGAACCAATATATAGTAGCACCTTGTAGTGTCTTCACAAAAATCTTGACTACCACATCTTCAAATTCCACCCCTATCACACCACAGGCTATGTTGAAGGTTGTAATGTGTTCATCAGGGTAAACTATCCCATCACCAAAGAATTTGGAGTAATTCTTTCTTGAACTATGTGGGAGTTCATGCAGAGGTGGAGTCAAGTTGAGTGGGCCAAAAGAGTTACCCTAGGGGCCTCGAGCTGCCATGATGTAACTATGAAAAATAGGGATAACAAATCTAGGCAGAGTGGCCACATTGCAAAATAAAAATGGAATAGGACTAGTCCTGCTTTAGCTTGAGGCTTCAAACTATGCACTCTTTCCTAATAGCTCTAGTTTTACAGACTAGATAATATAATAGAGATGGAGGAAGATGGTAAGGCTATAGATGGATAATGGGTAAGACACATAATGGAGTTGTCAAAGTCTATATAATGGATAAGGGAAAGAACTACTTCAATCTGAAACTTGAGGCTTTAGACTGCACGTTCATCCCCAGTGGAGTTGCCAAAAAACTATTGGGTGATTATTTTGTCAACCAACTAACTAGTGACCAAAATAGTTCCTATCACCACAGCACAGGGAGATTGGTCATCCAATGTTGCAAGTTTACCACATCCAAAGGGGACAAGTCTCTCCTCTCATCAAGGGGAGGTTCCTTATTAAATATGTAGGGGCTATATACTATATATATAAGTAGAAAGTAAGACATAGGGGTGGGACAAACCATCCATCTCTCTTTTTTAGAGATGATGCTAAAAAATAGAGGAGAAATCCTAGGTGATTGGCAAAGGCACTTCTCTTCTTTTAGAAGTAACATTCAGCCAAGAGCCAGATCCCTTCTTGGAGAGTAGAAATCTTGGTGAAGCAACAGAAGGCACTTCTCTTCTTTCAAAAGTGCTTGTTCTTGCAAACATCAGGACTCTTTCTAGTAATAAGTGACTGGTACCTAGGTACAGAGTAACCAACAATCTAAGATGTAGCACAACGTCTCCACCTTGTTTTCCCTAGAGGGAGATACAAAGAACAATGGGGTCACAAAGTCATCCCAATGTCCTTTACACAAAAATAGAAAAGAAAAATGCACACTGAAGACAACTATGGCAACACAAAGTCTAAAAGTAGCTAGCTTTAGGACACCTTCCTTATCACCTCCACTAGTTCTACTTCTTAAATCAAATAAATAAGAATTCTTTCATAAGACAAACATAAGAAAAATCTCCTAAATTAGCACAAGCTATAATAGCACAAAGTCTGCAAGTAACTTGCTTTCTCATTCAATCAAAGAAATATGAACTACAATCTGAGCTCAAAGTCTTAGTAATGCCTTTCAATTTAGGTAGAGTTTCACTTCTGGTAAGGGGAAGATCTCCTTTCAATTGGTATAAGAGATTACATTATATAGAATCCTGAGGGAGGCTTGGCACTTTGTCCCATGGAGTGACCCATTCGGTGCATTCAATGCTTTGGATGCATTCTTGATTCTATCAGGAAGGGCCATGCTGGAGTAGGGTGGCTACCTGAAATATTGCATGTTGATTCATCTCTAGTGCCTCTTCCTTATCCTGAATCTCTCATTCCATCACCTGTTTAGCCATGCAACTATCTATTTTGCCTTTATCTCAAAGGGGACAAACATATGGCACTTTCAATGTTTGCAGGCCCTAAAATATCTACCCAGTGAACTATTTCACCCACTAGAAATAACTCCTACTGAATTTCCCTCTTTGTCTCTTCCTTCTCTTGGCTTTGGACTTAGGATCTTTGAATGCATTTGGGTCCACATTTTAAGTTTGATAAAATCAATAGACACTTCATTATGACAAATTTGACGTTTACGAGCTCATCATTCTTGTTACAACTCTCTCATGTCTTTCTCACTTGTTATGGCCACTTTACACTATGACATGGGTGAGGACATGTGGAAACATCCATAGCATCAAAATAGGCTTATCAAAATAAGCTTTGAAACTGTCAGAGGCTAAGGGGTGCAGATGCAAACACATGGTAGCTTTTGCTGCATTGGGTCAGGACACATGGCGAGTTCCACGCTTTGAGGCTTCATTCCAAACTATGTCTCAGCTTATGACACTTGGTAGCTTCTACTGCACTTTGAGGCTCAAACATTTCCAGAAGGTAACTTGCCCTTTGGGGTCTTGAACAGGGTCCATTTTTTATGTCGAGTGTCCCCCTGCAAGGGCATCTGCCCTTTGAGATCTTTCAAGTGGCCTTCGGGCTTTGATTCTTCAGTAGGATATTGGTCCCTTTATTTCCTTCAGACAAAATGTCTGAAGGAATTCCTTCAGACAATTTGTCTAAAGGAAATAAAGGGACCAATATCCTACTGAAGAATCAAAGCCCGAAGGCCACTTGAATTCCTTCAGACAATTTGTCTAAAGGAAACCTTTCCTTGGCTCTATGTGTGCCTTTGCATTGCGAGTGCCCCTTTCCTTTGACATGTGGCACCTTCCACTCTTTTAATAAGTGCCACATGAAATCTTCCATGGGAACAGGTGAGGACATGTGGCATCTTCCACTACATCTTTAGGGACATGTGGCATCTTCCGCCATTGACACTTGGTGCTTTTTGCCTTCTCAAGCCTTCATGACATTGCAAAAATGTTTGGGGCTCAGTCGGGCTCTTGCAAATGATGACACTTGTCAGCCTCTACCAATCTCTGCAAGGGACACGTGGCATGGTCCACTATTCTTAGGAAAAAAAAAGTGAAGCCTTCTGTGGTTGCCACTTATTTCCCTCTATGGAACTCTAGAAGAAGCTTTTAATGAAAGGGATCCTGCAATAGTCACACAGATGCAGACACATGGTAGCTTCCACTTTAATTTAATCACTCACCCCAGGGCCCATCATGGTCTTTGCTCAAAATAGTGAAATGGAAGGAAAGAACCATGGATATTGACATGTGGTGGATTCTGATGAGCTTCATCAGGGACTTGAGGTGACTTCTAAAGCTTCTTAGGAACAAGGCATAATGGCTCAGCTAGCGACACTTGGCAGCATCCACCACATTGGGATTTTTCTTTGCGCACACTTCTTTTCCTAACTGAGGCAGCCTTCAAACCTTTGAACTTGTGAACCTAGTGCATTAAAATGATTGAACATTGAACACATTGAATTGATGAACCAAAATGGTTCAAGGTTCAACGGTTCAATGGTTCAAACTTTTGAGACTTGCTAAGTGCTCAGGGCCATAAAACCTTTGAAATGGTTGAACTTTGAACCTCTAACAAATGCACCTATCTCTTGCGATGACATTGAACCTTTGAACCTGCTAATCCCTTTACTAAAAATGTTTGAAAAATGAGGAATTTGAAAGCTTAGAACAAATTTTGAGAAGGGAAGAGAGGAATTTTGCCCTGCAGGCCCAAAAATAGCTCATATGTTGTTCCAAAAATGAGTGACATTTTTGGGGACCAACACTCTTAATCAACCATTTGATGAGCTGATAATAGACATTCCTGACTTGTTTTCACATTTGAAATACACTTTACCATATAAAATATTCCACTTGGGCATGTAGACTAATCAGTACTCACCTTTACTATCTTTGGTTTCCACACATTTATTTTCCTTCTCCCTTTCACTCTAGGAACTTTAAACCTCTTTTTTTGACTTTATGGCCTTCTAACTCTATTAGAGTAAAATCTTGAAATGTGTCCCATATAATGAAAACTATATAAAATAACCTCATTTATACCTCTTGAGCAATGATTCCTTTCATAATCCCATGCATAATAATTTTTATAGGGTCTTCTACACTCTCTTACTCTATGACCAAACTAATTGCATGCAAAATAGTAACCATTTAATGAATTAGCATACCTCATAGCATTCAGTTATCTGATTGGTCTTTTCATGTTGACCTTATTGTCTTCATTTGCCTTCTCCTTGAATTGAGTTACATCCTTTTGGTTTTCTTTGAAACCAAGATCTATATTATCATTAGAATACTTTTAACTACTTAAGATGTCATCTAGAGCCTCGGTTCTCTTTTCAAACTTCTCCTAGGTCTTCATCTTCGTATTTGCTTGATCTAATTCTAAATTTAAGGACTCTATTTCTGATTCATACCTGGTGCATTCTTATTCCTTAGCCTTTAGGCTAGTAGTGACTATCCTCCATATGAGTTTCAAACTGATTAATGATCTCATCATGCTCCTTAGATGTGTTACTTAGTCTCTCTTCAAGTAAACCAATTTTCTCTTAATATTCCTTAACTAATGATCTTAGTTTGTTATTCTTCCTTATTTGGAACTTCAACTCCTCTAGAAAAATCACTAATTCTACCTCAAGCTTCACTTCAACCTCTTCTTCATCTAATTATTCATCATCCATAAGGCGTTTCCCTTTTGAGTAACCCTCATTATCTATTTTTATGGCCATAAATAATGTTTCATTATTGTCATGTTCATGTTCATTACTATCATCATCACTATCATATGTACTTTTGTCACTTACTTTAGATGAGTTATTATCTTCTTTGGTATAAAGACTTCTCTTGTTCTTATTGATGCATTTAGGTGTATCACAGGTACTCTTAGTGTTTAAATAACACTTCTCATTTTAGAATTGAAAGAAATCAGAGCATGAGTAGCAGGTTATGGTGATCTAGTTATCTATGGTGAATAGTGGCATAGCAAGCAAATTGTTCCATAGTATTTATATTAGCTGGTGGTTGGGAGCTAATGTGGCCTAAAAATATTTGAAAAAAAGGATATGATCTATCCTAATTATGGTGAATTATTCTCAACTCTAAGTCTAAAAATTAATCTATGTGGATATTTATAATGGAAACTATGCTAAAGTGATTTGGTTAAAAAATTAAAAAGGACAGGGTAAGGTAGAGAAGAAAGGTGTGGTTAATCTTCATCTCAGACATCATGATAAAGTTTGAGTGTTTCCTAGGCATGCACTTGAAACCAATATATGGATTAACATAACTTAAACTCAAATCACAACGTATATTAGGAAAAACTTCTAAGGAATATAAGACATAATTTAAATAAGAACCATGTTTAGTTTAAAGATTTACTCTTTTAATAATATAGTTGATGCACATATACAAGTGCATCAAAAATAAAATGAATCAAACTAAGGAACCTTGAATTAACCTAGCATATGCACAAGTTAACAATTATGCATTTAAAAGCTACATGTCCAAATTTCAAAATAATTATTCAAATCTAAGATTCAAAACAAACAATTGAGAGAGAAACCATATAGCAAATGATGAAAAAAAATTGGAAAATATTTTCAAAATTCATTTCTTGCATTAATATCTCAAAATTATATAATTTTTGGCTCAAAACTCCTCTCTTTTACAATATACAATACTCCTTTTATATAAATAAAGAAGTATGTCAGTTAGTTACATTAACTTACAAGTGTACAAATGTAAAGGATAGTTATAATTTCTATAAAGTTTTTAGAATACACTAGACCTTCCAAAATGAATTGACCTATAGGCCAATGTGATAAAAAAATGCACATGAATTTATAAAATAATATACCATTTCAAATTTTACATTGCTCAAATAAAAGAGAATATTCCTAACTAGTGGACCCTCTGCTGATGAAGTCACTTGGTTCTATTGAAGTAGCCTTACTACATTTTGATGTTGCTTATCAATAAGTCCCAAATTAATTATAGGTTCAAGGAAGATTTCATCCTCTTTCTCAGCTAAGTCCTCAAGGTCCCTATTATTTCTCTCCAAGGCTTATTTTATGCTCATAGCCTCAAAAATCTTTTCTTTTGTCATTAGGATCATAGACATGACCCTGATGTTATCAGTCTCAGATCTGCCTTAGCTCTTACTCTTTACCTCTTACATGACTAAAGTGGTCCTATACTTAAATTCATCATCTATAATGATGACCATGGAGCTAAGTGTTTCAGGTTTAGTAATCATGGTCTTAAATAACTATTATATCCTATCCAATAACTATTTATCATCTCTAAGGAGTCTTTCCAAGCCCTTGGACCACATGCTCAATCCATGAATTTTGTCTATAATAAGTCCCATGACTATTTTGAGATGGGATAGGCTAATGGTTCTAAAACTTGGGATTTTATCCCTTTTCAAGTTGTTAATTAAATCCTTCATCTTATATTTTAAACTTTGCCATTGAATAATTAAATCCCTAGCTACTGCATCTTACTAACGTAATACACCTTGTCTTACTTTTGTTATATTCATAGAATTAAACATGTCATAAAATTATGCCTCAAATATCTCTATCATATTATCTAGGATAGATAAAATAGCCTCCCTTTCCATATTTTCCATTTGCTTTTTTAGGGTCTCTATTTGTTATTTCATGCCCTTGATTCTAGTTTGTAGTTGGGCTGATTGAGATTAGGCTAATCCAAGTATATCTTCTTCAAATATGGGGTCCTTACCCATATTTTGACCTTATACTAGAGGTAAACCAATAAATTGTTCCACCCTTTGAAAAATGAATTCTTCACCAACAACCATGGCTCTCTTTTCTATCACCGTCAACAAACCTATAGTTTATGGATTGAACTAGACTCTAAATGATGATTGATTTATTTGAGGAGGCTCAGGAGTCTCTAATTGTGTCTCACTTAAATAATTAGTAGAATTCATCTAAGTGCCACTTAATTTCCCAATGGAAATCACCTATCTTTCTTTCTCCTCTTTCATCAGGGCAATTATCCATGGCTTAAGCTCATCATGAATAGTTATGTTCGCTAACTTGTTAAGGCCTAAGAGTGTTTCAGAGTAGGAATATTTTACATCTTAAAATAGATGAACCATTTAGGTATGGTTATTCCTTGTATCACATTTTATTCACTAAATACATTGACCTCACTCAAAGGGTAAGTGAAGGTCAGTTTGGGTCTCTTTATTCTTGCTAGAACCAATTCAAGTTTAGCCTTCCTCTTAGGTGGAGTAGCAATGAAAAATAGGTACAATTCTACCTCTTTTCCTTTCTCCTTCCCTACCTCCTCAACTTGGGGTTGAGTTTCTTCTATCTACATTTCCTCTTCATCATATTGATAAGTAGTGGACAACATCTGTCATGTATCTTCCATTGTCTCACCTGAGTCTAATGCCACCACATCAATGTACTTAATTAGAGATCTTGGTTTATTGGGTTGGGTTGAAGATGATGTCCCCTACCTAAGTATCCTATCTTCAAGCATCTATTTAGCTTGTACTTCAATATTTGGGATTTTTTCTTATGATTATGGTTACATAAGAGGAGGATTAGAGGATTGACCTCCTAGCAAGTGGTACTGCCTTAGACCAAGTTTCCATAAGTCATCACCCCCATTTTGGTCCCTTATCAATATGGCTTATGGATTGATTCCATATTACTTTAACCTTTCCAATACCAATGTGAAGGATGCTACTTTGGTGTATATTGAGACATAGACTCTTGGTTGATGTTCATAGGTCAAACTTATTTGTTTGGCCTTTAAATATTTTCCAACTCTATCATTGGGGTCCCACTATCTTAATTCATCATGTTGAAACTTAAAAGATGCTCTATGCCTAACAACATGTTCAATGTTATCCCAATGTTAGAAGATATTTCTACCAATAACCAAGGGTGGAGTATGCATCATTCCTTTCATTTTTCCTCTATAAAACCCATTCATACCATTACATATTTGTAATGTAACTTCTTGGTCAACCAATTTGCTTAGAACATAGATGAGTAGTCTATGTGGAGTGCACTGTGTTCCCTCAATCCTAATTATTGTGCAGTCTAGATAAAACCAAATGTCCTCAATGGATTCAATGGACTTCTTTTCCAATGGGCTAACTCTTGGCATTGGGTTTCTTGTTTTAGTCTCAATCAAGGCAGGATAAATGCAATCATAAATAAATTGAATATGGTCCCTATACTTGAAGATGTGTAACTTTGAATAGAACTAAGACATTGTCTATGTCTTTTCAGGTGACCATCCTCTAAAGTTAGGGATATTAATTATGGAAAGTAGGGCATCTAAAAGATAAGACATCATATAGAAGTTTTTCCTAGACCCTTTTTGAATTATGTAGAACTGCCTACATAAACATGTGTTGATAACTTCACCAATAGGAGAGGTGAGCTCCTTTTCAATCATAAAGTATACCAAGGGTACACAAATGTTGTCAACATAAATGGTATTAGGGTTTCCACATAACCTATTCATCAAGGTCATTATCATCCTAATTATAAGTTAAAATTGGTTGATGGGAATGTTTCCACTAAGGTCAAAAATCACCTAGTTTCCATAATGCAACCATGGAGCTAGGATGGTTTTGAGGTCATTTTTATTAGCCCATTCATAAAGTGTGGGTAATTTTACTCAGGGATTGGGTAACTTATAATATTTTCCAAAAGTAATGGGAGATACATAGGTAATGAGTTTATGAATATGTTCATTGATCAGCATACCTTTTTTAATTTTACATTATTTAAAAATAGGAAAGAGGACATATATACAGTGAATTACCTTTGGTTTTGTTATTGTATGGTGAAGGTTCATCATCTGTGCTAAAAATAGGTCATACTATCTTGTCTTGAAGGATGTAATATTATCATCCTCCTTCATTATGGGATTCAATTCTTCAATTTTCCAAAAGAGCTTGGACCAATTATTGTCTCTAATGTTCAATTCCATAGCATCAAATATTGTGTCTTTAAAGACCCTTCATTCTAAATATATGGTTAAGTAGATCTCTATGTCCTCTCTATGTTGCTTCCATGATGCCATGACTATGAGATTTATAAATTTCTCACTAGTGTTATATAAATTGCCTATGGATTAATTTGTACTTGCTCAGATGATAATTGAGCTCCTTTTAGTTTTATTATGGTTAATTTGAGATCAAACTAGGGCTTTGTGTATGTTAGGGTTTCTCTAAAAGTCTTTTCTAGGTATTAATGGTGATGGTTTTTTAGACTTAAGTGAATTTGGTAGCTTGGATTTGATTTGGACCTTTTCCTTTATACCTTTGCTTTTTATGACCATAAAATCCTTGGTTTTGTCATTTTTTGCTTCAGTGGTGTCTATGTGGCATCTAGTTGGCACTTTGTTCATTAATGTTAAAAAACTTAACCATTTCCCTTTGAAAATATTTATTGGCCTATATTTTTTGGATCATATTGCACAGATCAATGCAATTTATTGATCTCAATCCTATGAGTTGTATGCCATTAGCCATTGTTTGTACTAGGCCCCATAGTTATGCCACTTAACAGTCTCACAAGGTTTCCCAAGATTTATGCGTTATCAGCTTTGTCAATTGGCATGATTTCACCATGTGGTGGACCCATGGGTCCTCATAGGTTTTATTGAATATTCTAGATAGATCTCACTCCGTTCGATCATGTTCTTCAAATCACACATGAACATAGATCTTGTGAAGGTGCACGATGTTTAAATTAGCATCAAGACATATAAGAACTTAGGTTAAAGACTTTAGACTATGGTTTATTTCATGTTAATAAACATGATATAAAATCTAGGCTAAAGTATTTAAACTAAGTCTATATCATGATAAAAAGGGACCTTTAATAATAAAAAGACTGAGTAAAATGTTTTTTAACCTAAAGTTTTATTGTATTAATAATTATGATAAAACTTTAGGGTAAAAATATCTAAGCTAACTTATTTATAATGGGACCTTGCATTTCATAGGTTGAGTTGATGAAATAGACCCCAAAATATCATGGGACATATAGGGACCAAACATGATATTTTTAGAGTAGGGTTTAGTCAAATGTTTAAGAACATGACCGTACTTATAGGATAAAATTTAAGTTAGTTCCATGGAGTTTATAATCGATCCCATGCAAATTTGAACTTGGTATATGATGGGATAAAGGATAAATGAAAGGCCAATGAATCCCAAGCATTTTTATTTTCCAAATGAAGTCCTTTTGATCCTTCAACACAAAGATAAACATATTCATTTATCTAAATGAGATTGGTTCCTGAACTTGAATTTGATGGTATTATAGACATCAATGATGGCCTTGTGGATGTCAATTGATGGTTAAAAGAACATCAAATTTAATATCGTACAATTATTCATAGAGGCTAAAACTTGATGGTCTCATGGATGTCAATGATATCCTTGTAGACATTAATTGATAGTTGCGAGAATGTTAGTTTTAAAATTACATAATTAACCATAGGGAATAAAATTTGATTGCCTCATGGATGTCAATGGTGGCGTCACAGACATCAATGATGGCCTCATGGATGCCAATGATGTATTTATAGATGTCAATAATGACCTCACAAATGTTAATTGATGGCCTCATGGACATCAATTGATGAGTGCGAGAACACCAAATTTAAGTCCCCTGAATAGTAGGTCCCATAGGAACTTTAAATTAATATGCATCATTTGATTGATCTTGTTTGAGTAAATGTGGGTCGTTGATTATGATTTGAGTAGTTAGACATCATTAGCTCCTACAATTACAAAAGGATTAAGTGAGCTTGGTATCTTTTAATTTTTAAGACCAAAGTATAATGTAAGTTTCTTAACCTAGGTTCTTAAAACACAATAAAATGAAGGCCTTCCAAATAATTAAAGTCATAACATAAGTTTTATCTGAGGGTTTTAATCTATTGATAAATACAATGAAAACCTTAAGGTAAAACTTAGGCTAAGTCTACATTATAATAAAAAGGGACCCATTTCGATCCATGATGGTTTCTGTCCATTGGATCTTAGCATCCACATGAACATGGATCATCTATCCTGAAAATAAACACATGACTTAAATTAGGGATTAAAAACATATAAGACTTAGGATAAAGCCTTAAGACTAAGGTCTTGTTTGTGTTAATAAACATGAATGGGGCCTTAGGATTAAGACATTTATCTAAGTTAATAACATATGAAAAGGAACCTACAAACATTGAAGTTAGACCACATTAAAATAAAAGGGGACAAGGGCTCGTGATATAAAAGAGACCTAGTGTATAATTTTTAGATCAAGGTTTGGTCATGTTGAAAAACATGACTAAGTCTTAGTATAAAAGTTTAACTAAGTTTATAACATTTTAAAAGTTCTCACATAATTTTATTCCCTTCCAAATTTGAATCCAAATGAGCGGTCTAAGCTAGGGTTTCTAAATAAGGGTTTTAAGAAGATTGAAGGTGGATTTAATTTGTCTTTTAACAAACCAATGGTTAGTGAAAGGTCAGATTAGGATAAAATTATTAAAACTATGAAACCCAAACATTGTTTGTCTCTATGACATATGTTAGACCTATAACCTAAAACAAGAAGATCTGAAGTTAGAAAACCTTAGACAAGGATTAAACTAGGACCATGAGAAAAAATAAGTCCACCCAAGTGAAGCTATGGATGATCTTTAAATATAGATAATGTGAAAACATATTAATGACACTCTGATTAAGTGAAAAATTACACAGTTTGACACAAGGGTCCCCAATTTTTAGAAATAGGGGGTATATTGACCTCAATAAATGGTGACTTATGGGGAAAACATAGCAATTTGTTAGAATTTAGAGACATTGGTTCTAACAAATAAATATATTACTTATTCTAATTCATCAATACCATTACCAAGATCATTTCATGGTTAAAACAAACCTTGCAGCTACTAAATTAGGGTCAAACATCAAAACCTATCCACGGTATGTGTGTGATTTGATTCTACTTAATGTTTGTTATGGGATTTAGGAGATAAATTATAGGTTTCATGTCTTCAATAATTAACATTGACTTATAAAATGTTTGGATATTCATTAAGAACCATGTTTTATCTTAGGGAAAGCTTGGGCATTGCTCTAATCTAGGCATCTATATCCCTGATAGAGATGCCTTTGACTCCACTTAAGGCATTGATCCACTTTCATCCAGGCATCCATAGCCCCAATCAAGATTACCAGAATCAAATTTTCTTGGAAAGATTTTAATTTTACAATAAGCTCTTATTTTTTGTACTTTTAGATCATTTTGGGCTTTCTAGCAAAGGTTGGGAACCAGGTTAGCTAGGTTTAGGGATTTGGTCCAATGTTTGATATTCAGGGAATTACCTATGGTTGCAACCTTTATTCAAGGTAAGGATATTTGTTAAGTGAAAATATGAATTTTACTTAATAATTCAATCCTTTATACCATATGTGTAATTCTTCTTGAAACCAAGTTTAGATCAAAACAATGTTTAAATTTTCATGGAATAGTTGACCTATCTACCGATCTTGACTAGTTTCTTTAAACTATAACATAAGATCATATTTTGAATCCATGATCAACAAATGCTTGAGATTCATATCTTCATTCTTGAATTTTGGAGTTCCTAATAATTTAATATGAACTTTAATTTGAGGGCTATCAAAAAGGACTTATTAGGAGCAAGGAACAAAGCAAAGAAAGCAAACACATAAAGTAGAAAGTAAAGAATCATAAAAGAAAGAAATAAACAAATATATAAAAATGTATGTACAAATAAGGGACATGAAGTAAATAATAAAAAAATATATAAACTAACCTACCTACTCTATATTTAACTATTCTTACAGTTTTCTCCATGAAGACCATAGGGGGAGAAACAAAAAGTAATGCTTAAGGTACTGCCCATTAGTGGGAAAAGTGAATTTAGCTCCTTGTAGGTATTTAAGTTTGAAGGTATTATTTCCAAGTGTCTTAGAAAATTGATAGGGACCTATCCATAAGGGTGTGAACTTCCCATGTTTACCCTTAGGTTTAGATGATTTATCTTAAAGAAGAACTCGGTCTCCTTGCCTAAACACCTTTATCTTTGATTACTTGTCAAACCACCTTTTCACTGTGGTTTTTTACCTACTAAAGTTGGTAAAAGCCTCTTTTTTGGCATCTTCCATTTGAACAATGTCCAATAGTCTTAAATTTTCTAATTCCTAATCATTCTCCATATGTTTTTGTATGAACTAGTATGTTAGCAGCTTGAGTGTAATGGGGAATATAGGCACTTTTCCATATACTAGTAAAAAGGGTGAAGCTTTGAGATCCTACTTTATTCTTTTTATATCTACCCAAAGGGCATATTTGATAATTTTATGACAAGTTTTGGGTTTATCTCCTCAAGAATTCTTTATTGCTTTCATCAAGTTCTTATTGGTAGATTCAGATACTCCATTACCCTAAGAATAATGGTTAGATGAGAAATTAAGGATGATACTATTATCATATGCACATTCGATCATTTTAATGGATATAAATATGATCCATTGTCATATAATAGAGAGACCAATATCCCAAACCTAGTGCATAAGTTTTCTTTGAAAAATTTGATCACTTCTTTAGTTTTACACTTCTTGGTAGTTACTACTTCAATTTATCTAGTGCAATAATCAATAATATTTATAACATACTTGTGACCTTCTGATGAGTTGAAGTTGATTACCCCCATGGAATCTATCCCCCATTGGGAAAATGGCTTGTTAATCATCACTGGTTGTAGTGTCATGGCTACCTTGGGTTCTTTTATGCTAAATATTTGACATGAGTGGCATTCTCTCACATGCTTGTGAGAATACTTGAATATGGTAGGCAAATAGTAACCAAATATTAGAATTTTTTGAGTTGTGGTTCTTCCATATGGATGGACATTTCACATATTCTCATAAAAGTGCTCACTATCTTAGCAGCTTCTTCTTTTAAAATGCATCGTAGGTAGACACCTTCAAAGTTCTTCTAGTATAACACTGTGTTCTTAGTTAGGTAATGGGTTGATTTCAGTCTTCGAGCTCTCTTGTGATCCCTAGTTAGTCCTATAAGACAAGTATTTTAAATCAATAAATGAATGATATTATCATATTAGTCATTATTCTCAAAGCTTTATTGATCAACTTGTATGACACTTAACTTGGGGTTAGCATTGGAAATAATTTGAATCAAACCTTGGCACCTTACCAATTTTGTAGTCTTCATCTCAATATCATATTCCTATAGAATAGACACCCACTTACGTCTCCTTTCTCCTTATTAATTTTGACTAAACATGATCTTGGTGGCAGGATCAGGTAAGATTGCATGCATGTTATTCCTAAGAATGTAGTGCATAAATTTCCTTACTACTTTAACTAATCCACATACTTGTTTATCAATCAAATAATAATTCAACTCAGTATTTTTAAAGTTTGTGCTCATGAAATAAATTTTATGGTCACATCCATCAATTTTTTGAGTTAAGACTACAGTAATAGTGTGGTTAGAAGCAAATAAATAGGGGTAAAAGTCCTTAGAGAAGTCTAGACTTATCAAGACTGGAGCTTGGATAATTGCATCCTTTATTTCCTTAAAATCCTTCTTTGTTTCTTCATTCCAAGTGATTTTGACATCTTTATTAATCATTTCATTTATTGGATTGATAATTTATATAAAGCTAGAAATAAAATTTATTACAAAATTAACTTTGCCAAAGAATGATTTTAGTTGCTTACTACTATTAGGAGGCTCTATCTTTGATATGGCATATATTCTATCTAGATCTATAGAGATGTCCTAATAATCTACCATTAGTAACACAAAATATGCTCTTCTTAGGGTTGATATAAATATCATACCTTCTACACCTTTCAAATACTTTTTGTAGATGCATAATGTGGTCCTCCCTATTTTTAGAAAAAATAATCAGATCATCCATGTATATAATAATGCATTTACCTATCATAACTTGGAAAGCATGATCCATATCCCTTTAGAATGTTTCCCCTGCATTGATCCATCTAAATGGCATCATCTTGTATGCAAACATGCCCCAGTTGGTAGTAAAAGAAATCTTCATCATATCTTCCTGATTCCCCAATACCTAGTTATACCCTAAAAATCCATCAAGAAAGGAGATCATATCAAAAACAAAAACACTTTGTATGAAGTGGTACAAAGAAGGTAAAGGATACTTGTCCTTTTCAAATTATTTATTTAGATTCCTAAAATCAATGCACAATCTTATTTCACCATTATTTTTCCTAACTAGAACTAAAGTGGTGACCCAGCTAGAGTGCCTAATGTGAAATACAATCTTGGCATCTAACAACTTTTTAACTTTTTTGTAAATCATAGGCTCTAAAATAGGGTTGACATTCCTACTTTTGTCTAAAAGGTTTGCAATTTTTCTTCAAGGGTATGGTATGGGTGATGACTCTTAGATCAAAATTATTCAAATCATCATAAGACCATGTTATTGTGTCCTTATAGTTTATCATAAAGTCTTTGGATTTTTTATCTTTAATGTTTGTACATGTTATTCCAAAATTAACTAGCTAAGGTTGATTTTGAATTCCAAGATCAACTACCTTGTAATCCTTCCCACTTTGGGATTTCTAGTGTTCTCAGCTATCTTATCCTAGTTAAATAACCTTTTCAAGGAAATCATGCCTTTTGTAATTTTATTTTAATTTATTTGAATGAATTTGTTATCAAATATGTCATATTTTTTAAGTGTATTCTCATTATCCTCATTTATGACATAGGACTCAAATACTCCTGACTTGGTCATGAAATCTAGGATCTGTTGGTCATAGTTAAAAACTTGCATATGGTTTACATTATTTGGGACTAAATGGCATGGAACCAACTCAATTTTAATGTTTTGAGAGTCATGTTTTGGCATAAGATTAGATGAAGCTAAGGCAAGATAATCAGTAGCCCTATTTTCTTCCCTAGGGGTAGAAATAATGTTGAACACATTAGAAGACTCTAGTAAATCCTATACTCTAAACTTATACCTCTTGAGATATGATAATTTACATTAGTACCTACTCCTCACTTGATTGACTAAATTTTTTGAGTAATCATGAACTAATAGTTATTTAATCTCATTCCTAATGAGAAATTACAATCCTAGAATCAAGGTTTCATACCCTATAAGATTATTAGTACAAGGAAATTGAAGTCTATAAGCAGATTTTAGTTCTTTCCCAATATGATTGGTAATAATAACTCCTAATTTAGATCCATACTTACACCCAACACCATCAAAATGTAATTTCCAAATTCTAGGAAAGGCATGATAATTCTTTGGACTATGTACCTTAGAAGTCTCAAGAGTTTACACTCCTAATTCCAAATGCATCATGTTGATCTCATCAGAGTCTAGCATGTTAACCCTTTCAATCATAGAATTATATTTTTTAGTCATGTGCTTCATCCAAATATCTCTTTCCACTCTGATCTGATTTGGGACTCCTTCCATGGCAACCATAAATGATAACATTTAGTGGACATATATCCATTTAGGGACTTTATCCACTCTCTACTTAATAGTAAGCCATAATCATCATGAATGTCTACCACCTAAATGTCAATTAATAATTAAAATCTAGGCTTAGAGGTAAGTTACATATGAACATTTGATAATTCTACAATTAATTTAACCATAGATTTATCTAAGTAACAACTCTGTCAGATTTAATGAGTCAAACTGAGCTATTTACAAATACCTAATGACATAATGTTTGTAGATGCACCAAAATCTAAAAAATAGTTATGTAAATTCTTACCAAACATCTGACAATAATTAGAAAAGGTTGGGATTATATTTTATCTTTTTACATAGCAATATTGGCATTATCAATTTTGTTTGGCCTACCAAGATTTTTAGATAAGGATTCCAACAATAGGTCTCTTTGTTTAGTGATCTGTGTCAATTCACGCAATGTAATATTAGCCTTTATTTTATTCATGTATTTTAAAATATTATACCTAGTTTTATTGGAGGAATTAAATGAATTATTATTATGTTTAAGATTAATTCCCTTTGGAGGTTATAGTTTATTACTAAGGTAGTGTCTAAAGGAGTGTCAAAGTTGTTTAGAGGTGTTGAAGTAGTTAGGGGTTGATTTTATTCTCTATTCCTTAGAGGGTAGGTCTTCTTTAGGAACTACTATAAATCATGGACTTCTTATAGAATATCATCAATTTCATTTTCTTCTTGGAAGGGAAAGTCAAACATCTCCACCATGAAGGCTTTGTTAGTATATTTAGATCCTAATGTACTTATACCATGATCTTTGTTAGGAACTACTTCAAATGTATCTAACTCCTCTTGAAAGGCTTCAAAATCTTTATAAAATTCAATGCAATCTATCTCACCATGTCTATAAGTGAAATTTACCCTACAATAATTAGGTAAATTAATATCAATAATATTTATATCCATTGTTTTCTTATCAGAAAGACTCATTGTTCTTATTGTTATTATAACTATCATTATGGAACATGCTATTGATCATGTTAAATATTTGAAAAGAAAAGTTCTTACATGAGTTTTCTCCAGTACCACCAACACTTTTTTTGTAGTTGAAGAAAATAAATGCTTAAATTTTGGACCATTTTTAAGAGAGTCATTTTAATTTTTGGGAGCCTTAGAGTTATGAACCTAATTTCTATTAGTACCATTAGTTGGTACTAAATATTTTTGATCACTTGGATTAAATCCATTTATAACAGTGTTCAACAATCCTAAGTTTTGAGTAGGATGAGCATGACTTAGAGGTAATTGGTTCAAAGTTGGTATTTGATTCAAGGTAGGTATATTTTTATTATTATTAGGGAAGACATTTAGAGTGGTGAAATGTGGGTTGATGTTGGGAATAGAGTAATCCATCTAACCTTGGGGTTGAATTTAATCATTAATGATCACTACTTTAGAATATGCTAAATCTAGAGTATTCATAAGCCCAACATCTCTCTTTATGAAAATGGAGGTCATGAGATCCAAGGCATATTTATAGATTTATAAGGCTAAACTCATATGGTCTATAAGGAGATATAGTCCTAATGAACATCCTTTGAAACCTAGCATTGAAAGATCTTATGGGTTCATTTGCATCCCTTTTTACCATGGTGAATTATTGGTACAAGACACATGGACTAATAATTTTACTAAATTGGTCAATGAAAATATTGTTAAAGTGGTAATTCTTAGGTAAATTAGAAAACCATTCATACGTAACATCTTTAAAATTAAAATGAAATAGCCTACATGATACATCCTGATGGACTACATTTAGAAATCTTAATGTAGCTTTGAATGACTTAATATGTTCTTTTATAGTTACAATACTAGTAGAGATAAATGTTATCAAATATTTCTTAGGGTGATAGGGAAGGTCATGCACTACATTTAGCACATTTATATAAGAGCCACCTATCTAATCCATACCTTGATTGGGGTTAAATACATGAGCACCTTGAATTGGGGAAGTTGGTAAGGACTTTGAAATCCTACATTTACCTTTGTCTCACTTAGCTCTTCTATGAAATTCTAACTCGAGTAGAGGTTCCTTGGTTTCTGAACAGGCCCTTATTAAAATTATAGGTAATTCCAACTTGAGAAATTCAAATATTTTTTGAAATATGATGTATCAAATCAATATTTATAAAGAATAATGATTAGACTTGCACATTAAGCATGTTTTGTAAAGATTCATATAAATAACAATGAACAACTATAATATTTAACTAAATTAGCTCAAAGATATATCCCAACATGTAATTAAGATCAACATTTACATGTTTTAAGATTAGATGAACACAATTGAGAAAAGTATCTAAGAATCTTTGATCAAAATAGCTATTACTAACCTCAAATATATTGGTTTCATAATTCTAAAGCTATCTTTACCAAAATCTAACACATGTCTTCAAAGAATATTAATATTTGTCTAAATGAGCATAAAAACTAGTCTAAAACCATAAATATTACCAACCTTTACACAATAATGCTAAAAGAAACATAAATATGCAAAGATTAAAGTAAGCTTTGAATAGAATTTACAAAAACTAGTAAAGATACTGTAAATCTACAAAGAAGAAGGCCCTCCTTTTAGTGTGAGTGGAGATTATGCCTATTGATTCCTCTAAGTGTATCATAGGTTCTCTTAGTTTTTAAAGAATAATTTTATAATTTAAAGAATTTAGAGCATGAGTAGTATGTTGTGGTGATCTAGTTACTTATGGTGAAATAATAGTAGAACAAGAAAACTATTCCATAAAATTTATATTAGTTGGTGATTGGAAGCCATCATGGCCTACAAATATTTATAAATAAGGAGATGATTTATGCTAATTAATGTGAATTGTGATCAATTCTAAGTCTAAATATTAATCTAGGTGGATATTTATAGTGGAAACTATGCTAAAGTGATTTGGTTAAAAATTTGAGAGAGAAACCAAGAATATCCCATTTCAAAATTTACAAAAGAATATCCCATTTCAAAATTTACATATAGGCTAATGTGCTAATAAAATGCACATGCCTTTGCAAAAGAATATCCCATTTCAAAATTTACAATGCTCCAATAAAAGAGAATATTCTTAACTGGGGGACCCTATGTTGATGAAGTCCCTTGGTTCTATTGAAGTAACCTTGTTGCCTTTTGATGTTGCTCATCAATAAGTCTCATATTAACTACAGGTTCAAGGAAGAGTTAATCATCTTACTTAGTTAAGTCCTCAAGATCCTTGTTTTTTCTCTCCCAGGTTTATTTTATGCTTCTATCTCAAAATATTTTCTTATGATGTTAGGAACATATCCATGACCCTATTATTGCTAGTCCCGAATCTACCTTGGCTCTTTCTCTTTACCTCTTGCATGACCAAAGTGGTCATATGCTTGAATTCATCATATGTAACGATGTTAATGGAGCTAAGTGTTTTAGGTTTATTAATCATGGTCTTAAGGAATGGTTCTATCCTATCTAGTAACTCTTTATCATCTCTGATAGTCTTTCCAAGCACTTGGACCACATGCTTAATCCCTAAATTTTATCTATAATTAGTCCCATGACTATGTTGAGATGGACTAGGTTGATGGTTTTGAAACTTGGGATTTTATCCCCTCTCAAGATGCTAATTAAATCCTTCATCTTATCTTTTAAACTCTACCATTGAGTAATTAAACCCTTGGTTGTTGCATCTTACTAACCTAAGACAAGGTCATCTTACTGACCTAATACACCTTGTCTTACTTTTTTTATATTTAGAGAATTAAACATGTCATAAAAGGATGCCTCAAATATATCTATCATAGTATTTGGGATAGATAAAATAGCCTATCTCTCTATATTTCCCCTTTGCTTCTTTATGTTTTCTATTTTTTGTTTCATGCCTTTGATGTTAGTTTGTAGCTAGGATGGTTGAAATTGGGATAATCCAAGTATATTTTCTTCAAATATGGGGTACTTGCCTAGATTTTGACCTTCTACTGGAGTTAAACCAAAAAATGGTTCTACCCTCTAAAAAATGAATTCTTCACCAACAACCATGGATCTCTTTTCTATCACCCTCTCCAAACATACAATTTCTATATTAAACTAGATTATAAATGATGATTGAGTTATTTTAGGAGGTTCAAGAGTCTCCACTTGTGTCTCACTTGACTCCCCATAAGCAATCATTTGAGTGCCACTTGACTTCCCAAGGGCAATCACCCATATTTATTTCTCCTCTTTCATCAAGGCAATTATCCATGGCTTAAGCTCATCATGAACTGTTATTTTCATTGACATGGTCAAGGCCCAAGAGTGTTGTAGAGTAGGAACATTTTGAAACTTAACTTAGATAAACCATTTATGGATAGTTGGTCCTTTTAGCACATTTTATTCACTAAAGACATTGAATTAACTTAAAGGGTGAGTGAAGGTCAGTTTGGGTCTCTTTGTTCCTACTGAAACTAATGCAAGTTCAACCTTCCTCTTAGGTGGAGTAGCAATGGGAACTATTTATAATGATACCTCTTTTCCTTTCTCCTTCCCTACCTCCTCAACTTAGTGTTGAGGTCATTTCCTCTTCATTATATTCATAATCAGTGGATAACATATGTAATTCATCTTCCACTATCTCACCTAGGTCTAATACCCCCACATTAATGTACTCAATTAGAGATCCTAGTTCATTGGGTTGGCTTGAATATGATGTCCCCTCCCTATTTCTCCTTTTTTAGTCATTTATTTAGTTTGTAATTCAATTTTTGGAACTTTTTCTTATGATTCTATTGCATGGGAGGAGGATTAGAGGATTGACCTCCTAGCAAGTGGTATTGCCTCAGATCAAGTTGCTATAAGTCATTACTTCCCTTTTGGTCTCTTATCAATATAGATTATGGATTGATGGCACATTCATTCAACCTTGCCAATACCACTATGAAAGATATAGCCTTGGTGTATATTGAGTCATATAATCCTAATCAATGTTCATAGGTTAAATAGATTTATTTGGCCTTCAAATGTTTCTCAACTCTATCATTGGGGTCCCACTATCTTAATTCATCATGTTGTAACTTGAAAGATGCTCTATACCTAGTAGTATCTTCACTGTTATCCTAATTATGGAATATGTTTCTATCAATAGCCAAGGGTGGAGTATGTAGTAGTCCTTTCCTTTTGTCTCTACAAAACCCATCTATGCCATTGCATATTTGAAATGTAACTTCCTATTCAGCCAATTTGTTTGGAACATAGACTAACAGTCTAATTGGAGAGTACTATGTTCCCTCAATCCTAATGATTATGTAATCTAGATAAAAAGAGATATCCCCAATGGACTCAATGACTTATTTACTAATGGGATGACTCTTGGCATTATGTTTCATATGATAGTCTCAGTCAAGATAGGATAGATGCAATCATAGATAAATTGATTATGTTCCCTATAATTGAAGGTGTGTAACTTTGAATAGAATTGAGACATTTTCTATGTATTTTCAAGTGACCATCCTTTAAATTTAGGGATCTCAATTGTGTCAAGTAGGGCATCCAAAAGATAAGACATCATATAGAAGTTTTTCCTAGACCCTTTCTTGATTGTGTAGATATGTGTATATAAACATGTGCCGATAACTTCACCAATGAGAGGGGTGAGCTCCTTTTCAATCATAAATTATACCAAGGGTACCCAAATGTTGTCAACATAAGTGGTAGTGGTATTTACACATAGCCTATTCATCAAGGTCATTATCATCCTAATTCCAAGTCAAAATTGGTTGATGGGAATGTTTCCACTAAGGTCAGAAATCGCCTAGTTTCCATAATGCAACCATGGAGCCAAGATGGTTTTAAGGTCATTTTTATTAGACCATTCATTAAGTGTGGGTACATCTAATCAGGGCTTAGTTAACTTATAATAGTTTTCAAAATTAATGGGAGACACATAGGCAATGCATTTATGAGTATGTTCATTGATTAGAATACTTTTTTTGATTTTACATTCTTTAAAAATAGGGAGGAAGACATATATAGTGAAGTACCTCTGGTTTTGCTGCTACATGTTGAAGGCTCATCATCTATGCTATAACTAGGTCATAATATCTTGTCTTGAAGGATGCAATCTTCTCATCCTCCTTCGTTATGGGATATAATTCTTCAATTGTCCAAAAGAGCTTGGACCAATTATTGTCTCTAGTGTTCAATGCCATAACATCAAATATTATTTCCTTGAAGACCCTTATTTCTGAATCTATGGTTAAGTAGAGCTCTATGTCCTCTCTATATTTATTCCATGATGCCATGAATGTATTAATCTACACTTACTCAGATGATAATTGAGCTCTTTCAGGTTCGACTATGGTCAATTTAAGATCAAACTAGGGCTTTGTAGATGTTAAAGTTTCTTTGCAAGTTTTTTTTGGGCATTAATGGTGATGGTTTTTTAGACTTAAGTGAATTTGGTGTCTTGGGTTTGATTTGGACCTCTGACTTTATACCTTTTCTTTTTATGACCACAAAATCATTGGTTTTTATTTTTTTGCTTCAGTGACATCTAGTTGAAACTTTCATGGCACTTTGTTCAGTAATGTTAAAAAAACTTGACTATTTCCCTTTGAAAATCTTGCTTGGACTAGCTCCATTGAATCGTCTTGCATAGATAAACACAATTTGTTGATCTCAATCCTATGAGCTGCATGTTATTGGTTGTTATTTGTACTAGGCCCCATGGTTATGCCACTTAGTAGTCCTGTAGGCTTCTTGATCTCTATTCCTTATCAGTTCTATCAGTTAACACACGTTCACCACATGGAATACCTATGGGTTCTTAGAGATTCTATTTAATAGTCCAGAGAGATCTTACTCCATTCATTTATGTTCTTTCAATCACATGTGAGTAGTAGATCCTACAAAGGTGCACAATGTTTAACTTAACATTAGGACATATAAGAACTTAGGTTAAATACTTTAAACTATGGTTTATTTTATGTTAATAAACATGATATAAAATTCTAGTCTAAAGTATTTAAGCTAAGTCTAGATCATGATAAAAGGGAACCTTTAATAATAAAAGAACTGATTAAAATGTTTTTAACCTAAGGTTTTATCATATTAATAAATACTATAAAACTTTAAGGTAAAAATCTCTAACATAACTTTTTAATAAAGGGACCTTTCATTTATTAGGTTGAGTCAATGAAATAGACCCCAAAATATCATGGGACATATGGGGACCAAACATGATATTTTTAGACTAAGGTTTAGTCAAATGTTTAAAAACATGACCATACTTTAGGAAAAAATTTGAGCTATGTCTATGGAGTTTATAATCAATCCCATACAAATTTGAACTTGGTCTATGATGGGCTAAAGGATTAATGAAAGGCCAATGAATCCTAAGCATGTTTATTTTCCCCATGAGGTCACATTGATCCTAAAACATGAAGATAAACATATTCATTTATCCAAATGAGATTGTTTCCTAAGATTGAATTTGATGGTCTTGTGGATGTCAATGATGGCCTCACAAATGTCAATTTATAGTTTTGAGAATGCCAAATTTAAGCTCATATAATTATTCATAAAGGCTAAAATTTGATGGTCTCATGGACATCAATGGCATCATCATGAACGTCAATTGATGATCGATAGAATACCAATTTTAAACTTTAATAATTATCCATAAGGACTAAAATTTGAAAAACTCATAGAATTCAATTACGGCCTCATAGACATCAATTAATGATCAATAGAACATCAAATTTAAGTCTTATGAATAATAGGTCCTATAGGAACTTTGAATTGATACACGTCATTTGATTAATCTTTCTCGAGTAATTACGGGTGTTGATTATGATTTAGGTAATTGGATGGCATCATATCCTACAGTCATACAAGTATTAAGTGATTTTGGGACCATTTAGAATATAGAACAAATTATAATGTAAGTTTATTAACCTAGGTCCTTAAAACATAATTAAATTAAGGCCTTTCAAATAATTAAATTCATAACATAAGTTTTATCCTAGGGTTTTATTATATTGATAAATATAATGAAAACTTTAGGGTAAAACTTAGGCTAAGTCTATGTTATAATAAAAAGGACTCGTTTCGGTCCATGATGGTTTAGCTCTATTGGATATTTATCATCCATGTGAACATGTATTGTTGATCCTACAAATAATCACATGACTTAAATTAGGGCTCAAAAATATATAAATCTTAGGATAAAGTCTTAAGACTAAGGTCTTGTTTATGTTAATAAACATGAATAGGGCCTTAGGTTAAGACATTTATCTAAGTTAATAACATATGAAAAGGACCCAACAAATGTTGAAGTTAAACCACATTAACATAAAAAGGGACAAGGGCTCAAGATACAAAAGAGACCTAGTGTATAATTTTTAGATCAAGGATTGGTCATGTTGAAAAACACAACTAAGTCTTAGTATAAACTTTTAACTATGTCCATAACATTTTAGAAGTTTTCATGTAATTTTATTCTTGCCAAATTTGAATTTGAATGAGGGGTCTAAGCTAGGGTTTTGAATGAGGGTTTTAGGAAGCTTGAAGATGGATTTAATTTGAATTTTAACAAACTAAAGTTTAGTGAAAGGTCGTCTTAGGATAAAATTATTAAAACTATGAAACTCAGATATTATTTGCCTCCATGACATGTGTTAGACCTATAACCTGAAACAAGAATATCTGAAGATAGAAAACCTTAGACAAGGATTAAACCAAAATCATGAGCAAAAATAAGTCCACCAAGTGAAGGTGTGGATGATCTTTAAATATAGATAATGTACAAACATATTAATGACACTCTGATCAAGTGAATTTTCAGTGTTAAGGTACAAATTTCATAATTTGACACAAGGGTCCCCAATTTTCAAAAATAGGGGGTATGTTGACCTTAATAGTTCTTGATTGACCCTTTCCTACCTTCATACTTCTTAAAATATTTCTTTCTTTTGTCAAGATTATATACCTTCGTATCATCACCATGATGTTCATCATGTTCTTCATCATGCTTAGTCTTATCCTTGTTAGGACACTTAGATGCAAAGTGACCAATCTTACCACAACTAAAACATTTTAAATGCAGCTTAACTTTGTACTTAATAAATACAAACCTCAATTTCCTATAAAGCATGGCTATCAATTCATCATCATCAATATCTAAACATACCTCATCCTTGACCTTCTTGACTTTTGACTTCTTATCATCTTTGAAAGATGCTTCTTTCTTGGGAGGTCTTCCTTCATTTTTTCTATATCATAGGTAGTTAAGATTCCATTAATCCCATAAATTTGAAGTGTGTATATATATTGCATTTATTCTACTACAGACATCTTTGAATAAATTTAGAATTTAAATGTCTCAATACCTTTTGTACAACTGTAGACTCTTTCACTTCTTCTCTAAGACCTATAATGGCATTGACAACTTCATCAACCCTTAATATGTAGGATGTAATTCTCTCATATTCCTTCATAATCAAAATTTAAAACTTCCTTCTATGAGTCTAAAATTTATCCATCTTCACCTTGATGTATCCTTCATATATATTCTTCAACTTCTCCCATATCACCTTGGTTGATTCATAGTGCATTACCTTCACAAACTCTCCCTCTAATAGACCACATAAAATGGCATTCATTGCCTTGGAATTGATCTCACTTTCATTATTTCATGTTGCTTCAATTGTTGGTGTAGGAGGTAGAGTGTATCCATTCAAAACTAACTGCCATATGTCATAGTACATTGACATTAGATATGTCCTCATTCTAATTCTCTAAAATGAATAGTTAGTCCCATTGAAGAATGGAACCTTACTAGAAGTTAAACCTTATTAAACTTGAATACTAGCCATCCTTACTTCTAGTATATATTTTAGGCTATTGTCTTCTTTATAGGACTAGGATTTGATACTAATTATTTTAAGTAGAATCACTAGAAGGTGGGGTGAATCAGTGTCTTCAAACAATCATTCAATTCCACTTTAGCATACATGAATAATTCATACAAACATGAACATATAGTAAAGCATATAAAATCATACAAGATTATGAAACAAGATAACACATTTCATATGTGGGAAACCCTCAAGGGGAAGAAACCCTAATGATCTCTACAAAGTTCTGCAGAGCAAGCTTGGTATAAGTATCAACTATGCCTCTTTTACCAACTTCCCTAGGCCTTTAGACCTTCCTACTAGCCCTATTTTCTATTTCTTGGCTTGTATAGATACATTACAAGGAGTTAAGAAAAAATAAATGTATTTATATACATCCTCTATTGAGATATACTTATGTGTCAAATTTCAAGGTCAAATTCCTTTTCTAGACCTACTTTCTCTCACTAGGCCTCTTTCTAGGCTTTGACCACACAGTCTTCTAGAATCCTTACAACCAAGTCTTTACAAACTCTAAAACTATGTTATTCACTTAAATACCTTGCATTCTATCATATTACAAATTTTCATCCTTTTTGGATGGTTAAATCTCCCTATACAAGCCAAATCCTAGTTTAGGGCTTGCATATCCTTGTCATAACCTAAGAGCATAAATAATACATTTATGATAATTTTAAAGGGTTTATTATAATTTTTAAACTTATAAATATCTTCCTTCACCCCACACAACTCTTTCAGGTATTGGTTTCTATTTTCCAATCCATTGTTATAGTTTTCTAACTCAAAATGTCTTTGACTATGCAGGAAAAAGAGTATCCTATAGGCATGTGTCATAGTTTAAAAGAAAATATAATATCCTATGCAAATAAAAAGGTTCAAACAACATAAAATGAATTAAAAAACACTCACCAAATTATTCATAAACCATTGAAAGTATTTTCCAATGACATTTCCCTTATAATAGTTACACAACTAACTCAAAATAATGAGAACATATAGGAATAGGGCTCTGAAGTATCGAATCATCAAAATAGGGGTTTATTTCCTTTATTAATTAAAATTATGGGTTATTCAAACATGAAAAAATAGTCTCCCATTCAAAAATCACACCTTTTTTATGTTTTATAACTATTGTAACCAACTTTGAGGGACCTTTTCCAACGATTACAAGGTAAACTTTAAAATATGACTATAAACCAAAGTTTAATTTCTACACATATTCAAACTTAGGCCACAATGGGTCTCTAGGGATGTTTGAAACATGTTAAAAACCTTAATACAATAATTTAATTACCCCTTCAACTCCTAATACAAGCTAATTATTGAAATATTTGAAAAGCAAATTTTGGCAGGAAAATAAGAATTTAGAATTCAAACTACCTAGAAGTTATCTTAGGCTATCAAATTAAAAAATAAGGATGATTGAGGCATTCCAAATCCATCCAAGACATAACCAAACCAAAAATAATGCAAAAAAACCAAAATTTATGACAAAAATCATCCTAAGAGTGATGCCCCTACAACATACTCCTAGGGAAAGAGAAAACAACTCAGGGACTATTGTCCATGAGTGTTTCCAGACTACTCCCATGATTTTTTATGTCATTTTCAGTCATCCACATGGCATATTATACTAGATGATCCTTTCAATTGACCAAGTACTTGAATTATTACTTAACTCCAATCTTTTTTATCACCTACTTGTCCATTATGCACTCTAACTCTTCTATATTGGCCTTAGGAAACTATGTTGCCCAATCTAGGCCTATTGTAGGTATGTCCTCTATTATTTTTCCTCATTTTATCCCTTATTTATAAGGGTATAGATCTAAAACATTAAATATATGTGTAGACACTATAAAATTGCACACAATGGTTCTAACTGTTGAAACACCCTTAGACCACCTCAAATGCCCTAGGGACCATCTACAACCTTTTTGACTACAAACCCAAGTTATAATGACACACTAACTAACCCACCTTTTAACCCAACTTGAAATTTGACCCTTAGCCACCAATGGTCACCTTAACCATCGATGGTTAATGTTGACCATTGATGGTAAGGTCTTCACTACCTGAACACCAAACTCCCACATCACTCCACTTTACAATTTTATATTTAGCTTATCTATATCTATGTGTGAATTAGTACATGTTTGAGTTAAAATTATAAAATCTAGTTCAACCTCTTATTTGAACCTACACTTCCACCTCTTCCTTTTGCCTATAATAATAGATGATCAGGAGCTTAAAATCCATCCACAACTATCAAGAGCTTCTTGTATCAGAGTTTCTTTTATAGGTCATTTATTTCAAAGATCTAATGAATTGGTAAGTATGATAGAGATCCAAAGTGTTGTTGTATATTGGCCAACAACCAAGTATCGTTACTCTATCAAAATTTCTCTAGACTCCATCAATGAGTTTATTATCCAATCTGAATCAACCATTATATATATCAACAACTAGTAAGCTAAGTATTTATTTTCAATCATTCAGTTACTTTATTTTTATTTCATAATCAACCTGACCCCAACCCATCTCTCAGAATTCCATTCTATAACCTCATCAAATCAAACCTTTTGCACACACCCAGAACCCATAGTAACTATTGGTGATCACCTTGACCACCAATGGTTTGTCCCTAATTGTTGATGGTCACCCCAACAATCGATGATCATTTTGTGACAAAATTAAATAAGCAAATTACACCCACTAGACCTCAACCAAATCCAACTTTCTTTTCCTATGAATTTTCCCTATTTTTTAGACCATACCTAATTTATTTAGCATTAATAATAATCTATTTATTTCTATAATTGGTCAAATCAATCTTCTTGTATTACATTTTAGTATTTACTATTGTTTATGCAAGTACTTTATCATTCAAAACTTGATTGTTTAAAGGTGTGGATCGATAGCCTCCAAGGAAGCTCATGCTTCTTAGATCTATCTTGATAGGCAATCCACCCAACTATTTAACTAATCAACCATTTCTTTGAGTGTTTTATTATATGTAGGTCATTCCTCCCAAGCCAAAGAGGAGTATCGACAATCATCTGGATCTATGTGTGCACAACATATCAAATTTTTCTACCATACCCTTGTGGAGTTTCTTTTCTCTTTATTTCAAGAACATAAGATAAATTTCTTTGAAACATTCTAGCATGCTTGGTGGGACCATTGAGTCTTTTATTGGGTTCATAGTTACATCTAGGTGCTTCTTATTATTATCTTTTTGCTCGTATAATGAAATCAAAATTTTACTTTGGGCTTAAAATTTACTGCATCCATTTTTTGCTTGCTTATTTTAGCTCACATAGCTTAATTAAAGAAAATTAATCAACTGTAGTTTCACTCTTATCACACACATAAGACCAAACCACTTACACCTAATCAAACATCAAATAATTTACATAAGTCATATCAAGTATTTCATCACCTAGCAGTCACCTTTCTCAGCCATCCTAGTTGGATTTCATCACCAAGGGGAGAACTAACTCAGCTCTTTAGTTGATTATAAACTCTATAAATTGATATATATTGTCTAAGCACCCAAAACACTTATCACTATGGTGTGTGAAGTGAGAGGGTAGGCCCCAATACCAGGCCACATATTTATTTCCAATATAGATCCTTTTCAGATCCTCAAAAACCTAAAACTAACCATATATTTCTTATCTAGTACCTATTCTATAAACCAAAGTGGAGTCACACAATTTCTTAAAAGATTAAGGCATAATCCAAAAGAGAGACTAAAAGAAATTTAGGATTTAACATGCTTTACTATGTGTTTTATTTCCTTGATCATTTCTTATCTTCTCTTTATGTGAGTTGTGATATTTGTTTATATTTTCTTTCTCCATTATTTTTGCATGGTTATAACTCAACAATAATGAAGGAATCAGGTAGAACAAGACCCATCACTAAATCATCCAACCTCTTTTACCTCCTCATCCATGGATTACATCTCAGATGCAAAGATTTTTCCTCATCCTTTAGGAAGTCCTAATTTCCCTTGGGTATTTTCCTAAGGACATACATACTTCACCACCTTCTTAGATAATAATCCTATGGCCCATCAACATTACTTTAGCACCATGTCTCACCATACCCCTACTTCAGTTCCACCTATAGACTCACCTTATGGCATGCCATCCCAGCTTATGGGTGCAACTTTTATTTCCATAGTTACCAACCAACCATTAACCACCCAAGCATCTTCATCTACCAATAATCCCTTTAATACCACTATGTAAAACTAACCTACCCAACCTACCAACACCATTATGCCTTCCACCCCCACCAATAACTCCTCTACCCTAGGATCAACCTAACCATTAACCACCTATACTCCAATCACCATTGGAGTACCCACTACTAACATTGCCAACTTCCTTCAGTTACCCCCAATCCACTAATCACTACTCCACTTCAAAATCTTTTGGTATTTATACCTTCTACCTTACCACCAATTAGTACCAAATTCACTACCTATCCTTTGCTTACAAAACCAACCATAGCTCCTACCCAACCTACCCTAATCCTTAGTAGGTTCCCATTGCACTAAACTCAGGTTACATACCTAACCCATAAGGGCATGTACCTATACCTACTACCCAACCACCTACATAGACATACCCCTACATAACATCTACCCAACCACCTATGCCCACATATCAATATGTGGCATCCACCCAGCTGCATGTGTCCACATACTAATATGTGGTAGCCTCTCAACCTCCTACCAACTATCAGCATGTTACCCAACCACCACAATAGTATACACCTTACAAATTTTTAGGTGCATAACCCTAAATAGATTTGATAAAAATGCTAATGGATAAAATGACAACTTTAGATTCATCCATTTCAGGAGCTCACAACATTCTATCATATGAACAAATATGAAATGAACCCATTCACCCATCTATCCCTATTTAACCCTATCCTCCTCAGTGGGACCCCTAACAACACTTGAGGGTATTTAGGAATTCATTCTATTTGATTGCCTATGATGATACTCTCTTTATTTGTACCTTCTTCATGTCTTTATCTTGTTTATTACTAGATTGGTATATTTCCATAAGAAAACACTCTCTTTTCTCTTTCACCCAACTAGCTCAAACTTTATTAGATCACTTTTCAATAAACATCTCCAAGAAAATTTCCATCACTAACCGTTACTCTATCCATTAATTTGATGATGAGTCTATTGTTGATTTTGTATCCCATTAGAGGAGCTAAATAAATCAATTTTATTTCTCCTTACTCCAACTTGAGATAATTAAAAAAAATTCTCAAGCATGTGTCAAACACATTTCTTATATGTTATGTGTTCAAATATTTAGGACCTTTGATGAAGCTTTTACCATGGCACACAAATTAGAAAATAGAGCCATTAATGATGGAAAGATAAAATTGAGAAACAAAAACTCTACCTTCAAATCAAATGAGGCCTCCTCCTCTAAACCAAACAATCAAATAAACAACATCACCAAAAACAAGGGAACTACAAATGTAGTTATTCTCAAGACCACTCCTCTACCTATCATCACCCAGCCTAACTCTTAAAGATCTTCTAATCAAAACATCAAGAATCAAAACCTCAATACCCAAAAGCAATTTACCCTGCTTAGGGAGTCATATGCTTTGGTCTTAGAGAAAATTTTGAAGGATAATATCATACAACTTCCCCTGATCAAACCTCTACAATAATTTGATTCTTCTCATCCTGTACCTACTTAGTATAAGGAAAATGAGTTGTGTTCCTTCTATTGTGTCATTGGAAATAATGTTAATAGGTGTAACACATTCAAGAACATTATCCAAAGTCTCATTGATAAAGGATAACTTGTGTTGGATAACCCCAATGCACCCCAAAACTAGTTTCTTGACATCTTCAAGCAACCCTTTCCCAACCATGATCCTTCCACCAATAATGAAAACAAAGTAGAATTCTACCATAATCATGAGACCCACACTATCAATATGGTTCTTAGTGAACTCATTGTTGAGGAAAATACTAACCCAATCACCTCTTCACCTACTCCACTTATTGAGGTAGTTGAGTTACTCACCTCTCCTTTGATATAAACATTAGAGGTTACCATCACCTCTTCTCCTACTCCACTTATTAAGGTAGTGGAGTCACCCACCTCTCCTTTGATATGCACATCAAAGGAGGTGATCATCACCTCTTCCCCTAATCCAATTATTGAGGTAGTGGGATCACACACCTCTCCTTTGATATGCACATCAAATGAGGTAACCATCACCACTATACCATTCTCCTTAATCATACAACAATACACTCTTCCCTAAGATCATTCCTAAGGAAACAACCACTTTTCCTACACCTCCCACCATAGAATTACCATTCTAGATGGTGGAACATTTTAATCATAAAAAGTATGAGGTAGCCATTCCTCCCTCTCAACCCCTAAGCCTATCCTTTGAATCCACTATTGGGGGACTCAAACCCATCTACAAACCTTTATCTAGACTAATTAAGAACTTATAATTTGTATCATAATAACCTATTGTTTCCCCTATCAAGCCCACTATCATCACAACCCTACCATTGAACACTCTTACCAACCAAACTATGGTAAAACCACTAGAACCAAACTCACCTAAGGTAACCCAATCACCTCTTACCATTCTTACCAAACCTACCAAAAACCTGAGCATATTCCCAACTCATAATATTACTCACCCATTAATAAAATTAGATTTAAGCCTATCAAACCTAACAAAAAAACCTTGAATTGAGTTAAAAAAGAAGGTAAAACCACCAAAAGCCTCCCCTCTCAACCTTGCCCTCTACTTTAAGGTCTCATCCTTCCACTTTAATTAGGAAGCCAATTGTCCCAATCAAAACCCAACCACTACTATTAGTTATACCATCACTCCTACTCTCATCCACACCTATTTTCACCAAACCATCCATAACTAAACTACCTACCTTAAAACCCTCTACCCCCAACATATCAACCTCTTTACCCAAACTAAAACCATCAACCAAGAATGATCCTTTACCCAAAACTTCTACCTCTAAGCCTATTTCTAAAATGGCTTCCAAATCAAGCCCCAAAACCAAGACCTTTATAGCCTTTCCACCTTTAATCAAGTATTACTCAGCCATTTTTCAAGGATTATTATAATATTCTTGCTTATTCTTACCTCCTATCAGACCATTCAACCCCCTTAGTCTAAAACTAGTCTGGTATAATGATTGCCTAGTGTGCTCCTATCATTGAACACCTAGGCATGACATGAATAATTAAAAGGCTCTCCAAACCATAATCCATCAGATCTATCATAAGGATGATTTATTATCATATGACCCTCCCATGAGCCTACTACTAATTCAATAAATAATAACCAATACCCAACACCTACCTACTCCCCCAATCTTACCTTAGAGTGAGGGGGAACTAGAGTAATATCCTACCCCAACTCTTCCCTTAATCCATACTATCCATGTGGTCACACAATCATAGGCTCAATATAAGGATAAGGGGAAGGAAAAAGTGTCCATCTCATGGACATATCCATCTTCCACTTATCAACCACACCAAATCCAAGAATCTTCACCTTCATCCAAACCTAAAGTATCCATCTTGGGTACCTCTCAATCTAACCCCTCTGAATCGATTAGAAGAGTAACATCACCAAACCTCAATAAAGATGAGTCTATATGAATTGATTTCTACCTTGCCTCATCATCTCCAAGCAATGATAGAGGCCTTACAGTCAACAGAGGTCTAACCAAAAGACCCTCAACCATTATTATCCTTTTTTTATGCTCTTTAAATTTCCATCCTTGTCACCTTTAAGGATTTAAAAATACCCTCTATAGATCTAAACAATCTAGATTCCCCTATCATCATCACTAAATGCATCAACAAGACCCATGTTAAAAAGGTTATGATTGATAGAGGATCTAGTATCAATATCATCTCTTCCCATGCCTATGAACAACTCAAATTACCAAACAACATTATGTTTGAAACCTTAGCCATCCTCTAATCATTTAACAACACCATGGCCACCAATCTAGGAACTATTATCCTTCATATTCTTTTAGGACCTTTCACACTCTATAAACTCTTATATGTAGTATAAGGATAATTCTAATATAATATCTTTATAGGATGACCTTAGATCTACTCCATGGGCTATGTGCCCCCTACCCTACATCATTTCATTAAATTTGAGCATAAAGGTCAAGTTGTCACTATACAAGCTAACCTCAATCCTTTCTCATCATGTAACATGACATATCAATCCAATGACATCCTTCTTCCTCCATCTAAAAAACCCTTATCAACCAAAGGAAAGTCCTCAACCATAAAAGATAAATCCATATCTTATTCTACTAATGAGGCATCTACCAATTCATCAATTCCTTCAGACCAAATCCACACAATAGACCCCTTGGAATCAATATTATAATGTATCTCACTTTAATAATATCACCTCTTGACCCTTGATCCTTTCCCCACTCCTCTTGAATATGGGAAACTTAACAACTAACTTAGGTATGACCCCAAAATCAGGGCCATTTTTACCCTTGGGCCTTCAACTTATCAAACCCATTTTATATATGGGGGACTTAACAAACCTATTAACACTTTTTCCACCTCCTTTTCCCCTTGGCTATTCACCTCTAGTTTATCCTATTTAGATAAACTAGAGTTTTCCAAGACATACCTCTACAAGTGTGCTTGGAAGGGATTTGGCTTAGGATGATATGAACACATCCCACATGATTTGATTTTGATTGAGACCAAAAAACCTCATGAAAAACATGCCCTTGGTTTTAATCCACCTAAAAAGTAAACCAAACCACTTCCCATCACTATTATTAAGGAAAGTATCCCTTCTTCACCAACCCTTGCTCCATTAGAATGTGAGGATTTTAATGTTATCCCCCCTACCTTTTTTTTCATCAACGTGATCAGCCTTGGACCCTTGATTTATCAAAAGGATGGGGCCACCATAAATTTTCCTCTAACCCACTTTGAGATGATAGGTGATGAATCTCCTACCATTAATATTGTTTACTGTTAGGATGATGAATCTATTCTCGCCTACCTTAGTGCAGAAGATCACTCTATCCACAAATCTCTCCCTCTTGAGACTTTAACCATGTTGAATGAATCCATAGTGGATGTCAACTTAAGCACTTAGGATATCCCATGTATTATCAATATTAAACAATCTCTAAATTCCACAAAGAACCAAGACTTCTCTACCTTCTTCCAAGATCGAAGCATAGCATTTTCTTGGTTATATAGTGACATGCCCATAATAGACCCTATCATTACCACCCATAACATAGTCACTAACCAAGATGCTAAACATGTCTGGTAAAAGCTTCATCAAATACACCTTCATGTAACCCTTCTCATTAAATAGGAACTTCAATGCCTCCTTTATATCAATTTCATCTAGCCCATTGACTATCCCTAGTGTGTTTCAAATGTCATCCCTATCACCAAAGCTATAGGGGCACTTTACATTTACACATAATTTCATGAACTTAACTTGTCTTACCCAAAGGATGACTTCCCTTTGCCAAGCATTGACCAACTTGTTGATCTTATCACTAGCCATGAGATGTTATCTCTTATGGATAGGTTCTTAGGCTATAATCATATCTTGATTACCCCTGAATATTAGCATAAAACTGCCTTTATCACCCCTTGGGGGACTTTCTACTATCAGGTCATGCCTTTTAGTCTAAAAAATGATGGTGTAACTTACTAGTGTGTTATGACCTACATCTTCCATAACCTTATTCACAAAATCATAAAATACTATGTTGATGACCTTATTGGAAAGTCCAAACTTTGAAAATATCATTTAGTTGTTCTTAAGATTATCTTTGAGTGACTCATCCATTACCATGTCTACCTTAACCCTAAGAAGTGTATTTTTGGGGTCTTATTGAGCAATCTCATTGGATTAATTGTCTCCCTTCATGGAATTCAAGTCAATCCCATCAAATCAAAGTAATACTCAACATGATTCTTCCAATCAACCTTAATCAACTCCACAGTTTATAGGGGGAAGCTTTAATCCATTCACTACTTTATTTCCTAGCTCTCAAATTGATGCCAACCTTTCCACCACCTTCTAAATAAGGATATATATTTTAAGTGTAATAAATACTATCAAAAGGCCTTTTATTCACTTAAATAGTACCTTTTATCTCCACCAATCCTCATTCTTCCCAAGGAAGACCAACCTTTTTACCTTTATATGTCTACCACTGATCACTCCTTAGGGGCAATGTTGGCTCATCGGTATGAGTGAATAAAGATCAATCCATCTACTACATTAAAAATACACTGGTAGAATATAAGACTCAGTACACACATATTGAAAAACTTTGCCTTGCATTGGTATTTGTATCCACCAAACTTCATCATTACCTTCTCAACCACAAAACCTTTATCATAACCAACACTAACCCTCTCAAATATATGCACTCCAAAAAATACCAAAATTAATGTATGGCCAAATGGCTCATGCTTTTAGCTAAGTTTGACCTTGAATTACTCTAACAAAAGTCAATTAAATGGTAATTCATTACTATCCAATTGGATAAAGAACCCTTAGCAGATAATCAACCTCCTCCCCTTGAATTTCTTGATGAATCCATTGCAACCCTTTCTCAATTTGACTTCACCTATCATGTAACCATGTTATTTAATAGATAAAATTGTCAATATGGTGTGGGAGATGGTATCATATTTATTCCCCTTGATGGTGAACCACTTCCTTTATCCTTCAAACTAGACTTTGAATGTACCAATAATATGGTTGAGTATGAAGCCCTAGTGATAGGTCTCCAAACTACTTTAGCCTTTGGAGTCAAAATAATCAACATTTTTAGTGACTCCCAACTTATGGTAATTCAAATAAATGTCTCTTACCAATGTAATAATGATGTTTTACAATATTATAAATATTTGGTGGACATACTACTAGTGTCTTTTGCTTCCCAGATATAGTCTATACCCTCTGAATCTAAACTATCAATCATTATCCATCAACTTACTAAGCCCTCTTATATCAAATGTAACTCTCCTATAATCTTCAATGTGGGGGAAACCCAACTAAACCTTTGATATTAGCAAACCTTTGACTATATCAACCTTGCCATCATTCCCTCTACTCTTTCTAGAAATGATTGAAGAGTATTTATTTAGAGCACCTCCCATTATACCATATTAGGCACAATCATTTATAAGCATAGCTTTGATGGTCTCCTCTTTTGTTTCCTACATAGTCATGAATCCTCTCATGCTATCAGGGAAACACATGAGGGGATATATGGGGACACTTTAGTGGCATAGCCATCACTAAACACATCCTTCACCTTGGCTATTATTGGCCTACCCTTAACCAAGACTATTGTGATTATGTGAAAAAGTGTGTCAAATGTAAACAACATGAAAATTTACACCATGCACCTATTCATATTCTCCAAGTATCCATGGATCTCTATCCCTTATCATAATGGGGTCTAAATCTCATTGGTCAAATCAATCCCCATTCTTCATAGTGACATCATTCTATCATCATTATAACTGAGTATTTCACCAAATGGGTAGAGGCTACCCCTCTCATTTCAACCAAGGCTAACAAGATCATCAACTTTATCAACCATAACATCATCTATCATTTTGGTGTTCCACACAAAATCATCACTAATAATGGTAAATATTTTAAGAAAAAGTAAGTCCAAGGTATTTATGATGTATTTGGCATCAAACTAAGTTTCTCATCATCATATCATCCACAAACTAATAGATAGGCTAAATCCTTTAACAAAACTCTCAACAACATGCTAACTAAAATTGTTAATTCATCTAGTTGGGATTGGCATTTGCACATCCCTTTTACCTTATGGGCATATTGTAATAGAGTTCTAACCCCTGTGGGTGCTACCCCTTTCTCTCTTGTATTTGGGGTAGAGGCTATCTTAGCTCTCGAATTCCAAATTCCTTCTCTTCACATATCCTTGCAAGATATCATTTATGAAGATGATCATCATCAAGAATGTTTGGCCCAATTTGAGCTACTTAATGAGCATCATTTATTTTCTCTTACCCACCTTCATGTCTATTAAGAATTAATCAAGCATGCTTATAACAAACACCTTAAAGTATGAGAATTCAATATCAAAGAACTCATCCTAAAGGAAAATTAGCATGTCACCAATATGGAGAAAAGCAAGTGAGGCAAGTTTCATTTTAATTGGCTTGGACCTTATATCATAATACACAAGTATGGATCAGGGGCTTACCAGTTATCCTCTTTAGAGGGAAACCCAAAACTTGAGCCCATCAATGCTTTGTATCTACATTTTTTTTTGGTTAAAAAGGATCAAAGCTCACATTTTTGGTGAACTTAAGCTCATCCCTTGCCTTCAAACCACATTTATCTCCTTATTTTAGGGGAAACTAATTAAAATTGAACCATGTGATTATCTGTCACAATCATAGCCTAATGTTTAACAATGCATACCATTACTCTACCCATGGCATGATTTTCATGGTACTTTCCACCCCTATTATAGGATGGATTTCCATGGTCATTATCACCTAAACCTCTTTACACTTAACCAAGCTTATTGTGCTTTTAATTTTTCCTTCATGAAAGGTAAACCTTTAAGCTTATATAAGCAAGTCTATATCAAGCAAAAAAAATCAAACAAGAAAAAAGCAAAGTCATAACCACAAACAATCATGGGTCATTCCTAACATTCCAAAACTACTCCCTTAAAGGATAGATACCAAAAACATATCAAAATTGATCAAAATAAGGTGGGCTACTTCCTTAAAGGTTAGCTACCAAAATCCTTACACAAAGAACACAAAACTTAAAGCACTCCCTTGAAGGATGCCTGAGTAAAGCATTTGTAAAAGCATAGCAATTTCTTGGAAGCTTCTCACATTGATCAACTTCCCTAACCACTCTAAAGAAATAAAAATATAGCAAAAGACCTATTATCAAACATTAGAAAATAACATAGTAAATTTGGAAGCTACAATCAAATCTCATCAATAGATTTACCATATCGATCAGTCTACACCTTATATGACATGGACTTGTTTATATTATCTCTTTGGTAACCTTCAAAAGAGGCATTCTAGTCTCATAAGAAGGTTCCATTTTCATCCATCTCCTTTTTATACACTATAAACAAGGGATTTTTTAATTCTCATTTGACATAATGTGATCAAGACACATTTTTAATGAACTAATGAATGCTCATGTGAAGCATTCAAAGGGATTATATTCCTTAAGTCAATCCAACTTTAATTTACTTTAGTCCTTGCCAAAGAAGAAGCATCATGCCCTCTTCTTATCCTCTCATACTGGTTGATATATTCACTTAGATGTTTGTCTTCTGATTATCTTCTCTTTTTCACATATTGTTTTGTTATGCAACTTACTTTATGTGCTTCACTTCAAATAAAATGACCATAATCATAACCACATCACATACCATCATCATCATATCATGAACAAAAATATACATCATTAGGATAAACTATATCCATGAACACAATCATAACTATCAACATCATATATCCATGAATAAATAGCAATAAACCATTTTCACCACATGTCTAAATCTAAATGAGGAAGCATATACTCATTAAATTTGAGCATGAACACCATAATCATATCAATATCATAAACATGTTCATCTCAAACATGAAATTAAATCATCACATCCATAAACAACATCATCTTAACCATCAAACAACATCACATTATCATCATAATCACATAAGATAACATCAATCCATAACTAAACATTATCATAAACATGAATAAAGAGACATATCATCATATGCTTAGCTAGGTGAGTCCACATCCATATATTCATGATCATAATCATAATCAACTTGGCATCATAAATAATTAACACGAATATTAAAACCATGAGCCATAAGCTATAAAATATTTATGTATCATAAATAATCATCATTATGTATACAATAATATACATATCTCTCTCAAAATATACATCTCACTACATTGGCTTGTAATCCAATATAAAAAAATCATATACATCATAAGTATCATGTCTCATATTCAAGCTAAGAACCTGAGGCACCACTGCCTTTTAGTGCACCACTACCTCTTAGAGCCTATCCCCTATCCTTAGATCTTACCCTCCTATAGATGTGGCCCACTAACCTAATACCACTATGCCTACACCTCCTATCATCCTAACCCTATACTCACCACACTAAGGTTCATCTAAACATTAACTTAATACCAAATCCTCATAGTAACATAGATCCTCCATTGTCACTATGTATCTCTATAGAGGGATCATCCTTGTTGGTCTCATAATTGCTAGTACTACACCTCTTACCTACCAAAGAGAATCTCTCTACTATGTCACTTGGGCTAGTTTCCCCCTCACCTATGATGGTGGCCAACTAACCCTACACTACTGCTAGTAATGCATATGCCACTACCAAGGATGAATGTGTTGTTGATAGGGTCACTTGTGCTTTGTCTATCTCACTAATCATTACCTACATATCTAGGCTAACCCCTACACCTAAGTTTGTTGAACACCTCTCCCAGTTGAATCAACATCTATATCCTACCTATCACTATCATCCCCACTAATATTAGCTATAATATAGAGTGTCTGGTACCATTCAAGGTACCCATATACAATACCTACATCATCTACCTCAGTTGTAGCTGGCAACTCTTTTCGATCAAGGAATATTTGAAATGGTTGTGGATTGGGTAATAAAAACTCTACATCCTCCCTCTTATACCATGGGAAATCCATGTTTATGCCCTAGACTAATATGAATTGTCACCATACCCTATTAAATGGAATAAGCTCAAATCACCATCCCTTTTATTATATATCCATCAGTAGCTCTACAGGGACAATGTGTGTTGGGCATAGTGTGCCCATCTTATAAACCTAACGTATGGTCTCCAAATCCCAAGTATAATGACCAAGGCATATAATAAACCTCTAAACCAATCAATATCATGAACCCTTCTACTTGGTCTTAAGAGGGAAAAATTAGATCTCCACCTCATGAATCTAACTCAAAAGTCTACCTGAGCATACCCCTCCCATGGTAGTTCTATCGGTCATAAAACCTAAATCTACTTATAATCCTAGCAATGAAGAAAAAACCCTATGCTAATACCATACCTCTTATGGGCTCAAAAACCCCATAACTCTCTATAAATATTGACTAGAAACACATATGCCCACATAAACATTGTGTGACCTAGGAAGATCTCCACCAACACCCTCAATAATAAATAGGGAAACCTCTTGTTACTAGAATCAGGTAGCACATAGTAGGTGATTTCTATCATCATAATGGTCAAGAGCCACCTCATACCCCTATTCCTCTGATATAATAGTGTTTATTGAAACCCCCCTACATGCCACCTTGTAAAATCAAGGTCATCCCTATATAAAAGCTCTATGAAATCAGCTCATTCATCCCTCTTGATGTGATAGATCAACTCCCCTCGTATGGGTAGCCACATGATCCTATGTATATCTTCAAACAAAATGGTCATCTTGCTTATCAAAAGTATAAAGGTATTAGTATCTATATCCCATCTCTTGATGAGTACCATTATCATAGCTATGTCCTATGACACATGTTGGTAATGCAACATACTATCGAGGCCCACCTCCTTCATATGGGCCCAATCATCAGCAGTCATACCTTGATGGATCTCATAAAAAATCTATGGAACTATGTCCTTCATCTAGATCCTCTCTTATGCCTACAAAATTATATTAGAAAATCTTAGTTCATAGACTAAAGTGTTATCTTCCTTATGAACTCTACCTATTTCACCTACCTCTTAATTCCAATCAATTCAACTTGTAAACATTTGCTTACTAAAAAATATTCCTACCACTTATCTACATCACTTATCTTAACCTATCACAATCTACCTTTTCACCTTGCACACCTAGCCTTACTCTTAAACCATTACCTATCAACCTATATCATTTGACCATTACATAAACAATGACCCTTAACCATGACCTATTACCCTTAACCCTTACCATTAACTATTACTTGACCATCGCCCTTATGACATTTACCTAGGGAATCCAACCTCTCTACCTTAACTATTAAATAGAACCTACTACCACTCTAGTACCCACCACATGTGATTACCTTCTCCAATAAACATAATCAACCATGTTACCTCACCACTAGCCATTTTGGCCCAAACTAGTGCATGTTTTATGATGACCTTGGCTTAGTCCTTTTGATCACATCAACTAAATTACCATATTGAACATTTTTTTTGAAATTGCTCTACCTTGCACACACCTGACCAATTCATGTCTTCTCAAGAGCACTTCCTACCTTGGATACCAATGAGAACACTGACCTTATCTAGGAGACTTGATTTTACAAGTGTAACCCAACTATCACATATAATTACATGATCAACTTGTCACTTATCCTTCTAGTATTGACCTTAATTTTTACCACCTATAGAAACCTAGTCAATGCAAGATCTTATCTATCATACTTAATCACACTTTATGCAAATATTTGTGCTTTAGTTCCCAACCTATCACCCACATTCATCACCACCATAACCACTTAATTTTTTTTACTTCATCACTTACCCACACTTGATTTTGTTTTACTTCATCACTTCCTAGTTTGAGGGGGAACACCTCCTCCTATGCTTGGGGTAACCAAACCTTCAACCCACAATCCATTTTTATTTTCTAGATTGTTCATACAAACTACATAATAAAAAAGGGCAAATGTAGACATTAGAAAACCACATTCCATAGTTATATATGTCAAAACACCCCTAGACCACTTCAAACTCTATAGGGATCATCCACACTCCTTTTGATCATAAACCTAAGTCAGAATGACCCACTGACTAACCCACCTTTTGATCCAACTTGACCTTTAAGCCTCAGCCATTGACAATCACCTTAACCATTGACAGTTAGGCCTAATTGTTGATGGTCAAGTCCTCACCGCTTGAACACCAAACTCCCACATCACTCCACTTTGCTTTTTTATATTTATCTTACATATATCCATGTGCAAACTAGTACACCTGAGTTAAAATTAAAAAAGCTAGTTCAACCTCTTGTTTGAACCTATACTTCTACCTCTTCTTTTTTCTTATAAGAAGAGAGGAACAAGAGATTGAAACCCATGTATAACTATTAAGATCTTCTTGTATTAGAGTTTATTTTATAGGTCATTTTTTCTAGTGATCCAGTGAATCATTATGTATGATAGAGATCTAGATTGCTTGCATTCATCATCCAATAGCCAAGTACTGTTACTCTACCAAAATTACTCTAGACTCCATTAATGAGTTTATTAGCCAATTTACCTCTTCCATCCTAAAAATCAACAACTAGCAAGCTAAGTATATATTTCCATACATTCAATTACTTTATTTTCATTTCATAATCAACCCAACCCCAACCCATCTCTCAAAATTCATTTTGTAACCTCATCAAATCAAACCTTTTTGAATACACCCAAAACCCATAGTAACCATCAATGATCACCTTGACCATTGATAGTCTATCCCTAATCACTGATGGTACCCCCTAACTATTAATGATCATTGTATCACAAAATAATAGCAAGTATATTCCACCCACTAGACCTCAACCAAATCCAACTTTATTCTCCTTTGCTTGATCACATAGCTTTGCCCTATTTTCTAGACCATACCTAATTCATTTAAAATTAATATTAATCTATTTATTTCTATAATCAATCAAATTTATCTTCTTATATTACATTTTAGTATCTTTTTTTATTTTTGTAAGTAATTTATCATTCAGAACTTGATTTTTTAAAGGTGTGGATTAACAGTCTCCAAAGAAACTCATGCTTCTTGGATCTAGCTTGATAGGCAATCCACCCAACTATTTAACTAATCAACCATTTATTTGAGTGATTTATTATCTACAGGTCATTTTTCCGAAGCTAAAAAGGAGTATCTATAATCATCTAGATCAATACATGCATAACATATCAGGTTTTTCTACCATACCCTTCTTGAGTTTTTTTCTTTCTTTTAATAACATAATCAAAATTTCTTTGAAATAATAGGTGAGATACCTACTATATACACATAATGTTTTCATAATTTTATTAAATATTGATGCGTTAAATATTTTGAAAACCCATAACGACTCAATTTCTATGAGTGCATGCCTTAAGGGGTGCACTGACAAAGGGGAGGGCAAACCTTTGGTGCTTTATAGGATTATTTCCCCTTATTTTTATATTATTCCCTATCCATTTAGCTCCTAAACCTTTCCCTAAGCTATTTATCCTTCCTTGCACATTCCTTTATTATTTTCCTCTTTTTATCCTTTTTTCCATTGCTTGGTACCCTTTTTACCTGTTCAATAAGCTAGGTTGACCTAGTCAACCTAGCACAGTCTAGGGTCACTTTAGCTCTTTAGGCCTAGTTTCCATCTGGCTGACCTAGCAAAAACTTCAGGCATTAGCCTAATAAATTTCTAGGTCAACCCAATGAATCTAGCATAGTTGACATGTCCAAGTGATTTTTGGTTTAGATACTCCTATATATACAAGGTCATTTCAATCATTTACATATGAATGCAATTAGGAGTTATTATTCATTTGCAGTTCTTCAAAAGCTACTCTTCCACCATTCTACTTGAAGAGTCTTAGCTTAGGTTTCTTATTTAGAGAATATTAGTCTTTTAGATAGGTCTTAAATGCTTTAGACTAACAAATTGATCCTTACAAACCACAACAACCTCTTGTGAAGCCTCATTGGTTAAGGGAGAGATTGATTCGCGAGAAGTTCACATTTAGGTGAGTATTTTCTAACTTTGTTCTCCTCTCTTTTAGTAGATAGAAATAGAATAAGTGTTGGCTCAAATAATATTACTTGCCATATTCCATGTATTAAGGTGTTACTCATACTTAGTTTATTTTAAGTTCCCTATACATGTATTTGATTGCTTTGCATCTAACCCCTTACTTTGTACCACAAGCTTTGGTGAGCACTAGATTAGTTTAATTTTCTTGTTATTAGATTAGTTTACTTTTTATTATTATCATAAGTGAATATAAAAACCATTGGGCTCTTTTAGGGTTGTTGTGTGATTATGTTAGACTATAGGCTTTATAACCCTACTTAGCATGATGTTTTGTGATAGATCATATAAGTGATCCCCTAATCAAGTCTAGTGGATCCCCATATTGGTCATGCTCCCACTTAATGAGTGTGTGCCACAATCAGAAGTGTAGGTGTGATCTATCTTAGCATGATCTAGGATTGATTTATGTGTACTATGTAATTATGATTGCATACATTTTGGTGAACTTGACATGAATCAAACACTTATAGGTTTTATTTCACTTATTTTATTCATTTTGTCATCTTTTCTATCATATATTTTGACTTATTGCCTCGATTCTATCAACCTAGTTATTTTTATCTGTGTAGGAACAAGCAATTGGATTGACCAAATTGACATAACATAGGTTTCTAGAACTTTACAAACTTTCTATTTAGCCTACTAGGTTGACCAAGTCAACTTAGCATATTTAGATCCACTTTGTAGCATGTTCTTATTCAGGATTCACAGTGCAGGTTCTAGATTCCAAACTTCTAGATTTATAGTCCAATCAACTAGGTTGACCAACTTAAGTTAGCACATTTATAGACATCTAGTTTAGTCTACTACATTGACCAAGTTGACTTAGCACACTTTTTTATCTTTTTCAGTAGGTTTTTGTCTCACTTGGTCAACCAGCTCAACCCAAATCTATAGATTAGACTAGTTCTCTCCAAGGTTATAGGTCAGTTATCTACTCTATTTTCATATCTAAAACACCAAGGTTAGTTCTTATTTTCTCTACTTCACTTTATTTTATACTTTTATTTCAAAATTATAATCTATTTATATGTACCAATTGGATTGGCCAGTGTCAATTCAACTAACCATGTATTTAATTTTAGTATCTACTTTTCTAGAATAGATATAGGCATACCTTATTTCATTTCTCATCTTATTAGCAATCCTTTCCATTTCCCTATCTACTATTCTAAATTGACCATCTCAACTCTGCAATATCCCAAACTATTTCATCTACTTATGTTCATTGCACTAGGTCGACTTGGTCAACCTAGCATAGTCTGTAGGTCCAATTTTTCCACTAGGTCAACCTAATTGACCAAGCTTTGTTTCTACTTCCCCTAATTTTTAGCTTAGTTCTTCATCATTTTTTATCTTTATCATGTTCATTTCTCTTTGATCAAAATGAGGTCCCCTATCAAATTTTTTTTGGATAGTCTTTTACATTTAGATCCTATATGGGGTGTTCGTTTCTCCCTTTATTTACCCCTTAATAGCACCATAACTCTTGGGGCACCTCTTCTCCTCCTTCATCTACAAATTGCAACATGGTTCAAATAACACCTCAAGATGAGTTTGATGGGTCCAATCCTTTTTGCACCTACCAAAAGCCTTCTCAAAATCTTCAAACTGATGTGGGAGTGATTGACTCAAATTTATTTAATAATCCCACTAATAACTCTTCTTCTAATATTCCCTCCAACACCAATGTGGGAAATGTTCCTTCCAACACCAACCCACCACCTGATACAACTCAATTATTATCCCAACTGATTCAATAAATAAACATTATGAAAAATAATAATACCAATCAAATGATGTAACTTCAACAACATTTGATCAATGTGTCTAATCAACCTCCAATCATGAATCCTCAAGCTAATCCTAATTATATTCCTCCAGCTCTTAGAGATGCCTCAGGTAATATTATTCCTCAACAAATATTGAATAATAAAATGATTCAAACTATCCAAAATGAGCCTTTAGCTCCCTTCATTATATATATTGACATTGGTAACATATCACCAACTATTAAATATGATGGGACTAAAGACCTCACCTCATTTATTAAAGCCTTTGGTAATATCTACAAAGAGTGGATCCAAACTCATACATTTTCTACTACTAAAATCTTAGTCAAAACCTTCATTGGTGATGTATTATAATGGTATAATCAATTACCTAAACATTCTATTTGGTAACTCAATGATTTGGTCAATCCTTTAGTTAAAGAGTTTCAACATAATGATCTTCCTAAAAACTATCTTAGCCATTTCACAAATGCTAAAAAATATCCTAATGAATCAGCTCATGACTTTATTAAAAGATGGAAATCCTTAGATCATAAAACTGATCATAATATGTCTGATGATAACCTATACAAACTCTTTATCACAGCTTTAACCCCTACTCTTTAATAGAAGGTTTGAACCTTTTCTCTTCAAACTCTTAATGAAGCTCTTGACCAAACTAAATGACAAGATTTTCTTATGAAACAATTCAAACCTAATTCTAAAATACTTGAAGGATCTTTCCAAACATCTAACGTTATCACTAGTAACACTTCTCAAACCAAACCTGGGGTTTCTAAATATGATGTTCCTTCATTATCTCACATGCCTCTTTCAGTTCATCAAATGAGACAATTTTTACCTCTTTCTAAACTTTTCATATATCCTAATTCTCCTCCTAAAAGGTATGATCCCAATCTCTTTTGTTGTTTTCATGCCAATGTTAGACATTATCATGAGTCTTGTAGAGGGCTTGTTAAATGTGTTGTTTCATACATGATTGATGATTCTTTTGGCCATGAAACCATGATTAAGCACTTTCATCAAGAATATACTAATGCTTTTAAAAAACAATAACCTCTAAATCCTCTACATATAATAATAATAATAAAATATTCATCACATAACTAATCATCTTCTAAGGATGTTTGTGCCATTAACGTTGATTATGATCAATACCTTAAAAACTCTCAATATGTCAATATAGCTAAGATTAATTATCATTGGAAGCGATCACATAAAGATCTTGTGACCAAGCCTAAGAAACCTTCTTTGGAATAATAATTGCTTAAAGATACTACCACTATCAATATTGATTCATAATCACTTGAGGAATAACTTCCTCCTTCTAATTCTCCAACCACATCTGTTCCTTTAAAGTCTGATTTGCCTTCTTCTAAACCTCGTGGCTCCTCTTCTAAATCTCATTGTAATTTCCTAGAAGAAATTAACTCTATGCCATGTAAAATTCCTCTCATGGAGTTGGTTCACACTTCACCTTATCATCATAAATTCCCTATGCAACAACTCCAAGAGATTGAAGACCCATCTTCTTTAGATGAAGAACCACCTTCTATTGATTCTCAACTACCAAACATTAATACCATTAAATCTATGTGTCCTTATTTTAAACCTTCCATTGAATTCCTTGAAGAAGACATGATTAATGATGAAAGCCTCTTTCATGGTGATGATCCACCTCTTTTCATCAAGATAGCCATTAATACCACCCTTATTCAAAAATTTATAGTTGATGAAGGTTTTGGTATTAATGTGACTTCTTTATGGATTTTACAATAACTTGGTTATAACAAAATTCATCTTAAACAAACCCATCTTACTTTTCATGGTTTTGATAAGACTAATCAAAATCCACTTTATTGTATATGGCTTCCCTTAACCATTGGTCATAAAATCATGCAAACTAAACTTATGATTATTGATCTTTCTTTATCCTATAACATACTCCTCGATCATCCATAGACTCAATGAATGAAGTCCATTACTTCTTTCAGTAGTCAATGCATTAAATATCTACACAATGGAAAATGTTATAATCATGAAGCCAATCCCAACCCATGGAGTATCCAATTACCTAATCCTAAATCAAAATATTGTGTTCCCATTATTCCTAAAATCAATAGTGTTACTCTATCTGAGTTCATCAATATGAATCTTGACTTACAAGTTACTCTTGGAAATTTTGAAGATGATGAGCCCATTGAATTACAACACACTTAAAATACTAATAAATTGCCTCTGTATATTTGAAAATGGCTTCCTCCTTCACTCTTACCTAGATATCATACCATTCCTCTCATGGATGAGATTACAAAATTTCCCCCTCCATGTAATGCTCAAAACCCATCTTTACTTGAAGATGCTTTTGCTTGCAATGAATTTGGAGTGGTTAAATTGTTTCAATATCCTCTCATCATGACTCCTCAAACATTCAGTAATCTTGAGATTTTACAATCTCAAGATCCTCTTGAATCCCAAACATGCACAATTTCTCCCACATATGATGATAACTATATCATGACCCAAGCTCAATTTATAGACTTGGATGTCTTAAATTATGAAAATACCTTAGCTCAAATTCATGATTTCAATTGGGATGTACATACCATTTTTATAGGTCATAACTTATAAACTAAGGGTTATGTGCCTCTTATCAATCCTCCTCTTATTGACTCTCCTTGGGTGGTAGAGCAAATCATGCCTTTTGAACCTCTGAAAGTGCTTTCATCTTCTTTACCTCCTTTATATTATACAATTAAATCTAATTATTATCCCATCATATCTCCATTAGTCTCTTCAACTCCATCTATTTCTTCTACTCTTAAAATCACACTTGATGCCAAGGCAACAAATGTTTGTTAAATAAATTTTTAATATGATCGACATGGCAATCAAATTTTAGATCTAGAAGTAGATGTGGAATAGTGTGGTCCTATTCATACCTTGCCTAGTAATGAATCTATTTTGGAGTTGTTTTATGTTCTAGAAACATAACTCCCATAGAAAAATCATAAACTTGGAAACTTTACAAATAAAAATCTTTGCTTCAATGACTTTGTTGCTAGCATTGATCCTACATCTAATCCAGTTTAATCTTTACCCAATGCACCATACCACTTTAAATATGGTAATGTCATGCTTATTGAAGAAATCTATCATATTGACTATGTTACTCCATTTTTTCCTCAACCAATCATAGTTTCTAAATAAATTTCACCTTCTAAACATGATAATTTCAACCTATTTTTTGATAAGTATCAAGATGCATTCACATGGTCTTACCAGTATATGCCTCATATTAACCCTAGCATAGTGGTCTATAGCATAACTACCTGTCATGATGCCAAACCTATGTGTCAAAAGCAATGCAAGTTTCCTCCCAAATTTACCAACTTATGCCATAAATAAATCATCAAACATCTCAATTCTAAATTTAATAAACTTATGGATTATTCTGAATGGGTTTCCAATATTATTACTATTCGAAATAAGGTCACCATGGTCATTCACATTTGCAGTGATTTACACAATCTTAATCTTGTTTATCCTAAATATAAATTTCATTTACCTTCAATATATGCCATTATCAATTCCATAGCTAGATATGAAATGTTATCTCTTATGGATGGCTTTTTGGGATACAATCAGATTCATATAGCTCCTAAGGACCAACATAATACTACTTTCACCATGGAATGGGGCACCTATTATTAAGTTAAAATGCCCTTCAGTCTCAAAAATGCTAGAGCTACTTACTAGCATGATATGACTCATATCTTTCATAATCTCATCCATAAATTTTTTGAAACATATGTGGATGATCTTATTGTTCAATCCAAACATCGCATAAATCATCTTTCTAATCTTGCCATCATCTTTGATCATCTCATCAAATACAAAGTTAGAATTAATCCTTTCAAATGTGTCTTTATAGTTACATCTAGAAAATTGTTAGGATTCTTAGTCTCTCTCCATAGCATTGATGTTGATCTGGCTAATATTAATGTTATTATCAACATGCCTATCCCTCATTATATTCCTAATATTTGTACCTATTTAGGCCTAGTCAATTAGATGATTTGTTCCTGAGATGGCTTATTAAATTCACTCCATCAATTCCTTTCTCAATAAAGGTTTAACTTTATAATGGATAAATCAATGTCAAAAATCATTTGACAACATGAAAGATTCATTGCTTCATCCACCTACACTCTATCCTGCTTATAATGATCAACCACTGATTCTTGATACTTCTTCCACAACTATTTCAGTTGGAGCAATGATTGCCCAACAAGATGATATAGGTAAGGAGTATTCCATATATTACATTAGTTGAGGCCTCATTAATTATGAAAAACATTATTCCAAAGTTGAGTGTGATTGCCTCACCATCTATTTTGTAGCTCAAAATCTTCATCACTACATGCTTTACTAAACCACCTATGTCATTATTCATTACAACTCAATTCATCACTTCTTCTCTAAAACATTTCTTCTAGGAGAAATAATTGGCAAGTGGATGGTTTTACTTATTAAATTTGATCTTTGCATCATCACACAGAAAGATGTCAAAGGGAAAGTCATAGCTGACCAGCTTGTCATGGCTTCCATTCTAGCCACTTATTCACTTCAAGATGACTTTCTTGATGATAATATTCTTTACATTAAAGGTCTTAATCAAGCAATTTATCTTAAAGATTATTTTTTTTAATCTTTATTACCGATCTTGAAGCCAATCAATGTAATGAACCTTCCACTCCCTTTGATACTACCAAACCAAAATTAGTTATCAAGGAGATCCCTAAAATCAATATTGACTTGCATGAGGATACTTGGACCCTTCACTTTGATGGTTCTAAATTCCTTCAAGGAGTTAGGGAAGGTTACATTCTCACTAGTCCTCTTGGTAAAATAATTCCTTTAACTTTATATTTAAATTTTATGTCACCAATAATATTGTCGAGTACAAAGCTCTTATCTTAGGTATGAGAGTTTCTCTTGATCTAGACATACAATATCTTCATGCTTTGGGTGATTCTCAACTCATTTGCCATCAAGTTAGTGATGACTATCAATGTAAAAGTGAAAATATTATTACCTATCATCAAATTGTAACCACTTTTACCAAGGATTTTGTCTTTTTTACAATTGAACCTATTCTTAGAGACTAAAATTCCATTGTTGATTCTCTTACCTCTTTAATTTATCTCTTTCATCCACATCAAGTTCTTTCTAATCCTTCTTTTATCATATAAATAATCAAATGTTCATCATCTAATCACCCTCTAGATTCCCTTATCTACCACATCAAGGCTATCACCATCCAATAATGCCCTTGGTATCAAGACATCATCCAATTCTTATAAAATCAAACTTATCCTCCTAACTTAGATTATCGTGAAAAAATGTGTCTTTCCAAACAAGCTTTCAAGTATGTATTTAGACATAACATCCTTTATTATCATAATGTTGAAGGTAATTTGCTTCATTGGGTCATGTAAGATGAGATTCTTCCTCTACTTGAGCAAGAACATGGGGGCATTTTCAGTGGTCACTATAGTGGACATGCTATAACCTATAAATGCCTACATATGGGTTACTATTGGCCTACTCTAGAAAAGGATGCTATTGCATATGCTAAAAGGTGTAATATTTGTCATATTTATAATGACCTCATTCATTCACCACCATCTAAACTTAAATATATTGAATTTCCTTGTCCATTTTCCACATGGGGATTCGATCTCATTGGAAAGCTTCCCCATTCTCAAGATGGGCATGCCTTCATCACCACTACCACTGAGTACTTTACCAAGTGGGTTGAATCCATGCCCCTTGATAATGTTACTGGTCCTACTATATCTAAATTCATTCTCAACAAAATTAGTTTTTTCTTTGATATTTATCACACTATCATTTTTGATAATGGTGGTAGTTTAAAAAATAAACATGTTAAACTACTTTGTACCAAATTCAAAATCAATCACAATTTTTCCATTCCTTATCATCCAAAATGTAATGGTCAAGCTGAGGCCACCAACAAAATTATCAATAAATTTTTTAAAAATACAATTCATAAAACCCACATACATTGGCATCTTCATCTTTATCCTGTACTTGGGGCCTATCAGACTAGTATTCATACTACGATTGGGGTAACTCCAGTCTCTCTAGTCTATGGTTTTGAGTCAATTTTTCCTCTTGAAGTTGAGTTCCTTCTCTTCACATATCTCTTCATGGCATCATTCCTAATGAATAATTGTGTGAGGCTAACCTTCATGCCCTTGATCTACTTGATGAATGTCATCTTTTTGCCTTGCATCACAATTTCCAATACAAGGATCACATCACTAGACAACATAATAAACATGTTAAAAACTATACATTTAATGTTGGTGATCTTGTCCTTAAATTATATTACACTTATGACAAATAAGGTAAGTATGCCTAAAAATGGTAGGGCCCTTATTTAGTTAAATATGTTTTGGTCCAAGTCCTTATCACCTTCAAACCAATGAAGGCCATGTTTTCAAAGAGCCCACCAATGTTTAATTCCTTAAGAAATACTTTACTTAATCATTTCACTTCCTTTCATGCTTTCTCTATATATGTATATATCTTTTTGCATGTTACTTTAGCATGGGTCTCTCCTTATGCAGTAGTTTCCTTCCTTTTCAAACCTTTAGTCCTTCCTTTTGGTCTTTTGGTTTCTTGATGTACCATAGCCTTCATTTCCTTTATTTTAAAACCTTTATCCCTCCCTTTTGGTCTTATGGTTTCTAGATGTACCATAGTCTTCATCACTTTTCTTTTCATTTTCCTTTTTCTTGCCAATGTTGTTTTGGCATCCTTTGCATCTTTCTTTATGAGGTGATTTATACAAAGGCTCCCTCACTTTTTACTTATTGATACCCCTTGGGTTTTCCTTTTGTGATTTGCTTGGCAATACCATGGATAAAACCCATCCCTCCTCATAAAATTACCTAATTTTTTAATGTTATTTATGATCCTTGTTATTTAGACATAAGATTTTGCTTCTTTTTCTAGATGGAATCTATAAACAATGTATTTTAGCATGTTTCCCTTCACTTACTACAGTCTTATGATAAGGAACCACACCTTTGATATCATTGTATTCCTTTTTTCCCTTTGTCACATTTTTTTCAATTTGAATAAATTCAAATTTGTTACATGTGTCATTTTCCTCATGACTTCCCCATTTCTTTCACCTCCACATTTGGATAAAACAAGGTCAAAGTTAAGATAGCACTTTTATTTCACCTAGATTTATGAGACTCTTAGACCCCATGCTCTTTGATTTTCTCTCTCTTAGAAACCTTGTCCCAAACTTTTTAAATTAAAGTCATACTTAGAACCCATGTTTGCTCTTCCAAATCCATATGGAGGAGGAATTTAAAAAAAAATTAAAATCTAATCATTTGAAAACAAAAGGCAATAATATCTAAAAGGTAACAAACAAATCTTAAAAGTCTAATCACACCAAAAGACATGATTACAAGCACATATCCTATCTCCAATCAAAGCTCAAACTCCACAGTTAGCTTCACATAGAGTTGAAGTCCTTTAGAGTGTGGTAGGTCAGTAGACTAGAATAGGGGATTTCAAAAAAATCTATAATGCTACCTACTTTCTCATGAAAGTACCCAATCTTCATAGTAGACTAATGACTTTGTAAGGGGTCCTGAAGATCAAGGAAGATGTCATGGAGAGGTGGGTCCATTTTACTTTTCATGCATATAGCCTTCATGAGATGATCTTTATACTCCATTTGATGACCTAAGACTTGTGTATCTAAGAGAAGTTCTTCAGAGTCCTTAAGGTTGACAATCCTCTTATTTTGAAAAACCAAATTTGAGTGTCTTGACTTCGATAGAGAGTTCCTCTACCTTAGTTTTTCCTTCATTCTCCCCTTTGCCATATTTCATTTCTCCCTTGATAGACAAATTGTGATTCCAAATATATTTTTCATCTTCTTTAAATTCCTTTTTCTTCATTTCTTAAAAACATGCTAACACTACTTTGTTTCATTTTTATCTATCTTTAGACATAAAACAACATGTTTGAGAAACTATGGATCATTTTCATCATGTTCTATATATTTATTAAAACTACTTTTCTTTCCTTTTCCAATTAATTTTGATTTTGTTGTTTTGATGTTGTAGACACCTGAGTTCACACCCTTTTTCCATTATTATGTGAGATGTGGATTGTTACTGCTCACCCAACCATGTTGTTTTCCCTTTTATATATCCCCTTTTTCCATTGATGATTGAGATGTGGATTGTTACTGCTCACTCATCAATGTTGTTTTACCATTTTTTTTAATCCTCTTTTTACCATCTTATTTGACATGTATCCTTGATTTGATTTGGTGATTTTGCCTTTTCTTACTTGAGGTTTACTTGTTTGAGATTTTTGGTCTTTAGTAGCCTTGGCATTTTGGTTACTTGATTTACTCTTGTTTGACTTGGTCATTTGGTCTAACATAGCACTTGTCACCTAGCTTGCCAAATTCCAAAGTACATATTGTTCATATAACATTAGTTATCTTGGCTTTTATTTCATTTGTTTATTTTTTCTCCTTAGTTTTGTATTTATGGGTTTGTCCAAAGCAGTCTCTACACCCTCCATAATCAAAACTAAAACACAGTTGATAAATATCCTATAATAAAGGTAAGTCAAGGTACACATCATTTAATTTTTAGTTAGTTTCCTTTTATGTCATTTAATTTTAATTATTTTATGCTTTTTAAAATACTACATTTTTTTAGCATCAACATTGTTTGTGTCCTTATGTTCTTTCTCAAATCACCATCCCTTGTTATACCTTATTGACAAATGATGAGCTTCAAGTGGGGCATATATATACACATAATATTTTCACACTTTTATCAATTACTTATGCTTTACATATTGTAGGAACCCATCATGACTCAATATCTCTAAGTACATGCCTTAAGGGGTGCACCGAGAAAGGGTTGGGCAGACCTTTGGTGTTTTGTAAGATTGTTGTCCCTTATTTCCATATTATTCCCTATCCATTCAACTCCTAAAACCTTTCCCTAATCTATCTCTCCTTCCTTGAAAACTCCTCTAGTATTTTCCTTTTTTAATATTTATTTCCCTTTCTTAGTACCCTTTTTACGTATTTAGTAATCTAGGTCAACATGATTGACCTAGCACAGTCTAGGGTCAATTTAGCTATTTAGGCCTAGTTTCCATTTAGCTGACCTAGCACAAACTTTAGGCATTAGCCTGATAATGTGCTGAGTCAACTTGATTGAACTAGCATAGCCAACAAGTTCAAGTGATTTCTACGTCATATACTCCTATATATAGGGTCATTTTGGTCATTTCCATATGAATTCAATCAAGAGTTATTATTCACTTGTGCTTCTTCACAATCTACTCTTCCACCATTCTACTTGAGGAGTCTTAGCTTAGGTTTATTATTTGGAGAATATTATTCTTATGGATAGGTCTTGGATACTTTATCCTAACAAAGTGATCCTTATGAACCACAACAACCTCTTGTGAAGCCCCATTGGCCAAGGGAGAGATTAAGTTGAGACATGTTCACATTCAGGTAAGTATATTATAACTTTGTTCTCCTCTCTTTTAGTAGATATAATTATCATAAGTGTTAGATCAAATAATATTACTCCTCATATTCCATGTATTAGGGTGTTACTCATATTTACTTTATTTGAAGTTCTCTATACATGTATTTGATTGCTTTGCATCTAACCCCTTACTTTATGTCACAAGATTTGGTGAGCACTAGATTAGTTTACTTTTCTTATTATTAGATTAGTTTACATTCTTGTTTATTATCATAAGTGAATATATAAACCATATGAATCTTTTAGGGTTTTTGTGTAATTATGTTAGACTATAGGCTTTAGAACCCTACTTAGCATGATATGTTGTGACAGATGATACAAGTGATCCCCTAATCAGGTCTAGCAGATCCTCATATTGGTCATGATCCTAGTTAATAAGTGTGTGGCCCAATCAAAAGTGTATTTATGATATATCTTATCCAATCTAGGATTGATTCATGTACACCATGTAATTTTGATTGCATACACCTACCCCACTAGGCAACTCCAATTCATATGCATTTTTGTAAACTTTATAAAAATATTTCAAGGACCAATATTCTGCATCTTTAGCTTGTTGTATTTACCCCTTGTGTACCACTCCTTCTTGAGATGATCCATAAATAAGTCTCCAATATGAAAACTTGCCTCCCTTGTACTCACATCTACTTGTTTCTTATATTTTTCAATACTAGACTCTAGGTGCTTCTTTACCTGTTCATGTACCTCCTTCTTTTCAATTGTAAACTCTTCACCTTTAATAATTATATTTTCCATATGAATAATGTTTCTAACCTCAAATAATCCTCTAGGATACCTAAATTGAAATACCTTAGTTTATCGATATGTCTAAAGGTGATAAGTTGAATTGAAACTCAAGTTTGTGCCTAGATTCATACATAATGTTCTCTATAAATGAACAAGAAACTTGGTGTCCCTATTAGATACAATGTTCATAGGTAGTCCATGAAATCTTACTACTTCCTTGAAAAAAAATTGGACACATGTGTGGCATCATTAGTGGTTTTACATGGAATGAATATGCCATTTTAGATAATCTATCAATAATTACATAAATTGAGTCAAAACCCATTTGTATCCTAGGTAATCCCATCAAAAATTCAATACTTATGGATTCCCAAGGCCTATTTGGGACTGGTAGGGGTTGATAAAAACCTGCATTAGTTCTCTTACCTTTTTCTAATTTACAAATCTTGCACCTTTCCATATACTCCCTCACTTTTACTTGCATTCTAGGCCAATAGTAGTTTTTGGTGAGAAAATCTAATGTCTTATCAAGCCCAAAGTGGCCTATCATGCTTTCACTATGCTTTTATTGGATCAAATTTCCCTTTATATAACTTATTAGCACACATAACTATACTCATTTTAACAATAATCTATCTTGTAGAATAAAATCCAACTATGGCTCGTTATTGAGTGTGCTTGCATGTATGATATTCTTCCTTGAAGTCTTCATCTTCCTTATACATGCCTTTGAGTGACTCAATCCCAACACTCTCCTACTAAATACATATTCAACCTTATTGATTTTACCTTATTTATGCTTGATGGTGAAGGTGAAATTTTACATGTACTCCACTCATTTCAAATGTCTTTGGATTAGTTTGGGATGATTGGAGATGAATTGAAGTGCATGATTATCCATGTACACAATGAACACATTTATCATGAGATAATGCCTCCACTTCTTCAATTCTTGTACCATTACATAAAACTCCAAGTCATAGGATCAGTACTTCTTCTTGGCATCATTATAATTCACATTGATAGAGGTTATAGGTCTACCCTCTTGGCTTAGTATAACCCCTATTACCACCCCACTTGCATCACATTCAATTTGAAACACCTTATGGAAGTTTGATAATGCTAGTATTGGCTACTCCATGATTATTTACTTCAATTATTAAAATGCCTTCTCTACTTTATCATTCCACACAAACTTTTTATTGTTTCCCTTGATGGTATCTATGATAGGAGAACATATTCCACTAAAATTACTAAAGAACTTCCTATAAAAACTTTCAAGACCATGAAAACTCTCACCTCTCCTTCTATCTTAGGTGTTGACCACTCCATGATTGCCTTCACCTTGCTCTTATCCATCTTCTATATGCCTTGTGATATGATAAAGCCAAGGTACAATAGCTCTGAATTCATGAAATGAAACTTCTTGATGTTGACCAACAACCTTTCTTCTTACAGCCAACTTGTGACCAAATCCAAATGGTAAAGATGTTCGTCCTTGCTATGGATATATATTAGTATGTCATCCAAGTACACCACTACAAACTTGCCTATGAAATATTTTAAAAAATCATTAATTAATATCATAAAAGGACTTGGTGCATTGCTCAAACCAAATGGCATGACCAACCACTCATAAAAACCTTTATTTTCTTTGATATTAGTCTTTCACTCATCACCTTACCTGATTCTAATCTAGTAATACCCACTCTTGATATCAATCTTGGAAAAGTAGCTTTCTCCACTCAAGAAATCCATAAAATCATCCATATGAGGAAGTGGAAATATATACCTTATGGTGATCTTATTTATGGCCCTAAAATTAGTACACATCTTCCACTCACCTTCCAATTTTGGTACCAACACTATAGGTACTACACAAGGACTTAAGATTTCTTTGATCAGCCCTTTGTCAAGAAACTCTTACACTTATCTTTTTATCTCAAAATTTTCCTGATGGGTCATATTATAGGTTGTCTTGTTAGGTAGACTTGTTCCAAGTACAAATTCTATATGATGTGTAATGCTCCTCATAGGTGGCAGTGTGTTGGGTAGCTCATCAACAACTATATCTATGTATTCCTTCAAAATATGTTGTATCTCCTATGGTATATCATTTATATTTATGTCTATCATAATATTCCTATGCTTGACTACCAAAGCAAATCCAGAATCTTCTTCATGCATCGCATTCAAAATTCCTTACCACTTACCAAAATCACGTTTGAACCAACTTGTTGATCACTCTCCTCATCCTTCATGGGTAGCAAGGTATGACTGACTCCATATTTTATCAAGGTATATATGTTCCTTCTTCCATCATGAGTGGTGTGCCTATCATATTGTCAAGGCCTCCCAAGAAGCACATGGCACACATCTATTGGGATGACATCACAAAACACTTTGTCCTTGTACTTTCCAACTTGGAATTCTACCCAATTTTGTTTAGTTACCAAGAATTTATAACCCTTATTTAATAATGAGACCTTGTATGGTGTGGGGGTGAGGTAGTTTATTTAATCTAAGCTTATTAACCATTTTCACTAAAATTAGATTATATGCACTTCTTGAATCTATGACCATTTTGTAACACTTACCTTGACATTTGCAAGAAATATTGAAAAGAGTCTTCCTTTGTGGTGCCTCTTTCTCCTTGGGTGTCTTGATAAACACCCTCCTCATGAGCAATGATTCTCCAACTTTAGGCTCTTCCATAAGTGATGGAGAATAAACACTCTCTTCCTCAACTCCTTTTGCAATCTAGTTTTTCCCTTCGGTTCTTGGGATTGTTACTAGTTGGTCCTTTAGGCACTCCCATAATTTATGACCAGAAAACTTATTAAACTTGAAACATCTTCCTATAAATACACTTGATCATCTACCCTTTGATTTATAACCACCTCTATTATAAGGTCTCCTACGTCTAAATCCACCTCTCAAACTAGAGGTCTACTCTTTTGAATTGGTTGACTCTCCTTGATTGCTTCTTTGTGAGTATTTTTTGTCCCCTTGTTGTCCTCTAAATCTAAAACTTCTACACCTTCCTCTATTATATTGGTTTTTATTTATATTAAATTAATCTTCAACCTTCAATATCAACTGGTAGCATTCTTCAATATTTTTTGGACTGGCTAGATTCAATTCATCTTATAGGTTGTATCTCAATCCATTGAGATACATTTCCACCTTTTAATTTCCATCATCAATATGACATAATATAATGTGTTAGGTTGTGGAGCTAAAAGCTTCACTGATGCAAATAGGGGAGGAGGTTGCTGAGTGTCATAGTTACCGATGTCGGTTAGGCCAACTGACGTCGACTAGTGGTGGACAGGAAGCAACTGACATCAGTCAGGAGTCGGCCAACATCGGTCACCTCCAGGCAGACAAGGACCGATGTCGATCACCTGTGCGGTTCCAAAATTGTTAGTTGCATGAATAGTTAGTTATCAAACTAGTTGTTTGCATGTAAAAGGCCAATTATAGACTTGAAGCTACAGATCTAATTATTGTAATTAGATGTCTAATTATTGTTTGCATGGGATATATATAATAGACTCACGGGCTGTATTGTAAAGTGTGCTAGAGAGTAAGAGAGCAAAAATTAGCTCCTTCAAAGTGAAGAGAGCAAGGTGTGTTGCTCCTAGTGCCACAGTGCCAAGTGTGGGTGCTAGTTTGGAGAATCAGAAGGATTCTTCATGTATGTATGATCTTAGTCAGCAGGTGTGCAAGGCCAGGTTTGGAGATCTACATGGTAAGTAAGATCATTGATCTATAGATGTTTGTGTATGTTTGATCTAGGTTTGTAGGTGTTGCAAAACCAAGTTGATTTGTAGGTGGCAGCAAGATTAGGGAGATCACAACACAACAGGTAGCAAGATCAAGTGGGATCTACTTGGAGTACGGTGTGTACTCGGTCAGAGAGCAAAGAGGAAGGCAAGGTAGACCCTTCCAAAGTAAGATCATTTGAGTTGCAGGTTGTTGCAAATTCATGGGAGATCTACTTGAAGTACTTTGAGTACTTGTGTACTGGCAGTAGTGATACTAACTAGTGGTACTGGTAGTAGTGATACTGACTGGTTGGAGGTGAACACCAACTCTGTGTTTGAGTTGTGTGTTGGGACCGTAATTGAGAGAGAGAGAGCTTTGAGGGAAGATTACTGAGAGTCCTAGAGGTGTGGGAAGCCTTGGAGGTGTAAGAAGATTGTGGCACTTCTTTATTATAAATTTCTTTTGTAAAATTATTAATACAATTGGGTATTGTCTCTCATATTCTATGTTATTTTTGAATTCTATTTACTTGTGCATTCTGGTTAAATTCTACATTTAGTTGCTTATACAAAGGTAATCAATTATGTGCTTCTAGGTCCTGACAAAGTGGTATCAGAGCTAAGGTTGTAGTGAATAGGTTTGTGTTTGATTACAAGTCACTCTCAGGGTTTTTTGATTGAGTGGGAGTATAGCAATGGTAGAAGAAAGTACACTAAGAATGGAGGAATTGAAAAGCAAGAATGGTCAATTACGGTGTTATGGAAAGAAAGAGCAGGTAAAGAAAGATTGATGGTTGGTAGGAGATCAACATGAAGGAACTGAAGAAGTAGATGTTGCAGGTGTTGTTACACAAGATGCTCTGGGATGTTCCTTGGATAAAGTAGAATCTTGTTTTATAGATTCTGTTGCCTCTTTCCATGTAGCCTGAAATAGAGTATTTTTCCATGTTAAGGTCTTTGGAGACTTTGGAAAGATTTATTTAGGGGCTGGTGTGCCTTGTCAAAGTATTGGCAAAGGGGAAGTGCAACTGAAATTACAGGCGACCAACACATGAGTGTTGAAGGAGGTCATGCAAGTCCCAGTCTTGAAGATGTGGCTAATTTCTTCAAGAAAGTTGGTTGATGAGAGATGCACAAAAACTTTCATAGTGGATGCACTTAAATTAGCTAGTGGTAAGAAATTAGGTATCCTTTATCTATCTACTTATATTATTGATTCTTCTTCTGTTGCAAAGACATGGATTTGTAGGCTTGGTCACATGAGCAAGAAGGAGATGCATGTTCTTAAGTAGAATACAGATGTCTTTGACAAACTTAAGAACTAGAAAGCCTTGGTGTTTATGGAGGAGATGATGGACAGAGATCAGTAGATGGGACTGAGTAACTCTGAGTAGAGTAGTTTGGATAAGGTTTTGATCCAAAGAGAGCTCACAAGTAAAAAGTCATCACTCACAAGAGAACACAGGTACCAGCATCAGTCAGGAAGAACTGGTGTCGAACAGACAGGTACTGATGTCGGTCATGTGTAGACCAGAGATGGTGGTGTCAGGCAGGGTAAGACTGATGTCAGTTAGGAGGACCGACATTGGTGATAGGTAAGACTAATGTCAGTCAAGAGGATCGATGTTGGAAATAGGTAGACACTGATGTCAGTCAGGAAAAATGGTGTTGGTAGTCAGGATAGTCACATGGAACTGACGTCGGTCGGATGCAGACTGTGTAGTGACTGAGGTTGGTCATTGAAATAGATTTTGGGCAGATGGCAAGCCATTAAGGAGTCTCAAATGCCCATATGGAGGACTGAAAAGGTAAGTAAGCCTCAAATTCATTATTCCTCTTCTTTATACTCATTGCTCACTACAGAGAAAGAAGGATCTAGGAAATAGTGGGAGCATGGCATGAATAAGATGCAGAACCAAATGGGAGATTTGGTAGGGTTACCCGCTGATATGAAAGCACTAAAAGATGAATAGATTCCTTAGTTAAAGAATAGAGAGAATGGATATGTGAGACAGAAGGTCAGGTCATATGGTCTTGAGGAAGCTCCAAGATAGTGATACAGGTTTAATAGTTGGATGACAAAGCATGGCTTTAGTCAATGTCATTATAACTACTGTGATTTCTTTACCAGGTTGGGTGATGATTGCAACATCATCTTGTTACTGTATGTTGTGTGTTTGCTTGATGCAGGGTTACACATACAGGGTTTTTTTTGAGCTAAAGGTAAAGTTAGTTCAGAGGTGTGTCATGAAGAATTTGAAGGAGCAAAATTCTTTAGCATGAGTGTGTTCTAGAGACATGGAAGATCACATGTTGATTTTGTCTCCAAATGATTGTGTGAAGTTGGTTAGCATGCTGATGGGTTGGACAGTTCTATGAATAGTGTCCTGATTCACATGATGAGGTTAAGTACATGCGTACTGGACTTGGGTTACCCATGTAGTGGGAGCTATCAAAAAGTTTAGAGTTGATCTAGGAAAGAAGCACTGGAGGGTAGTTCAGTGGATTCTCAGGTATCTGAGAGGGACCAGCAGCAAGTCGACATGCTATGCAGGGTTAAGTTCTTTTCTACATGGGTTTGTAGATGCAGATGTGCAGCAGGTTACTTGGATGATAGGAGGTGCACCACAGGTTGTGTGGTGGTTAGTCTTTAGGGTTGAGCTTGAAGAGGGATACAAGCTAGGAAAAAAATTAGATGGGGTACAGGTACAGGTACAATGTAACTATTTATCTCCAAGTGGGAGATTATTAGGTTGTGGAGCTAAAAGCTTCACTGATGCAAATAGGGGAGGAGGTTGCTAAGTGTCACAATCACCGATGTTGGTTAGGCTGACTGACATCGGCTAGTGGTGGACAGGAAGCAACTGACATCGGTCAGGAGTCGGCTGACGTTGGTCACCTCTAGGCAGACAGGGACCGATGTCGGTCGCCTATGCAATTCTAGAACTGTCGGTTGCATGAATAGTGAGTTATCAAACTAGTTGTTTGCATGTAGAAGGCCAATTATAGACTTGAAGCTATGGATCTAATTATTGTAATTATATGTCTAATTATTGTTTGCATGGGATATATATAATAGACTCATGGACTGTATTATAAAGTGTGCTAGAGAGTAAGAGAGCAAAAATTAGCTCCTTTAGAGTGAAGAGAGCAAGGTGTGTTCCTCTTAGTGCCACAGTGCCAAGTGTGGGTGCTGGTTTGGAGAATCAGAAGGATTCTTCATGTATGTATGATCTTGGTCAGCAGATGTGTAAGGCTAGGTTTGGAGATCTACATGGTAAGTAAGATCATTGATCTGCAGATGTTTGTGTATGTTTGATCTAGGTTTGCAGGTGTTACAAAACCAAGTTGATTTGTAGGTGGCAGCAAGATCAGGGAGATCACAACACAATAGGTAGCAAGATCAGGTGGGATCTACTTGGAGTATGGTGTGTACTCGATCAGAGAGCAAAGAGAAAGGCAAGGTAGACCCTTCCAAAGTAAGATCATTTGAGTTGCAGGTTGTTGCAAATTCATGGGAGATCTACTTGAAGTACTTTGAGTACTTGTGTACTGGCAGTAGTGATACTGACTAGTGGTACTAGCAGTAGTGATACTGACTGGTTGGAGGTGAACACCAACTCTGTGTTTGAGTTGTGTGTTGGGACCGTAATTGAGAGAGAGAGATTTGAGGGAAGATTACTGAGAGTCCTAGAGGTGTGGGAGGCCTTGGAGGTGTAAGAAGACTGTGGCACTTCTTTATTGTAATTTCCTTCTGTAAGAGTATTAATACAATTGGGTATTGTCTCTCATATTCTATGTTATTTCTGAATTCTAGTTACTTGTGCATTCTGGTTAAATTCTGCATTTAGTTGTTTATACAAAGGTAATCAATTGTGTGCTTCCGGGTCTTCACATAATGCTCAATTTTTACAACTCTTCAGTGTACTCTCTCACCCCCATCCCTTTTGGATTTAAGTTCTAGAGCCTCCTATACAAATTAGTGATGTAGTCACAAGGAAAGAATTTAATCTTTATATTTTCCACCATCTATTCCAAGATATGATATTGGATTTATCTTTCTTCCTTATCTCATCTTGAACATAATCACACCATATAGATGTATGGAACTTTAATTTAGTTCTATAAAACTTCACCTATTGCTCTTCTAGAATCTATTCAAAATCAAAGTATTTGTCTAACTCTCCTATCCAATCAAGGAATTATTCCCCATTGAGGATACCTACATATATTATAATATATAATTTGAGATTATATACATGCCCTTTTACCCCCTTCAATAGTTCCTCAAGATTCTAATCTTTAGTCTCTCCTTCATCTTCCAATTCTGGTACATGGGGTTCATCTTCCTCTTGGTCACTCAAATTTCCTATGACCACTCCTCTTCTTTGGTTACCCTCAAATAATATGATCCTAGAATAAAAATTAACCTTAATATTCCTTAACTCCTAAAAGATGACATCTCTAATCTGTAAGGTTATTCCCTCTCACCTACTGCATTCCTTCATGGTGACATCTTGACCCTTTCTCAAGCATTCTATTAAACAAGTACCTGGTTATCTCTCTCCCAAATAATATATTATCTCCAAATTACTTCCAAGTTTCATTTCTTGGCTCTAATACCAACATGATGCAGATCAACCTTGGTATAAGTATCAATTCTACCTGTTTTACCAACTTCCCTAGGCCTTTAGACCTTCTTACTAGCCTTTTTTTCTATTTTATGGCTTATAAAAACAAATTATAAGAATTTAATATACAATAAATGTATTTATAGACACCCTCTATTTATATATACATGTGTGTCAAATTTCAAGGTCAAATTCCTTCTCTAGACCTACTTTCTCTCACTAAGCCTTCTCAATTAGGCCTCTTTCTAGGCTTTAACCACTCAATCTTATATAATCTATACCATCAAGTCTGTACAACCTTTTAAACCATGTTATTCAATTAAATAACATTTCATTTATTTATATTATAAATTTTGGTCCTTTTTTGATAGTTAAATCTCCCTATACAAGCCAAACCCTAGTTTAGGGCTTGCATACCCCTATTATAACCTGATAATTTAAATCTCCTTTTTTAATTTTTTAATAACCCATACTTAATTCATTTATGATAATTTCAAAGGGTTTAATTTAACATTTAAAACTTATATATCTCTTCCTTAACCCCACACAACTCCTCCAGGGATTGGTTTCCCCTTTCCAACCCACTGTTATAGTTTTCTAACTCAAAATGTCTTTGGCTGTGCAAGAAAAAAAGTATCCTACAGGCCTTTGTCATAGTTTGAAATCAAATAAGATATACTATGAAAATAAAAAGGTTAAAATGGCATAAAATTAATTCAAAAACACTCACAAAAATATTTATTAACCATTGAAATTAGTTTCTAATTCCATTTCCCTTATAACAGTTACATAGTCAATGCAAAATAATGAGAACATATATGAATAGGGGTCTGAAGTATCAGATCTTCAAAATAGGGGTTTATTTCCTTTATTAATTTGAATTATGGGTTATTAAAAAATTAAAAAATAGTATCCCATTCAAAAATCACACCTTTTTTATGGTGTATAACTATTTTAATCAACTTTGAGGGACCTTTTTCCAACGGTTATAAGGTAAACCTTGAAATATGATAATAAACCAAAGTTTGATTTCCACACATATGAAACCTTTGGCCATTGACATAGATTCAAGTGGTATCTAAGGATGTTTTAAACATGTTAAATACCTTAATATAATAATTTACTTACCCCTAAAACTCTTATTATAAGTCAATTATTCAAATATTTAAAAAGCAAGTTTTGGCATGAAAACATGAATTTGAAATTCAATTTACCTAGAAGCTATCCTAGGATATAAAATTGAAAACTAAGGATTATAGATGCATTCCAAAGCCATAATAAATAAATTAAAAAAAAATTATGACAAAACACATCCCAAGAGTGATGCTCGTACATCATACTCCCAAGGAAAAAGAAAATAAGTTAGGGACTATTGTCTATGAGTGCTTCCAGAGTACTCCCATGATTTTTTATTTCATGTTAAGTCATCCACATGGAATATTATACTAGGTGATCCTTCCACTTTACCATGTACTTGAAGTATTACTTGTCTCTAGTCCTTTTGATCACCTGTTTGTCCAGTATGCACTCTAACTCTTCTATCTTGGACTCAGGCAACCATGTTGCCCAATATATACCTATTGTAGGTGTGTCCTCTATTATGTTTCCTCCTTCTCTCCCTTATTTTTAAGGTTATAGGTATGCAACATTGAAGATAGGTGAGATACCTACCCCACCAAGCAACTCCAATTCATATGTATTATTTGCTAACTTTTTGAGAATCTTGTAAAAACCAATATTATTCATCTTCATCTTGTTATATTCACCCCTTGGGTACCTCTCCTTCTTAATATGAGCCAAAACTAATTCTCCAATATAAAAACTAACCTTCCTTCTACTCACATTTGCTTGTTTCTTATATTTTTTATCACTAGACATTAGGTGTTTCTTTACCTGTTCATGTACCTCCGTCATTACCATTTAAAACTCTTCACCTTCTGATCCGTAAACTGTAGAAATAAAACAATTTTCTAAAAATGAATTCTAAATATCTCAATTCCTTAGTTAAATATAATTGGTGCAAAAATTTAAGATTTGAGTGAAATTAATTAGATAACTTTTAAAACTTATTCTTACATATAAAAAATTCTGATTTTGTGTCATTTACTACTTCCCATTTATTTCTAGTATTCTATCCATTCATTTTCAACTAAATTTAACAAAACAAAAAATAAAATGAAATGAAATAGTGACACTAGAAGTGATAACAGAGTTCACCCATAATTTGGCCTGTCTCTGGGTTCACTACAACTCTGAACCGATCCATTCATAAAAGATGTAAATATCCATTTAAAAACTTACATTAAATTATGGATTTAGAAATCTGTGATGCTAAAACTAATTTTAAAGGTTCCATTAGTTACCTCTTCAAAATCTATAGCTCTCACCTATTAAAATTTATCCATTCATTCAGGCAATTCTCCATTGAGTGTAGTTGTAAACTCTTAAATGGGCATAATACTAAATAAGAGTGCCTCTAGTTATCAGATACCTAAAAATCTTGATAATATCTTGATAACAATCCTATAAATATTACATCCCTCCATATCTAATGGTTTTATGAAAAATAAAAGTAATCAAAATTTACACTCATGGGTCTCTCGGCCTGTCTGTCAATACAGAGGAAACTTTACATAACTTCCTTAGCTATCACCTTATAAAAGAAGAAATGATTTACCACAAACTTGGGTCTCTATATATAGCTACAAAAACTTTAGGTAAACAATACACTCCATGATCTCATGACACACACATAGACTTCTTATATTCTTGGCCCTATCTACCATCATACACAATCATTCATTCATATTACAAACCAAATAACTAGATGGTCTTTCAAAATAAATGCATATGCATCCAAAACAAATCGGTCAAGGTCTACGACTATCTCTAGTCTATTTATTCACAGTGGATGGTGTGGATATTATGCCATCATTTAATTAATCTCTTGAGGATTAACAACCTTCTAAATAGGTTGAGATCTCTATTCTATCTATAAATAAAATATTATAAAAAAATAACTTTTTTGTAATGCCATGTTAATCCCTTGGATTTAATTAAATGGATAAACAAAAGGAAAACTCCAACACATTTAATACCTCCTTACCAATGCCAATGGCCTCCTTATGACTTGGCTCGATATGTGGATGGGTCTATGTGGTTGCATTTATTCCATACATCTGTGACCTATTTAAATAAATACATGATCTATGACACTTGGGTTGATATCCAACAGAATAGTCTCCCAATCCATCTCCCATGACATAAAACCATGTAAATAGAATAGACGATATATTTATCCCAACTTGGTTCTACGTAGATATGTATTCCTAAGGGGGTGTGTGTGTGTGTGTGTGTGTGTGTGTGTGTGTGTGTGTGTGTGTGTGTGTGTGTGTGTGTGTGTGTGTGTGTGTGTGTGTGTGTGTGTGTGTGTGTGTTGCCTTTGTTTGAGTCTGCATTAGAATTAGTTTTATTAAAACTAAGCTACATCTTGTCTTCTCCCATTTATTCTATTGTGATATGTCAAAATCAAAATCCTCACATCCATTTGGTGTTGTCTACTTATGATACTACTTATGTCATAAAATAGGGACTATATACAATAACATTAAATCCTTATTCTTCATGGGTTTGGCCTTATAATAGGCATCATCAAACAACTCCTCATCTATCTTGGACTTCTAATGGCAAGCCTCTATGGTTTTGTAATACCAATCGATGCCATCAATGCTACATATTCAGGTCTTGAATGGAGAATTTTTATGCTTTCATGGTCAATGTTTTTGTTATGTTCATGGTCATGGCCTATGTGCTCAATGAGAAACCTTTTTTAGCTTAGATTTCTCTTTCATGCCCATTCAGGTCTACCCAAGAACCCCATCTATTTCTCTTGGCTCGATTTTATAAAGCGGATCTCTTTAATGGCTAAACCTTGCAAAAATTAGTCATTTGACACAATGCCTTGGCCATGGCTAATGGCCTTTAGTCATTTATCTTCCTTCCCTTCACACTCATAATCCTTCCAAGTGTGTCTTCTATAGTTTATAAAGAAGGAATATTTTCAACATCTCGTCAGGTTGGAAATGACTGAGCTCTTTATCGAATGGGATTCAAATCCCCAAATACCTAGTAGGATTTCTTAATAAAATAAACAAAATCCTTATATAAACACAACAAATCCTTTTTATTTCAAATAAGATATATAATCCCACATTTTTCATGTGAAAATATAACAAAGACTTTAAATAAGATTTTGCTTCAATATAAAACTGTGGCTTTGGCCACATATTAAATAGCCTTTTTGCATTAGTATCTCAAATATCTCAGTGTTAAACTTAAAATGCTGAGTTATCATAGAACTCACCTTAGAACTTGATTTTTTATTACGTTGAGTTGGACTCACAATGATTTGGGTTGTAAGATGAGTTGGGGTACTAGGCAAGTTAGGTTGCATGACGAGTTGGGGTGCCAAGCGATTTGGGGTGCAAGGCAAGTTGGGTTGTATAATGGCTTGGAGAAATAGTAAGGAGATGGTGGTAGGCCATGTGGTGGCATGAGGACCCACCACTTGGGTCTCTCTAATTTCTCTTATTCTTTCCACATCACAACTCAAAGCATGAAAAATAATTGTATGATAAAAATAGTGTAATTAATAAAACACAGTTACCATACATGGTGGCAGAGTCCCCATCCATCATAAAAGTGGGATCCACTAGCTACAATCTCTGTAGCTAGAATTTTATAGACCAACAAAAATGGTGACTCAAAAAATCCTCTAAATCAAACCTCTGTCCTCAAAAGTCATAAAATCTAACTGAACCTGCTACACAACTTTCTACATCATACCAATAAATATAACTATATAAAAAGTCACAATCCAACAACAATTGTAACCTTTATATAAAGAGTAAAAATAAAATACATATCCATTTTACAAATGACCTGTTACCCAAAAGTCATCTCTGACATCTTCTCTCAACCCTTGCACTGCATGAATGTTAAGGTATTCTCCTTGTTATCATACAAGGGAAATCATTGGGCTACACGCCCAAGGATTTACAAACAAATTGTACACATGTATAATTAAATTTTACTTATGTTTCCCATATATGGGTCTTTAAAATTACACTTACATGATGTGCATAACAAACATACATGTGTGTATAGGTGGTTTGTAATACAATCATTGTCCATTTTATTATGGGACTTAGATGTATACAATGTCAAGTATAAAACTATGTAATAAATTTGTCTATCCTTAGATGACTAATGCACAATAATTGAAAGCATAATCAAGGAAACTATAAATAACATATTATTGTTGTGTTCTTGAAACTGATTATTAAATCTTTATTTGTACCTGTCAATCTCCAATGTTGTTATCTTGGAGAATTTCCATTATAAGAGATTCTTTAAAAACTCACTAATCTGTAAGTAACTATAATCAAATATCATTCAAAAGTAAGAATAAACCAAGTATTTTAAACCTATTTTAAGGTTTCCTTCACCATATGATTACTCCCTGATTCATACCTCCACAACTCATCCAATTGAGTTAGTTTCCAAAATCTTATCACAATGGAAAACTTGAAAAAAAAGATAGCAACATCTTCCAAATAGAAGGGTTATAGATTTCATTCCTAAATCTAATAAGTAGGAATTTATTTGAATAAAGTGTTTAAATTAGAAGCTAAGCATACTAAATAATATCATAGTCATGATTATTTGAAACTATCCAATTAAACCATATAATCCATACGGGTTGTTCCATCTTGATGGCTTCAATCAACTAAATAGTAAGATGTTTTCATATTGTAAACTCTAAATTACCAAGAGTTAGATGATCCATTAAACTTCAAAAGGCATTAATAACAATTTTGCATAAAGGTATATTTTATATCCAAAAGAACCCACACAAGGGTTATCTAGATTGCAACCAAAACTTTGCAAATAGTTACTTAGAAAACAACTCATACCTCTTTACAAGATTTCAAAATGCATCTATTGAGTAATAGCTACTTAATGTTGGTGTCTTAAACAGCTCCATGTTTTCTTCCTATAATTATCAATAAAGCTATGAACATACCAATCGATAAACTAGTTTAAAAACTCAAAACTTAGAATGCAAAAACTTGTCCAATACTGAACATCACCTTTTTGCCATTTCCATATCTTACCATGGAACTAGTCTTTTCACTTTTTATTATCATCAAGGACATAGGCATCCATAATATAATTAATAATCCAAAATAATAGGTTGCATAACTGGATAGCTAGACCAAAAATATTTTGTCAATACCAATATGAAATCAGATTATAACCATACCTCAATCTTCCCTCTATGTAAGACTGGTAATGAACTATAATTGATTCTTCTCTAGAGATGCATTACTAAAAATACCTTGCATTTTATCTGAATGCTTCCCAAGTAATAAAAGTTGTCCCTTTCACAAAACCATCTCACAACTCAAGTTTCAAAGTGTTATTTTCTTCATCGGCATTGGTCCTGAAGGGCTAGTAGTTCTAAAACCTTGGCTATTAGAAGTTTGAATTCTTCTAGTGAATTGGAACACCTTCTAATTTCCCTTCATACTAGTCTTACAACATGGTCAACTCAATAGAATAATCAGAACCAAAATATGATATTTAAAAACTCTGAACTAAAGTATACCACAACTAAATCAAGGTCCTATAATCACTTGCTCTGATACCAAATTTGATTTTAAAAATGTAAAAATAAAATGGTTTTTTTAAAAATGAATTTTAAATATCTCAATTTTGTATTTAATAGAATTGGTTCAAAAATATGGGATTTGAGTGAAATTAATCAAATAACTTTTAAAATGCTTTCCCACATATAGAAACTATTAATTCTATGTCATTTACTACTTCTTGTTTATTTCTAGTATTTTATCCATTCATTTGTAACTGAATTCAATAAAAAATAGAATAAAATGAAATGAAATAGTGACACCAAAATTGATAACAGAGTTCACCCATAATTTGGGCTACATCTTTGGGTTCCATAAAATCATGAATCGATCCATTCTTAAAAGATGTAAATATCCATTTAAAACTTACAATAAATTATGGATTTAGAAACCTATCATGTTGAAACTAATTTCAAAGGTTCTATTAATTGCCTCACTTAAAAATCCATAACACTCACCTCTTTAACTTTCTCCATTCATTCAGGCAATTCTCTATTCAAGTGTATTTGTAAACTCTTAAATGGGCATAATATTAAATAGGAGTGCCTTTGGTTATCAAAGACCTACAACTCTCAATAATATCCTGATAAAAATCTTGTAAATGTTGCATCCTCCATAGCCACTAGATTTATGAAAATAGAAGTAATCAAAATTTATAGTCATGGCTCTCTTAGTCTGTCTATCAATATAGAGGCAACTTTACATAAATTCCTGAGCTATCACCTTATAAAAGAGAAAATGATTTACCCCAAAATTGGGTCTTTGTGTATAGCTACAAAAACTATAGGTAAATAATATATGCCATGATCTCATGACACACACACATAGATGACTTATATTCCTAGCCTTGTCTACCATCATACACATTCATTCATTCATATTACAAATGAAATAACCAGATGGTCTTTCAAAATAAATGCATATGCATCCAAAACAAATCGGTCCAGTTCTATGACCGTCTCTAATCTATTTATTCATAGTGGATGGCATGGCTATTATGTCATTATTTAATTCATTACTCAAGGCTTAATAGCCTTCCAAATAGCCTAATATCTCTAATCTATCTACAAATATAATCTTACAAAAAAAACAATACTTTTTTAATTCCATGCTAATCCCCTAGCTTTTATTAAATGGATGAACAAAAGGAAAACTTCAACACATTTAATACCTCCTTACCAATGTTAACAACCTCTTTTTGACTTGGCTCATTATGTGGATGGGTTTGCATGGCTATATCTATTCCATACATCTATGGCCTACTCAAATAAATACATGATCCATGGCACTTGGGTTGATATCCACTAGAACAGTCTCCCAATTCATCTCCCATGACTTAAAACCATGTAATAGAATAGATGATGTATTTATCTTGACTTAGCTCTACGTAGATACACACATACACACACACACACACACACACACACACACACACACACACACAAACACACACATCCTTTGTTTGAGTCTACAGTTATATCTAAACTTCTCCTTTTTATTACATCATGATCTATCAAAAGCAAACTCCTCACATCTATTTGGTGTTGTCTAATTATGATACTACCTACATCATAAAATAGGAACTATATACAATAAGATTATTGCCTTATTCTTCATGGGTTCATCCTTATAATAGGCACCATCAAATGACTCCTTGTCTATCTTAGACTTCAAAGGATGAGCCTCCAATGGCTTCTCAATACCACTCGATGCCATCGATGCTACATACTCAGGTCTTGAATGGAGCATTATTATGCTTCTTCAGTTAGTGGTTTTACTGTGTTTGTGCTCATAACTTATGTGCTCAATGAAAAAGGTGAAAACACCTTTCTCAGCTTTACTTTCTCCTTCATGCCCATTCAGGCCTATCTAAGAACCCCATTTGTTTCTCTTGGCTCAATTTTGTAAAGTGAATCTCTTTAATAGATCAACCTCATCAATTTCAATAAATCTAACATAATGCCTTGGCTATGGCCAATAGACTTTACTCACCAATATTAATTCCCTTCAAACTGACAACCCTTCGAGTCATGTCTTCTATAGTTTGTAAATAAGGAATATATTCAATGTCCTACTAGGTTGGAAATCACTAAGCTCTTTACTGGATAGGTTTTGAATCCCCAAATACCTAGTAGGATTTCTCAATGGAATAAATAAAATCCTTCTAGAAACATAAAAAATCATTCTTATTTTGAATAGGATACATAATCCCACATTTTCTATGTGAAAACTTAACAAAGCCTTTAAATAAGCTTTTACTTCAATATGGAACCATGGCTTCGACCACATATTAAACAACCTTTTGCATGAGTATTTCAAATATCTAGGTTTAGAACTCAGGATTTTGAGTTGTCATATAACTTGACTTAGAAATTGAGTTGCTATTAAGTTGAGTTGGACTCATAGTGAGTTAGTTTGTATAGCAAGTTGGGGTGCTAGGTGATTTGGGTTGCACGATGAGTTAGGGTGCCAGGAGTTGGGTTGTATTGTGTCTTGGAAAATAGGAAGGAGGTTTCAGAAGGCCACATGGTGTCTTATGGACCCACCACATAGGTCTCTTCAATTTCTCCTCTTCCTACCACATCACAACTAGAAGCATGGAAATAATTATATGGTAAAAATAATGTAATTAATAAAACATTATTACCATACACAATGATAGAGTCCCCCTCCATCATAAAATTGGGATCCACCAGCTATGATATTTTTAGTTGAACTTTAATAGATTGACAAAAATAATGACTCAAAAAATCCTATGAATCACTTTTAGTACTTCTCTTGTCCATATGACTAATGTTTATGACCTCAAATACTGCTCTAGGTTACTTACCATAGACTACTTGGAATGGGATCATACCAATGATTATTTTGGTAGAGTCATTATAGGTAAACTCTACTTTAGGCAACATAATATCCCACTACTTGGGGTGATCCTTGGATAGGCACCTCAATAGGCTCCCTAAGATTCTACTAACCACTTTAGTTTTTCCATCTATCTGTGGGTGGTAAGTTGAATTGAAACTCAAGTCTATGCCTAGCTTCCTCCATAATGTTCTCTAGAAATGACCAAGAAACTTGGTGTCCCTATTAGATACAATGTTCATGGGGAGTCCATGAAGTTTTACTACCTCCTTGAAAAACAAATTGGCCACATGTGTGGCACCATTAGTGGTTTTACATGGAATGAAATGTGACATTTTAGAAAATCTATCAACAACTACATAGATTGAATCAAAACCCCTTTGTATCCTAGGAAATCCTAGCACAAAGTCCATACTTATGGATTCCCAAGGCCTATTTTGGATTGTTATGGGTTTATAAAAACCTACATTAGTTCTCTTACCTTATTCCAATTGAAAAGTTTTGTATTTTCCACATACTTCCCCACTTATGATTGTATACTAGGCCAATATTAGTGCCTAGTGAGCAACTCCAATGTCTTGTCAAGCCAAAAGTGGCATACCATGCTTCCACTATTCTTTTATTGGATCATATTTCCCCCTATATAACTTCTTGGCACACAAAATTGTACTCCTTTGAATAGAAAACCATCTTATAGAACAAAATTCAACCATGGCTCCTTGTTGAGTGTGATTGGGTGCTTGTATGCTTAATATACTTCCTTGAAGTCTTCATCTTCCTCATACATGTCTAGGAGTGACTCATTCCCAACAATTTATAATTTAATCTCGTGCATCAATAAGACTCTCCTACTCAATGCATTTATAACCTTATTGCATTACCCTTGTTTATGCTTGATGGTGAAGGTGAAATTCTACATATACTCCACCCATTTCACATGTCTTTGGTTTAGTTGAGGCTAATTAGAGATGAACTAAAGTTCATGATTATTCACATACATAATGTATTCCTTTAGCATGAGATAATGCCTTCACTTCTTTAATGCTTATACCATTACAAAAAACTCCAAGTCATAGGATGAGTACTTCTTGGCATCATTCAACTTCTCATTGAAATAGGTTATAGGTCTTCCCTCTTGGCTTAGTACAACCCTTATTTCCACCCAACTTGCATCACATTCAATTTTAAGAACCTTATTGAATTCTTAAAATGCTAGTATTGGTTGATCCATAATTCTTTGCTTCAAGTAATGTAATCTCTTCTCTACTTTTTCATTCCACCTAAACTTTTTCTTGTCTCCCTTGATGATATATGTGATAGGATCACATATTCTACTAAAATTCCTAATGAAATTATTATAAAAACTTGTAATACCATGAAAACTTCTCACCTCTCTTGCTATCCTAGGTGTTGTCCACTCCATGATTGCCTTCACCTTATCCTTATCAATCATTAACATGCCTTATGATATGACAAAGCCAAGGTACAAGAGCTCTAACTTCATGAAATCACACTTATTGAAGTTGATTAATAACCCTTCTTGCAACCTCCTCATGATCAACTCCAAATGGTGAAGATGTTCCTCTTTGCTATGGTTATAAATTAGTATGTCATCCAAATACACCAATACAAACTTTACTATGAAATCTTTTATTAATTCATTCATTAATCTCATAAAATCACTTGATGCATTGGTCAAACCAAATTGAATGACCTTCCACTCATAAAAACCTTCATTTTTCTTAAAATTAGTATTTCACTCATCACCTTACCTGATTTTAATCTAGCAGTACCCACTCTTGAGATCAATCTTGGAAAGGTAGATTACTCTAGTCAATAAATCCATCAAATCCTCCATCCTAATAATTGGAAATATATAGCTTATAGTGAAATTATTTATGGCCCTAGAATTAGTACACATCCTCCACGCACCTTCCTTTTATGGCACCAACACTGTAGGTACTGCACAAAGACTCAATATTTATTTGATCATCCATTTGTTAAGAAACTCTTTCACTTGTATTTTCATCTCAACATTCTCTTAAGGGGTCATCTTATAGGTTACCTTGCTATGTAGACTTATTCTAGGTATAAATTTTATATGATGTGTTATACTCCTCATAGCTGGTAGTGTGTTGGGAAGCTCATCAACAAATATCTTTGTGTATTCCTTCAAAATATCTTGGATCTCCTGGGGAAGCTCATTGATCTTTATGTCTAGCATAATAGTCCTAAGATTTACTACCAAAGCAAAGCCTAACTCTTCTTCATGCATTGCATTCAAAAATTCCTTACCACTTAAAAAAATCACATGTGGACCAACTTGTTGATCACTCTCCTCATCCTTCATGGGTAACACGTTATGATTGACTCCATACTTAATCAAGATATACATATTCCTTCTTCCATCATTAGTTTTTTGGTTATTATATTACCAAGGCCTCCCAAGAAGCACATGGTACACATCCATTGGGATGACATCATAAAGTACCTTGTCGTTATACCTTCCAAATTGGAACTCTACCAAACTTTGTTCACTCACCAAGACTTTTTGACCCTTATTCAACCATGAGACCTTGTATGGTGTGGGGTGAGGTAGTTTTTTCAATCTAATCTTATTAACCATTTCCATAAAAACTCGATTATCTATGCTTCCTAAATCTATGACCATTTTGTAAAAGTTGCCTTGATATTTATAAGAAGTCCTGAAAAGAGACTTCCTTTGTGATGGCTCCTTCTCTTTAGTTCCATCATGAGTTGTGTACCTATCATATTTCCAAGGCCTCCCAAGAATCACATGGTACACATCCATTGGGATGACATCATAAAGAACCTTGTCATTATACCTTCCAAATTAGAAATCTACCCAAATTTGTTCACTCACCAAGAATTTTTTACCCTTATTCAACCATGAAACCTTGTATGGTGTGGGGTGAGGTAGTTTATTCAATATAAGGTTATTAACCTTTTCCATAAAAATTAGATTATCTATGACTCATAAATATATGACCATTTTGTAAAACTTGCCTTGATATTTGTAAGAAGTCTTGAAAAGAGTCTTCCTTTATGATGGCTCCTTATCCTTGGGTCCATCATGAGTTGTTTTCCTATAATATTGTCAAGGCCTCCCAAGAAGCACAAGGTACACATCCATTGGGATGACATCATAAAGCACCTTGTATTTATACCTTCCAAATTGGAAATCTACCCAACTTTGTTAACTCACCAAGAATTTTTTACCCTTATTCAACTGTGAGACCTTGTATGGTGTGTGGTGAGGTATTTTCTTCAATCTAAGATTATTAACCATTTCCATAAAAACTAGATTATCTATGCTTGCTGACTCTATGAACATTTTGTAAAAATTACCTTGATATTTCTAAGAAGTCTTGAAAATATTCTTCCTTTGTGATGGCTCCTTCTCCTTGGGTCTATCATGAGTTGTTTGCCTATCATATTTCTAAGGCCTCCCAATAAGTACGTGGTACACATCCATTGGGATGACATCATAAAGCACATTGTATTTATACCTTCCAAATTGGAAATCTACCCAACTTTGTTAACTCACCAAGAATTTTTGACCCTTATTCAACCATGAGACTTTGTATGGTGCGTGGTGAGGTAGTTTCTTCAATCTAAGATTATTAACCATTTCCATAAAAACTAGATTATCTATGCTTGCTGACTCTATGACCATTTTGTAAAAATTACCTTGATATTTTTAAGAAGTATTGAAAATATTCTTCCTTTGTGATGTCTCCTTCTCCTTGAGTCTATCATGAGTTGTTTGCCTATCATATTTCCAAGGCCTCCCAATAAGTACGTGGTACACATCTATTGGGATGACATCATAAAGCACCTTGTCTTGATATCTTCCAAATTGGAACTCTACCCAACTTTGTTCAGTCACCAAGACTTTTTGACCCTTATTCAATCATGAGACATTGTATGATGTGGGGTGAGGTATTTTCTTTAATCCAATTGTATTAATCATTTCCATAAAAAATAGATTATCTATGCTTCTTAAATATATGACCATTTTGTAAAAATTACCTTGATATATGTAAGAAGTATTGAAAAGATTCTTCCTTTATGATGGCTCCTTCTCATTGGGTGGCTTGATCAACACCCTCCTCATGAGCAATGATTCTCCAACTTTAGTCTCTTCCATAAGTGATGGAGATCAAACACTTTCTTCCTCAACTCCTTGTGCAATCTAGTTTTTCCCTTTGATTCTTGGGCTTCCTATTGGCTGGTCCTTTGGGAACTTTCATGATTTATGGCCAAAAAACTTATTGAACTTGAAATATCTTCTTATAAATCCACTTGATCCCCTACCCCTTGATGCATAACCACCTCTGTTGTAAGGTCTCCCACCTATAAAACCACCTCTTAAACTAGAGGGCTATTCTTGTGAATTAATTAATTCTCCTTGATTACTTCTTTATGAGTATCATCTACCCCCTTACTATCCTCTACCTTTGAAACTTTTTCCCCTTCCTCTATTATATTGGTTTTACTTTCTATTTAGTTCGTCTTTAGCTTCCAATGCCAACTAGTAACATTCTTCAAGAGTTTTTGTACTAGCTAGACTCAATTCATCCTATAGGTTGTATATAAAGACATTAAGATACCTTGAAACCTTAGCATTGACATCCTCCATGTGACTTGATCTGATGCTCAATCTATATTACTATTTAGTGTATTCTCTCACTCCCATCTATGTTTGCTTCAAGTTCTAGAGCCTATTGTATAAATTAGTGATATAGTCACTAGGAAAGAATTTACTCTTTATATGTTCCACCATATTATTTAAAGATATGATCTTGTCCTTCCATTTCTTCCTTCTCTCATCTTGGATATAATCCCACCATAGGGATGCATGGCCCTTCAACTTATTTCTAGTAAACTTCACCTATTGCTATTCTAAAAAATATTTATAATCAAAGTATTTGTCTAACTATCCTATCAAATTAAGGAGTTCTTACCCATTGAGGCTACTTGCATATATTGGAAGATCCAATTTGGTCTTAGATGCATACTTTTTCACCACCTTTAGTATTCTCTTAAACTTCTTCTCCTCAATCTCTCTTTCATCTTCCAATTTTGGTGTCTAGGGTTCATCATCCTCTTGGTCACTCAATTCTCCTGTGACCACTCCTCTTCTCTTGTTAGCCTCCACTAATATGATCCTAGCATAAAAATTGACCCTAAGGTTACTCAAATCTAATAAGATGACATCTCCCATTACAAGTTGGTTTCCATCTCACCTATTGCATTCCTTCTTGGTGGCATCTTTACCCTTTCTTAGGCAATTTGTCAATCAAGTACATGCTTCTTTCTCTTTTAAATATTATCCTCTCTCCCACTTACTTCAAGGTGTCCTTTCTTAGATTTTATACCAAAATGATGTAGATCAATGTTGGTATAGGTATCAACTTTTCCTCCTTTATCAACTTCCCTAGGCTTTTTGACCTTCCTACTAGCCATTTTTTTATTTTTTGGCATGTACAAAAAAAGTATAAGGAGTTAAGAAAAATTAAAGGTATTTATTGAAAACCTCTATTGATATATACCTATGATTCCAATTTTAAGTTCAAACACATTCTCTATATGTACTTTCTCTCACTAAGCCTCTTTCTAAGGTTTGACCACTCAATCTTCTAAAATTTGTACCAATAAGTCTGTACCAACTATGAAACCATGTTATTCACTTAAAGCACCTTGTATTTATTCATATTATAAACTTTGTTCCTTTTTCAATGGTTAAATTTACCTATACAAGCCAAACCCTAGTTTAGGGCTTGCATACCCTTATCATAACCTAAGAGTATGAATAATTCATTTATGAGCATTTAAAAGCATTTCATTCCACTGTGAATGTGAACATAGGATTACAATAAGGGTAGATTAGTATTGTGTTAGTGAATGAAATCAAAATCAAATAAAACACAATAAATGCTAATACCTTAAGCCTATCTCAAAGGGGGAGCTTAGTGAAGGAAAAAAATTGAACAAAGCACAAATAAAATGAAAGAAACACACATTCCTTACCTTCCTTGATACTCCAAGAGTGTTCTTCGATTGGCTATCTCAGTTTGTGCTCATGAAGTATTCATCAAAGGAGGCTTGGCTATCTCCTTTTCTCCTTGGCACCTTGTGGCTTGTGGCTTGGCTTAACTTTGCTTGGCTCAATAATTTGGAATTATAACACTAATTTTCATGAGGCTATAATGTCAATTTGGCATGGTAAATTTTCATTATCCAAGCCTAAAATTCATGTGGAAAGGCTTCTTATTAATAGATTTTTGAAAATGGGTAGAATCAACTTGAACCATCCATCTCAGGATTGAGATGTGTGGCTAAGGATTAATCCAATTTTACAATTAAAATTAATAAATAGGCTCATCAATATTTGGGATAGAGGGTCATTGAATAGGCATGGAAGGACTTTGATGATGCATGGGAGGCCTGAATCTTGATATTTATGGTATTATGGCCTAAGGATGTCTTCCCAAGAAATGAGGTCACCTGATGATGTAGATATTCAATATTCATTTCTAAAAACAAGTATTCAACAAGATTCCATGAAATTATTAATTAATATCTAACTTGGTTTAATTAGCTCTTAAGCATGATTAAGCACTGTGTGCACAAATTAATCAAATTAATCAAAATGCCTTGTTATTGGCCCAAAATTCAACTAGATTAGAATTAGAAGTCAAATTAGATGAGTTGGATCTGTTATCCCATTTAGGATGTTACCAATAGTAAATAACAAAGGAACATATCTTGTGTAAGATATTTGATAAGAAGGAACAATCTAAATCACCCAAGTGTAAAATTGGCATTTTGACTCAGAATGATCTGATCAAAGTTAGCTAGCCCATAAATTACACTACCCCATTTAGGGTTACCCTAGCCAAAATTAGCACTTGAATATATCAGGTTCAAAGTTTTTAATGCATTTTAGTGTTTTTAGGCCAAATTGTATATTTTGATGGAAATTGGTCAAAAGCCTGATTGGAGGTTATTGGTGGCCACATTTAGGTGTCTATAGTTTGCCCTTATTTGGGAATATGTTTCAAACCATAGGCAAAGTAATGTCTTCTCAAATAATAAGAAAAGGCTTTTATGCCAAAAAGTAGATGATGGTTGAAGAACAAAGCTCCAAATTGTGTTTGGGAATCCTAGGATGATGCCCCCTTGAGGGAGTGGCTGTCATATTTGTTGATAGATGGTCCCTTAAAAAGAAAAATAAGAAATTTATAATTAACTCATGGTTGAGATTAATCCAAATGATAAAATACTTGCATGCATTAATTTAAAAATGATGTTGATTTTCCTAAAGGTAGTTATAATCAAGAATAAAATTCAAAATAATGATTTGCCCATAGGTGGTTATAATCATTAAGAGGACTTAGATTGGCTAAATATGATGATGCCCTAGTTAGGGATGATTAGCAATCATAACTCAAGGATATATCTTGGAATACATATTAAAAGATGAGTGGATGCAAAGTGATGAAGGAGATGGATAGAGGAATGAGATTGATCAATAGAAAATATTTAGTTGTATTTATCAATGAAGAGATGCTCATCTTTATTAGCAATGATATAACTAGAATGGCCAATGGGTTGATTTGATCAAGGGTGGAAGGATTTTCCAAGGTGCCAAGGAGAAAATTTTGTAGCTCTATTGATTGTAGACCTTCTTGAAGCTAATTTTTGATGTAGCATGTGACAGTAGGCATCATGATATAATACCATGAATACATGGCCAAAATATGCATAAGGACTGAATCTTGATCTAATAAACACTCAAAAATAAAACACACGAATGATAAAAACCATGATGATAATATTTATGTATGAATATGGATATACTCAAGAATAATGTACTCGAAGAATCACCCAATAAATGCATATAGACTAAGTCAAGGCAACATTACTGAAACCAAACAAACATGCAAGTGAACAACCAAAAAAATAAACAAATAACTTGAAATAAATAAATATGAAGCCTAGAAATAAAAGCAAAATAAAAAATCCTAACAATGACCATGCCTCAGTACGGTGGATCGAGGATAACTGACTAGGCTTAGACATGACAAATGTTTTTGGATTTTTTGAGTATTTGAATGTTTTTGGAAATTTGAGATATCTTAACTTGTTAGAGAATTACAAGGTACCTACTCTCAAAATGATGATATACTTGTCTTAGGTTGCTCATAAAATGGTGAGAGCATGACTTAGGTTGTTCAAAAAATGGTGAGAGCATGGCTTAAGTTACTTGTAAAATGGTGAGAGTGTGGTTTAGGTTGCTCATAAAATGATGAGAGTTTGGCTTAGGTTGCTCACAAAATAGTGAGAGCATATGGAAAGGGGGATTCAGGTGACCTCAACATGAATTGAGTATGACCTACATAGTCTCGAAATGACCTCAAGTCGGTAATTATTACCACACAAAAGGCAGGGAAAAACCAACTAGGTCCCAACAAGTTCTCAAATTTGGCAAATGGCCAGTCAAATGAAAATAGTGATAGCAAGGTGATATGGCAATGCATGATAGATAAACATTTCCCCTAGTTTTACCATAGGTAGTTATTACTAGGACACAATGACATAGTTTAATGATATTAATTTTCCCATAGGCAGTTATAATTAGTAACAAGACTAGTGAAATATTGAGTTTCCCATAGGTGGTTATAATCAGGCTCACATAAACTAACTTAGATATAGGATGAAATATATCCTGTCAGATCAATTGTCACACTACTTTCATAGACTATCATTTAAACATGGATCAGATTGATTATTGAAACTTGATCAAAACCCCCTCACAAAAGTTGTGGGAAGAACCAAAGTAACCAAGATCAAAACAAGATTGGGTAGGATGACTAAAAATAGGCCTTGGTTTAGATAAGAATGGAATGATAGGATGGTAGAATGATAAATAAGGATGTTTTTTGATAGATTGGATAAAATGGTAAGAGGGTTTCCCCCAAGTAAGAAGGTGAATACCTGGGACATGCAATAATGGAAAAAGTATATATAATAATGGAAATGGTATGTCAATGAAATGGTATGGTACATGTTTTTAGCCTAGGTGTGATAAATGGCACATGATTCTATTTTTTTACTAAAGTGGAGATGTACATCCTAATCAACAAATGATACAAATATAATAATCAATCATGTTAATTTCTACCCCACACCTCATATGAATAATTTCTCTATCAAGAATTAGCTATAGATTTTGTTGTCAATAATGCTTTTGTGATCTTCATTGGTCATTGATTTTGATTCCTTAAAGCATTGAGATAAGGTATCTTTGTAGCCTTTGTAAAGGAAAGTGTGGCCATGGATGGTAAACAAGGAAAAATAATGGATGGGAGGTTTGTTTTTGAAATGGAATGGTCGATGATAATGAAATATATAATGGTAGGGAAACAAATGAAGATCAAGACTTTCAGTCACATGTAATATTGTTGATGTTAGATGCAACATAATTTTGGTTGTGGTAGGGCCAAAGACTTCTAAATATTCTCTTAATAAGACCACCATATTCTTCTATTGTTTAATCTTGAGAGTAGATACCATCTAATTAGGCTATAGATATGAAGATATTTTGATTTGATCTTTGATTTTGTCTTCATCAAGTAGTGAAGAACTTTTGTGCTTAGCTATCGGTGCCTCACTAAGGTTTTCACCAATGAAGTTGTCTTGATTATCCTGTAGTGCCTTCGAGAAGGTTTCACTAAGGAATGTTGACTTTTGACTTTGATTATATTATAACACTTTTGAAAAAGTTTCACTAGAATATGTTGAGTACTGACTTTGATTGTCCCCTAGCACCTTCAAAAAGGTTTCACTAGGAAAATGTCCTTTTGCTACATGAATGTGGTCTTGACCTCCTTGCTCTTTTTCAACTTCTATGTCACCATGGATGTAGTTTAATAAAATGTGATTCTATTGGTCCCAATCGACACTTATGGGAGATGAAATTTTAATAATATGGCTATTTTGGTTGATGATAATGGCATGTAGAATGGTAATGGAATGGGTGTTGGCAGCACAATCCATGTAGAAAATACTAGGAAAACTTGTATCAATGTTGAAGTACGCATCCTTAGAAAATGTAGAAGGATCACAAATGTATCCAAGTTGATCTACAAGGCATGTATAACCAATTTTTTAATAGTCATCAACATATTCTTCTTTTAAATCTGATTCCAACTCAATAGATTCTGAATCTGATGTTGAGACTAATGTTGATTCTGATTATGATGCTAAATTTGATGTCTATCCAACAATAGAACCTGACTCTAATTCTGATTCTTCATCTGTTGGGTACTCTATTACAATGATTTATTATTGAATGTTTGGTATTAGATAAGTAACATTCTGTGATGGCATCATGGGCTCCATAAAAACTAGTTTGTCAAAGTGAGACTCCTCTAGAATGGGAAAAAGGGCAAGAGACAACTCCTCAAAAACTATCTTTTCAATAGGAGGATCTTGAAAAATAGGCATATGGTTGAGATAATAATTTGTCCAAAGGTGGTTATAATCATTAAGAAGTGACTCAATAAAAATTGGATCATCAGAGTGAGACTCCTCGATAACTAGTATAGGATCAATAGGTGATTCATCACAATTTGACTTATCACAAGTAAGTGGTTCAAAAAAAATATCTTAGATTGATTGGTTATCTTGGCCTTGTTTTCCAATGAGTTAGAAAATACTAGTTTTGAACATAGTTTGGTCTTTAAATGATTGGATTGCTTGAAGTTTGGATGGGATTGGTAATGGATGAAGAATGACCTACAATTGGATAATGGTAGGGCCTTAGGGAGCATGATTTCTTATACAAGCCAAAGTACAAAATCTTGAAATGGTAACAATAAGGTGGTGTGGAATATGATTACTTGCACAAGCTAAAGGATGAGGTCCTATAATGATAATGGGGCATTATGGAGCTTGGTTGCTTGCACAAGCCAAAGGATTAGGTCTAGGAATGGTAATGGTATTCCTTAGATGTTGTAGAGATTGATATCTCATATAATCCAAAGGAGGGTTAGGAGTAGTCAATGATTAGATAAAAAAAAGGACATCATGGAACTTGATTGTTTACACAAGCCAAATCATTCAAGTCTTCCTCATAAACCATATCATCCCAGTCATGAGTTGGCTCATAAGTTGGTTCTTGACTGTGTTCCATGTAATGATTATTGTAAAGAGGGTATGGATCCATAAATCAAACAAAATTATCTATAGTTGGGTCTTTAAATTCCTCCTCACAATCCTCTTCATGCCAATCAAGGTCTCAATTTGGATTTTGTGGATTTTGAATATGTTCCCTATATGGAGTATTATAGAGAGAATAATAAAACTCCTTAGAAAATCTTTCTCTATAGGGGTTCCTAGTGGGATTTTGTGCAGCCATTCTATCATAAGTTGGATTGTATGTGACTCCACCATAAGTTTAGTTAGACATATCCACGTAAATGATGAAATCTCTAAAATAAAAAGGCTTAGAGTTATGCAAACTCTAAAAAATTCTACAAAGGACAAATGGTTCAAACTTGGTCTAACTTGGTCAAAGGGGTGGAGCTATATCTCCAATGTGGTCTAAAAGTGGATTTGCATATCCAAAATGATTTGTGCTAAGATTTGGCATAAAATAGTCTAGCATTAAATATCTTATGTTAAATGTCATACACATAAAAGGTCAAACATCTAAATAAAAACTAGCACATCAAAGGTATAGGTCAAAGTGTTCCAAACAAGGTCTAAACTAGGAAAGGGAAAAGAGTCACTAGGTCTTTTTTCTAAATATAGAGTCAAAAGCTAGGCTCAAATAGGCTATGCTAGGACTTTTGTCCAAATGACATCAAAAGCTAGACTTAAAACAAAGGCATGATGTGATTTGATTTAATCTAACAAGTTTGAAAATAACTTTGACATAGACCCGGTACATGAAATCAAATATAAACATGATCAATTGGCATAATTCATAAGGAAAAAGGCTATGTTCTCCAAAATAAAGGCACAAACAATGATGAGGATAGGCTTTGAACAAACAAACTATCAATAGTTTTCAAATTTGGGTAATCACTTAACTGAAGTTATGCAACCCAAAAGAGAAAGATATGTGTATCAACCCCATGAATGAAGGCCTAAATATAAATCAATCAATGTTTGAATCAAAACTTGACAAGATTAATTGAAAATTCAATGTTAAAAAATAGGATTTGACTAAACAATATAGGCAAGATTGGACATCATGATGGCATAAGATAAAGGTCTAGATGGTATACATGACATGGTTTGAAATAAATGGTTTTTGATACAATGGTAAACAAGTCTTGAAACAAATTGAAAATATTAATGATGTAAGCATGCTCAAATGATGTGATCAATGCTATGTTTCAAAAGACTCAAAGGAAAAAATGGTTTGACATGATTTGGGCGACATAACACTACCATCCTCGACTCAAATGACACACACACAAACAATTTTGACAAAAATTTCAAGGCACAAGTGTGGTGTAAAATGGCCAACATAACACCTCTTTAGACAAAAGAGTGACGTATAGACAAATTGGTTTTGACATGGCTTTATGAATAAACAAATAAGTTTTAGTCTCAAAACATAACAAGAAAAAATGAAAAATACTCTAAGTATAATTGTCCAAATCCTAGCAAGGGTATGGTAATGTGGGGTTGATGATCAAGTTTTTGAATTTTTCTAGGGGAATCAATTACACAATGACTTTCATGTTAGATGATGTAAAAGACAAGCATGGAAATTAGGTGACCACCGCATTGGCTAGTTGTAAAAAGGTTTAGTCCTTTTTAAAACTACTACATCCTACTATTTGGTTAGTGTAGTGTGATGTCCAAATGCAGATACATCCCATGTGAAACTTAGAGGGAGTAAGTGAAGTCCATTCTATAATATGAAACCTTCGGTCAAATCTTTCCTAAAGAAATCATGGGAGGTAATGACATCCCCCTCGCAAGCCAAGTTTGCATGAAATAAAGAAAGCATAAAATAGAAAGACTTTAAGGTCATTGTCAAGGTCACCCAATACTTTTAAAAAATTTAGGGGAGTGATTTAGATGATGTTATTTCTATGATTTGGACTAGGAAATTTGCAATAGGAATGATGCTTTTGATTCTAAGGGTTCCCTAAAGGGGACAAATGGAAGAGCATACATATAACACCCCTCTCTTTTCTAAACAAAATTAGATCAAGCAACTACTGAAGACAAAAATGACCAGTGAATTAAATTTTAAAACCTAATTGAAAGATAATGTGGTGTTCTTTTGACCCCTTGGTCTTAAGTTGGAACTTGGAAAACATTCATTTAAGCATCTCAATTTTTTATTAAGCACCAAAATAATGTTCCTAATTTATTTTAAAGCATGCAAAAGATGATCTAAACATGTTTTAGAAATTTTCCAAGATAGTCCTATAATGAAAAAGTTAGTATGCCCTTCAGCCTTGAAGCTAAATTCAATTTAAAATAATGAACTTTAAAAAATGAAGTTTTAGGTTTTTTACACAATGCAATCCCGCTACTCCATAGAGCAATACCACAATTTGAAGGACAATCTCTCAAATTTAAAAGTTGTGGTATTTTAACTTAACCACATGTAGTTTAGTCACAATACCATGACTATGCTTGACAATCCCACTATTTATAGGATAATCGTGTAACTTTAAGAGTTGTGGTATTGCAAACAACAATCCTGCTACTCAAGGTCACAATCCTACTACTTGGGGCAAAATGACATTTTGTGAAAAAATTACACAAATTTAAGATAAATTAATGGCATATTATGAAAATTTGGAAGAAAACACATGGTTAAAAAAAATCATCAAAAATGGAGTTCGGATGACCCCAAATGAAGCTCCAAAAAATGGCCTGTTCTACACACTACAATACCATGACTCGCAGTGACAATCTCATGAGTTGTATGAAAATCCTACCACTTTAAAATTAGTAGTATTATCACTTAACCTGATAGTAGTTAGACAATATCGTGACATTTTTTGCAACCTCACGTGTTGCATAACAATCCTGCTACTTTAAAGTAGCGGGTATTATCATTTAAACCTATTAGCGGTTAGACAATACCACAACTTTGTTTGGTAACCCCATGAGTTGTAGAACAATCCTGCTACTAAGATAGTAGTGGTATTGTTAAACCAACATATAAATAGAAATTTATTATAAAATAAAAACAACTTAGCATAATACTACGAGTTGTAAGATAATCCCATGACTCAAAATAACAATATCATGACTGTGTCAAAACAAACCCATGACTCCCAGAAAAACATGTTTTTACTCAAATTTTCTCTCTTTTTGGCTTCTTACTTCAAGATTATATAAGTAAATAATTAGTATGTTTCTCAAAATATCTTTATGATCATTTTTATGAATTTATTTGGTCCTACTGGGCATGCCATTTATGAACATAGGATTTTGATGATGAAGGGGAGATTAGTATTATGTTAGAGAATGAAATAAAAATCAAACAAAACACACTAAATGATAACACCTTAACCCTATATAAAAGGGGGATCTTAGTAAATTAAAAAATGAACAAAGCACAAAAAAAATTCAAGAAACACACATTCTTTGCCTTTCTTGATACTCCAAGAGTGTTCTTCGATTGGCTTGCTTGGTTTGTACTCATGAAGTCTTCATCAAAAGAGGTTTGGCTATCTCCTTTTCTCCTTGGCACCTTGTGGCTTGTGGATTGGATTGGCTTGGCTTGGCTCAATAATTTGGCATCATAACACTAATTTTTATGAGGCTCTAAAGTCAATTTGGCATGGTAACTTTACATTATCCAAGGCTAAAATTCATGTGGAAAGGCCTCATATTTAAAGATTTTTGCAAATGGGTAGAATCAAGATAAATCATCCATCTCAATATTAAGATGTGTGTCTAAGGATTAATCCAATTTGGTAATTAAAATTTATAAATAGGCTCATCAATATTTGGGATAGAGGGGTATTGAATAGGCATGGAAGGGCTTTGATGAGGTATGGGAGGCATGAACCCTGATATTTGTGGTATTTATGGCCTAGAGAGGTCTTCCCAAGAAATGAGGTCACTTGATGATGTAGATATTTAATATTCATTTCTAAAAACAAGTATTCAATAAGTTTCCATGAAATTCTAAATTAATCTCTAACTTGGTTTAACTAGCTCTTAAGCATGATTAAGCACTTTGTGCACAAATTAATCAAATTAATTAGAATGCCTTGTTATTGGTCCAAAATTTGACTAGATTAGAATTGGAAGTCAATATCAGATGTGTTGGATACATTATCCCATTTAAGATGTTACCAATATCAAATAACAAAGGCACATGTCTTGTGCAAGAGATTTGATAGGAAAGAGCAATTCAAAGCACCCAGGTGCAAAATTAGCATTTTGAATCATAATGATCTAATCAAATTTAGATATCCCATAAATTACACTACCCTATTTAGGGATACCCTAGCCAAAATTAGCACTTGAATATATCAGGTTCAAAAATTTTAATGCATTTTAGTTTTTTTAGGCCAAATTGTGTATTTTGATAGAAATTGGTCAAAAAAATGATTGGAGGTTATTGGTGGCCAGATTTAGGTGTCTAAAGTGAAAAATTCTAAATCTCTTACTTAACCTCACACAACTCCTTCAAGTATTGGTTTCTCCTTTCCAATCCACTATTATAGTTTTTTAACTCAAAATGTCTTTGATTGTGCAAAAAAGAAGAATATCATATAGGCTTGTGTCACAGTTTGAAAGAAATACAATATCCTATGCAAAGAAAAAGGTTCAAACAACATCAAATTCATTCAAACACACTCACTAAAGATTCAAAAACCATTGAAATTAGTTTCTAATACCATTTCCCTTATAATAGTTACACAATCAATGCAAAATAATGAGAACATATAGGAACAAGGGTCTAAAGTATCAAATCTTCAAAACATGGGTTTCTTTCCTTTATTCCTTTGAAGTATGGGTTCTTCCAACATGAAACAAAAGTATCCCATTAGAAAATCACAAATTTTTTATGGAATATAACTGTTGTAACCAAATTTGAGGGACCTTTTCTAGTAGTTACAAAGTAAACTATTAAATATGACAATAAACCAAAGTTTGATTTATACGCATGCAACCTTAGGACCTTAACATTTATTCAAGGGGTCTCTGGGATTGTTTGAAAAATTTTCACAACCTTAATATAATAATTTAATTACCCCTAAAACTCCCACTACAATCCAATTATTCAAATATTTGAAAAGCAAGTTTTGGAAAGAAAACATGAATTTGAAATTCAAACTACCTATAATCTATCCTAGGATATCAAATTGAAAAATAAGGATGATTAAGGCATACAAAATCCCTCCAAGATGATGGGTGTCATCAGTACCCTTCATTTAATATTTGCAATCAAGGGTTGATATCTGAAGGCTATATGCAATAGGAGAAAGAAACCTTTGGCAAATAGTTCCTTCTATCACACTCCACACTTGTAGGAATTGAAAATCACACTTGAAAAAATGAAATCACACTTGAAAAAATTTAAGCACACTTACATGAAATTAAATTGTTGAATTGAAAATAAATGACAAACAAATCAAACACCTTTAGGTTCATATAAACTATACAAAAAGAAATGATTACATCATCAAATAAATACAATAATAATTTACAACAAAAAGAAAAATTATAGAATAAATAAATAAACATAAATACATGATCCATTTTTATTGGAATGAGTTGCTAGATCATTCCTCAAAAGAGGAATTATTCAAAACATGAATTTTATAATGGGTTGCTTAGAATAATGGAAGGAAAAGTATATTTATTGATTGATTATTTCATCCAGGTGTGGAAGGTTATATTTATAATTCATGCTTCCAACCAAATACCTTATTTGTGAGTAACAACTGAGATACTCTATCTTATCTCAATCTCTACAAAATATGGAGAGATATATTTATTCTAATAATAAAGTATATTAAAATATAATTTTGATCCCCACCAAATATGGAGAAAGATATTTATTGGAATAAAATTACATATATTCACATATAATTTATTATGGAAAATCTATATATAAAATTATATATATAGAAAGAATCTAAATGGAAATCATTTTTCATGATAGATGAAACATTGAAATACTCTTAGAAATACTTCCCAAATAAGTTTGTAGTAGTTTTCTTAAAGTCTAGAGCAAATCTATTGAAATCCATGGCATCTCGGTGAAATCCATAATAAGCCTACTAAAATCCATAGCAATCCTGGTGAAATCCATAGCAAGCCTAGTGAAATCGATAGCTAGATGATGTAATCCATAGCTGGTCTAATGTAATTCATAGTTGGTCTATAAGTGGTCTGATGTTAAGCATAGGATACACTGAGTGGGGGGTGAATCAATATATCATATATCTTATAAATATTTTACTTAATCAAATTCCACTTAACCATTCATTCAAGATATGCAATAAAATTGAAAGTAATATGCACCACACAAGAGAAAGAGAAAGACACCAAATTTTTACGTGGAAACCCAAAATGGGAAAAACCATAGAGAACAATCTCAAGTATATTAAGGAGCACTAACTCAAATTATAAATTTTACAAGAACCAATTTTTAGGAGCACTAACCCCTTTGCTGAGCACCAACACAACAATTATTTGTGAGCACCAATCTATAGGAGCACCAACCCCTCTTGTGTATAAAACAAAACTATCTCTCAATGTTGCTTACTCAATAAATGATAGAAATCTACAACATCTCTTTCTATTCTCTCCTCTTTTCTTATATAAAACAAATACAAACCATACACTCTCTTGCATTTTACAAATGTCTTCTCAAGCCTTTATTTATAGCTTTCTAAATGACCTTTGGCATTCACCTTTTGTGACCCTTCAATCCTCATGAAAAATTGTGCCAAACTTGCATGACCCTTCATATCCTTGCATTTGAAAAGTCGCATGGTGACCCTTCATAAGTAAATGCATCTTTTCCTCTTTTATCTTTATTTTGGTGACTTTTCAAATTCCTTAAGGTGATTCTTCATGGAAAAATGCACCATACCCTCTTTTGTCTTCACTTGGTGACTCTTGGAATTCCTCAAGATGACTCTTCATGGGAAAATGCTTCCCATTCCTCTTTTTTCTTTACCTCTCGACTCTTTGACTTCTCCATGGGCCCTCTTTTGAATTTTATGCAACTAAAAATATATTCATTAATATTAAATAAATATCAACACACATTATCCAAGATATGAAGATTAAAAACACCATTAAATGCTATGAGGCCTTTATCACCAATGCTAGACCTTTGACATCAATGATAATATTTCTAACAATCTCCCCCTTTGTCATTGATGAAAACCTCAAAATGAAACTACCACATCTTGAAACTTATATTACATATGTCAAACTACACATACTTCTATCAAAAAAACATACAGTAACTCCCCCTTACTATAGCAACCTGTACCTATTCCTTGTACCTATTTCTACACCTATGCTTGTTTTTGTTCTTCTCCTCTTTTGACATCAATGGCAAAGGGCCTATCCTAGAGCTAACACTTAGCTCCTCCTTAATTGATGTTGATCCTCAATGGTAGGAAGTAAAAGAAATTACTCCCAACTTCTCTCATAGATACTCAAATGTGTCTGTTGGTAGTGTCTTTGTGAAAATATCTACAATTTTTTCTATAGTACTAATATATTCCATCTTAACCTATTGATCTATAACCTACTCTCTCAAGAAGTGATATCTGATAGGAATACATTTTTTCTTGAATGCATCAGTAGATTCATAGAAATATTAATAGCACTTGTGTTGTCACAAAAAATAGAAATAAGTTCATCATATTTTACCTTGATATCTTTCAAAGTTTGCTTCATTTAAAACACTTGAGTAAAACATAATACCACTACAATATATTCTATTTTAGATATAGAAAGTGATACTAAATTTTTATTTTTGCTTAGCCATGAAATTAATCTATCAACAAGGAAGAAAGATCATCCACTTGTACTCTTTATGTCATCTAAACAACCTACCCAATCTGAATCTGTATAAGCAACCAAAGTGAAATCTCTACTTGTGGGATACCAAAATCCATAATCTAATGGCCCCTTGATATATTTGAATATTATTTCACCATCTAAACATGACTCTCCTTTGGAGTTTCTATATATCTTGAAACCAAGCCTACTACATAAATAATGTATGGCCTCGATGCTATCAAATATAAAAGACTACCAATCATAGATCTATGCAAAGATTGATCTATAATGGGTGAATCTTCATCCTTACTTACCTTATTCCTAGTACCCATTAGTGTACCCACTGGTGCACAATCCTCAAAACCAAACTTTTTCAATATATCTTTGGCATATTTACTTTGAGATATGAAAATTCCTTTATCTGACTGAAAATTTTGCAACCTTAAGAAAAATAACAATTATCTAAGCATAAACATCTCAAATTATTTTTGCATATTGTCAAAAAATTATTTTACCATCTTTTCAATGTTACCTCCAAATATTATGTCAACAACATATACCACAACAATCAACTGATGTTCAACTTTTGTTTTTATGTAAAGATTACTGTCTATAAATCTTCTTTTGAAACCTTGATCCTATAGGTATTTATCAAGTCTTTCATACCAAGCCTTAGGAGTTTGTTTCAATCCATACAATGATTTCTTCAATTTACATACACGGCTACTATCATTTGAGAGAATAAATCCCTTTGGATGCTCAATCTAGACCTCCTCTTCTAGATTTCCATTCAGGAAAGTAGACTTAACATCCATCTGAAACACTTTGAAATTTTTAAACACTACATATGCAAGAAACATTCTAGTATCCTCTAGCCTTGACACTAGTGCAAAAGTTTCTTCAAAATATATTCCCTCAATCTGAGCATATCCTTTACATACTAATCTTGCTTTATTCCTGGTCACTTCTCCATTTTCATTCAACTTATTTCTATAAACCCATTTTGTTCCTATCACATTGTGATCTTTTAGTCTAGGCACTAATTCCCAAGTATCATGATTTTCTATCTAATTTAATTCTTCATCCATTTCTTTAACCCAATGCCTATCATGTCTAACTTCTAAAAAAGTTTTAGGCTGAATTTTAGATAATAGAGAGAAATTAACTTGCTCAAAATCACTTACCATCATTCTTCTGATGTGGATTCCTTAATTTATGGTCTCAATGATATCACTTTCATTACGATTTCTCTAGGCATATTTAGATGGAGTTTTGGTGTCCTTTTTCTCCTTCTCATCTTCATCTGATTCTTCAAAATCTTCCTCTTCAATGATTTCAAAAATGTTTATTGGATCACTAATTCTTTGTGCTCCATCTTCTTCTATCCTGACACTTACACTTTTAATTATTTTCTTGGTTCTTTTATTATAACATTTATAAGCTTTAATTTTACAAGAATAACCAAGAAATATACCTTCATCTACTCTAGATTCAAACTTACCTAGTTTTGTTGGTAGATTTATATTATATAAATTTAATAAATTTTGATTCACATAAACCACATAAAATAGCATTTAAAGATTTAGCATTATTTTCACTTGCCTTATTTTTTGCCAAATTAGTTACAAGTGTTTGTGGATCTTTATATTCCTCCATCACTAGCCAAATTTTGAATCCAAGGGCCATCAAATAAGTCATCATACTTATGCTCTAAAAAGTATAATTTGTCCCATCAAACAAAGGTATTTTTTTTTTTTAGAAAAACCTTCATGTGATCCAGCCATCATGCTTTCCTTGATCTACCTTCAATCTGTAAACTTTTTCAAAAGGAGCTTACTCTGATACCAATTGTTAAGCATGAGATATACTGAGGGGGGGTGAATTAGTATATCATATATCTTATAAATATTTTACTTAATCAAATTCCTCTTAACCATTCATTCAAGATATGCATTAAAACTAAAATCAATATGCACAACAAGAGAGAGAGAGAGAGAGAGAGAGAGAGAGAGAGAGAGAGAGAGAGAGAGAGAGAGAGAGAGAGAGAGAGAGAGAGAGAGAGAGAGAGAGAGAGAGAGCAAATTTTTACATAGAAACCCAAAATGGGAAAAACCATGGAGAATAATCTCAAGTATATGAAGGAGCACCAACTCAAATTACAAAGTTTTCAAGCACTAAATTTTAGGAATACCATCCCCTTTGTTTAACACCAACACAATAATCATTTTTGAGCACCAACTCATAAGATCACCAACCCATCTTGTGTATAAAACACAACTATCTCTCAATGTTGCTTACTCAACAAATGATAGAACTCTACAATATCTCTTTTTATTCTCTCCTCTTTTCTTATATTAAACAAATACAAACCCTACACTCTCTTGCATATTACAAATGGCTTCTCAAACCTTTATTTATAGCTTTCTAAATGACCTTTGGGATTCACCTTTTGTGACTCTTCAATCCTCATGAAAAATGATGCCAAACTTGTATGACCCTTCATATCCTTGAATTTAAAAAGTCACAAGGTGACCCTTCATAAGCAAATGTATCCTTTCCTCTTTTATATTTATCTTGGTGACCTCTCAAATCCCTTAAAGTGACTCTTCATGGAAAAATGTGCCATATCCTCTTTTATCTTCACTTGGTGACTCTTAGAATTTCTCAAGATGACTCTTCATCAAAAAATGTGTCCCATTCCTCTTTTGTCTTTACCCCATGACTCTTTGACTTATCCATGGGCTCTCTTTTGACTTTTATGAAACCAAAAATATATTCACTAATATTAAATAAATATCAACACATATTAGCCAAGATATGAATATTAAAAACACCATTAAATGCTATCGGTCCTTTATCCCCAATAATAGACCTTTGATATCAGTGACAATATTTCCATCATCTAATGTACTCCGTAGCTTATTCATAGTAAGCCTATTATAATTCATAGCTAATGTAACAAGCCTATTGTAATCCAAAGCCACTATGGAAGTCTGTAGCAAGCATGTAGGATTCCATTCTTGAATAGAATACTAGATTTTGGTTGTAGAAGACTTTGACACTGCTCTAACATTATTATTGAATGGTTACTCTTCATACTTTGAATCATTCTTATCTTAGTATGAACTATATATGCACTCATTGACATATTTTTCTCTAATAATCATTAGTAATAGCTAACAAATAGATAACAAGGAATTTTAAAGACATAAACATGATATATACTTACTATTTTATTCTAAATAGATCATAAGTTTAGAAACTATATTTAGATCCACTTTCTATGAAATAAAAAGGATGTTATTTTGTGGATATAATGAATCATTTTATGGACATATCATCTCCCCCACACCTAATCTCATGCATATCCTCATTCTTGCCATTGTTTAAAATATCATGGTATATATACATGGGTTAGACTTAGCTTCATACTTCAAATAGGCTTCCCAAATTGATTTCATTGGTATAAGTATAGTGAAATTTATCTCTTAAAATCTCAGATAAAAGTGGCCAATGAAAATAGACATTTAAGTATAGGTTCTTATGTGGAGTTTTTTCCTACTATTCGTAGTTTTTTTAATCCTTTTGTCACAGGTTCTTATGTGGAATTCTCATGTTGCTCTCTTCATCTTTTCTTCTTTCTTTCTTTTCATCATCTTCTTCCTCTTTTATTTTTATTTTTTTTAATAAGGTGAGAGAAAGTTCTTATGTTGAGAATTTCCTATTATGATTATACATATTTATTTTGACCATAAAATATCTTTTGACATAAAAATTTGTGCATTTCAAAACCATGTACCATAAAATTCTTGTTCTTTTCAAAACTATGTACCATGATCAAGATCAAACTATTTTTTTTGTTTGCATAAGCCCAATCCTTATATCTTTAAAGTTATTCTCCTCCACCACACCTAATTTCATGTATGTCCTCATGCATGCCAAACATATAAAGTGGGATGAGATTACACAGATCAGATGGAAGGTTATCAATTTCCCTAGAATAAAGTTATTTGTAAGAGTGGATCTTCATGTAATAACAAAACTTACAAGTAAATTTAAATTTAGAATAGTGAATCCAAATATCATGGCATACCTTAAGTCTTTAGTGATGCTTTCATGGTAGCCAAAGTAAAAAAATATTGGGAAAAGTGTTGGGAAAATTATGGTCTTGCTATGCTAGAAATAAGATCATAGAAGTAAGCAACCATGTAAAAAATTGCATCAACTATTCCATTAGACAAATTTTATTTGATTTATTTTTATGTTTTTGCCCTTGAATATCTATAAAATTGGTTTTCTAATCAATGATCTTTATTCCAACACTAGGTCTACCAACAAGCTAGTTTTCAAACCAAGACTGCCAACAACGCCCAAAGGTTTTCATTATTTGCTTGTTTTTTTTCTAATTTTTATTTATTTTTTTAAAATTTTCAGAAAATTGATGACATGGAAAATGTTAGCTATAGAATCTATGCATATTTATAATTCTTACAAATGTAGCATGAAATTTTGTGTACATTGACATTCTTCAATATTGATCTATGTAGTGATGACCAATAATTGGTGATAAACATTTTGTTAATTTTATTATATTTTGTTGTCAAAGATAACCCAAGATAATATATCAACTACTTGTTGAAGTCATTGACATAAAATTTCATCTCCAGAATGACTCTTTGTAATGAAATTATCATGTAAAAACCATAAACAAATGAAACCTTTGTTGACAAGCATAATACCAGCAATGTCAAAAAAATATAAATGCCAACAATAAAATGTTAAGATGAAAATTTGATGATATATGAAATAATGCATTTCAGCCTATGTAGGAATGACTAATGGTTTAGGATTTAACATTATTACTAATAAGATTTTATGGTGGAGAATAAGAACTTTCTCAGACAAGTTCTACTATTATGCAAGTGAGTATGGGTTTAACTAATTCTAAAATATAGATGGAAATGATTGAAATGAAATGTCATCAATTCTTTTTATTTTGAACTGTAAAAAAAATACTAACTATTATTTTATATATAGAAGATACAATTATATTGCTAAATTATTTGATGGAAACTAGAAACTAAAAAACATTCCTGGATAACTGAATCTTGGAGGTCCTTGGCTTCCTTGTTTTGAATAGATTTTGCATGCCTCTTCTTGTTATAGAAATTTTTGTATTATTCATCTACAACCTGGCCTAGATTTGCATCATGCTAATCAAGCTTATCACTACATTCTTCTTTGGTTAATAAATCAAAAGTGGGGGTTTGGATGTGGTAGCCCCTCAAAGTCAGACCCAATTTACCACTTTTATAACCATAAATTTACTTAACATTGAAGATTTTTAGATGATTTAATGTTATTTGAGATAGCTTGCTGAAAGAACATAATTCCTACAAATTTTTAGCATCTACAGTACTAAAATATTATTAAATACTTGGACTCATGCAACTATGTGTAAATATGATGTTCTGATTACATGCTAGTCCGGCTTAGGATGAAAGTCTGATTATTTTTATTTTTTTAGACTACCATCATTTTTTATTTTTTTAATTACAAACTTCTATATCCATGTAGACTTAACATCAAACACAAAAAAATAAAAATAACATTTAGTACTGAGACCAAAGTAATAAAATTTCCCAAGTAATTTAATTTATATTTTCTATTAGATGTTATCGCTACAATTTAGAAAGAATTAAAAAAAAAATTGATATAAATTGGGTAGATAGTCAAAGAGAAAATAGAAATAGAATTTTTTTTAGATTGACCAATTTAAGTGTATCAATCTGTACAAGCTAAAAAAAATAGTAATAAAATCTGTGATTATGTAGGACTTACCTTCAATGTTAAGATGTTTGACTCACACAAAATATGGAGCTATATCTTTGTGTCACCATAGTTTTTAAAGTTGAAAAATAATTATGTCAAATCTAATGCATGACCCTTATCTAATTCTATTTTAATCTACTTTGCATGTGGATTCTTACTATTTTTATTTTTTCCAATCTATTTGACTCACATAGAATTCATCCAAAATAACTTTCTATGCATGGAGATATTGCATGAAATATTTTGGGAGACTATATTTGTATATTCCATACATGAATCTTTACATGAATATCTTCATCTATTGACTTTATTTGATTTGGCGATTGTCTATATGAATATTTCTAGGTCGTGATATGAATTAGAAAAAAATTGTTAAAGCCATTATCACATATAACAAATTGGTCAACCATAACAAATCAAAATGAAATTCATTCCAAAAACTTTACCAAATAAAATCATCAATATTTTGGTTGGAGTGACAATTTATTTTCACAAAATCATATAGTTGTTTGCTTTTCATTTTTTTGATCAATTGTTTCTATATCAATCATTGTTGGAAGTAAAATATGCTTGCTTAGAATATTGAATACTCCACATAATTTTGGCTTAGGATTCCACCTTCAACAATTAAATAGATTAGATTTTAGATCATTTTATTTCAATAAAAATAATAAACATGATTCTCTCTACTTGTAACACCGTCTCCTTGTATACTTTAACCATCCTTTCATAAATTTTAACCATTTATGAATTTTGTTCACAATCAAAATCTAACATGTAATCTTGTTTTTCTAGAAACTATTTGTGTTTTTCAAATAGGAAAAATTAAAACATTTTTATTGTAGGCATGTAGGTATGAGCTGATTTAAAATAGTCATAGACCAATTTAGTAGTGATTTTCACATATTTCTTAACATGCAACCTTTAAGAATCATCCAAAAAGATGTATGATCCTTTAAAGGTGGTTTTGTAAAAGGTGTAACTATATTTGTATAGGTTTTTCACAACCATATATAGTCAATATAACTAATTTCAAATGCATATCATTCCCTAAATAAGCATGTTAGATACATAAGTATCTATTTCATATTTCTTGATTGTGAACAAATATAAAAATTCATGTATCAGACTATTTTCTCTATTGGTTGTTTCAAAATTTCATTTCCATCCTGCATCAATAATTATATCTTTCTTCATGATGTTAGCAGTTGTTATTATCTACACAACAATGTTAGTATTAGGGGGTTTTGTTTTTTATTTTCAAATCTAAAATTCTTAATTATAGAAAAATAAATTATCATCTATGTTGCAGAAAATAAATCCTAAAGAAACCATTAACTAAGTATCTCTTATCATATAATTTGTAAATAAATATTTATATTGACCAAATTTTACCTCAGTACAATTTGTTCAACCATTTTCATGGAGAGCCAACTATCAATTGCAAGAACAAGTCATTTTAGAGGTCCAAAGTTACAGGTCAAGGTTAAAGTGTTTTGGCTTCATTGTAGTGTATGTCAGGTTCTCCACAAGTCAATTCATGACCTCTTATAAACCTCAGTTACTCCTCAAGACCAAGTTGGGTTCTCTATATGACTTGACTTATAAAAGTTTCATGACTAGAAGTAATTTGGATTTATGACCCAAATTACTCCTTACAATGCTTTGTGGGTTTTCAATGATGCATGACTTTGAGTTTTCCAAAGAGCAAGTCTTAAATTGATTTATAAGCAAAAGCAATTAGAAAACATGAAATGGTCTTGATAATGTTCCCCCCAAGTGTCCCTTCAAACTTTTTCAAAGGGTACTTTTCTTCCAAGTGACCCTTTAAAAAGGTTTTGAAGGGCACTTTTTTATCCCAAGTGTCCCTTCAAACTTTTTTGAAGGCACTTTTTTGTCTAATTGACCCTTCAAAAAAAATTTGAAGGGTAATTTTCTTCCCAAATAGCCCTTTGGACTTTTTTGAAGGGCACTTTGTCTTTAGAAATGCCCTTTAGAAAAGTTATGAAGGGCCATTTCCTTTGGAAATGCCCTTCAAATTTTTTTGAAGGGACTTTGTGCCTTCCCCAAGTATCCTTCGAAACTTTTTTGAAGGAAACTTTCCCAAGTGTACTCCAGGCAAATTTCCAAAAGGAAGTAGACATTACCTTTTAGGAAAAATCCTTGAAAGAATTCCTTCAAACAAATTGTCCAAAGGAATTACTTCAAGGAAATTGCTTGAAATAATAAACCTGCCCTAATGAATCCCCATGATGTACTATAGGATGTCAAATTTAGGGTAGCCAGCTAGCCATTGGGGTTCAAAGACATGACATGTCATAGGACATCAAATTTAATGCAGCCAACTACCTGTTGGAATTCAAAGGGATGACATGTTGTAGGATGCCAAATTTTATATAGCTAACTAGCCATTCAAATTTAAAGATATGACATGTTGTAGGATGTCAAATTCATGCCTAAAGTCTTAAAATAAGGAGTAAAGCCATTCAAATAACTTGGTAGGGTTTTAAACAAAGATAGTGCAAATCAAGTTTTCAAAAGATCTTTGCTTATGACTCTACAAGTAGAAGCAATCAAAGATCTTGAAGAAGCAAGTAAGAAGTAAAGTCACTTAGAAATCCTGAATGGGTCTATAGTACAAAACACAAGAGTTCTTAAGAAGAATATAAGGTTCATAGTATATATCCAAGCCATTTATTATGGAGGGTCATCTCACCATTGATTTTATAGTGATCCTGGTCATTTCAAGAGGGCAAATAAAAAAGAACAAACTCCAACTGAATGAGAGAACAGTTCAAATCAATTTCACCAGGATGGTGACTGCAAACCATTTTTGAGGCTTCTATTTTGGTTCCCAAAATCTCTCTCTTTTATCCCTCTTTTTCTATAAATAGGACCCTTGGGCTCTTGTTTTATCATCCATAGATAGTATGGTAAACCCCTATTGGAATGTTTTGCCATTTTCTTGCCTTTGAACAAAGAAGCATAAGTCTATTTTATTTCTAAGTCTTAGACATTTATTTAGGCATGAAAGAGAAATAGAGTGACATCAAGTGATATTTTATCCTTCTATTCTCTATCCTTCATGATTCTGAGTAAAGATTTGATCCAATAGGTCATGTAGAGTGCATTCTAGTTGTATGATATTTTATACATGTGTAACCCTTTTTCTGGACTATGCAGGTTATCTTTTCTAATTATTTTCCTTGTGTGATCTCATTCATTTTGTCTCTACATTGAAATACTTATGTTGAAATCTTCTAGAGCTTGAGTTATAGACTATATTTTGATGTATTGTGCATAAGTATAGGGCATACATATGGATACTAATTTTTAGTGTATCACCATTTTAGACTAAGATTTTCATTTATGCAAACTTCTGACTCTTTTCACTCATACAAACTATTTCAATAGTTTTATTGCATAAAAATCTAATATAGGGAGCTAACCCTTTCAACCCAGAGGTTCATTTCCACTTATAAGCACACCCATAGGCCTAGAAATGTCACAACATTGTCCAAATCTGGAGGAGGCCTGAACAACCCTCTTCTAGGGTACAATAATTGGAGACAACAATTCCATCTCATTAAGAATCTCCTCAGCAAATCTAAATCTCCTAATAACACCATGGTTCCTTCGTAATGATGATAAAAATGATCGGTGTCATCAATACCATTCATTTAATATTATCAATCTAGGGTTGATGTTCAAAGGCTATATGTAATAGGAGAAAGAAACCTTTGGAAAATGGTTCCTTCTATCACACTTCACACTTGTAGGAATTTAAAATCACACTTACTAGAATTTTAAAATGACACTTTCATTAATGAAATCACACTTGTAAAAATTTAGAACACTTACATGAAATTAAATTGTTGAATTGAAAATAAATTACAAACAAATTAAAAACTTGTAGGTTCACACTAAATGTATAAAAACAAATGATTACAGCAATAAATAAATAAAATAATAATTTAGAATAAAAATGAAAATTATATAATAAAAAAATAAACATAAATACATGATATATCTTCCTTGGAAAGAGTGGCCAACTCATTCTTTAGAATATTATTTATTCACAACATGAATTTAAAAATGGGCTAGTCAGAATAATGAAAGGAAAAGTATTTTTATTGATTGATTATTTCATTTGGGTGTGAAAGGTTGCATTTATAATTCATGCTTCCAAACAACATCTTATTTGTGAGTAATAACTGAGATACTCTATCCTATCTCAATCTCCACAAAATATGGAGAGAGATATTTATTCCAATATATTACAACATAATCTCGATCTCCACCAAATATAGAGAGAGATATTTATTGGAATAAAATTGTATATATTCAAATACAATATATTATGTAAAATCTATATATATATATATATATATATATATATATATATATAATCTAAATGAAAAGTATTTTTTGTGATAGATATAACATTGAAATAATTTTGTAAATACTTCTCAAACAAGTTTGTAATAGTTTTCTTGAACTCTGGAGCAATTCTATTGAAATCCATAGAAGCCTAGTGAAATCTATAGCAATCTTGCTAACATTTAATGCAAGCCTGGTAAAATCCATAGTAAGCCTGATAAAATCTATAGCTAGATGATGTAATCCATAGATGATTTGATGTAATCCATATCTAGTCTATAGGTGGTCTGATGTACTCTGAAGCATGTTATAATCTATAGATGTTATAGTAAGCCTATTATAATCTAGAGCTACTATGGAAGTCTATAGCAAGCCTGTACAATTCTATTTTTGACTAGAATACTAGATCTTTTTTTTTAAATACTTTGGCACTACTCCAACATTATTTTTGAATGGTTACTCTTCATACTTTGAATCATTCTTAGCTTAGTATGAACTGTATATGCACTCATTGACATCTTTTTCTCTAATAATCATTAGTAATAACTAACATATAGATAACAAGAAATTATAAATACATAACCATGATATATACTTATTATTTTATTCTATATAGACAATAATTTTAGAAACTATATTTAGATCCACTTCTTATGCAATAAAAAAGATGTTATTTTGTAGATATAATGAGCCATTTTATGGACTCATCACAAGACATCACCAAACCAAAACTAATGCAAACAAACCAAAATTTATGACAAAAATCATACTAAGAGTGATTCCCCTACATAAAAAATGGACTATAGTCTTATAAGATAGAAACCAATCTTTAGTGAATCACCAACTTCATATGGAGCACTAACCCCAACTAGTCAAGCACCCACTCAACTAAGCTTTAGAAAGCACCAACATGCAAGGAGACACCAACCCCCTAGATGACTCAGCACTAACTCAACCACCTAATTTATTTTATTACATTTAGAATAGTATGTTTCTCACACAACAGATAATGCTCACCTTGTTTAACTCTTCACAATCTTATCTCTCTCAAACTATCTTCTAGGCTTCTTCACTCAACTAGGTCTATTCAATACTAATTAGTTCATATGACCTTGATATTCATATGAAGACATACTTTCAAATATTCATTCCATATCCTATAAACTCCTTTTATGGTATACAAGACCTCTTTATTCTTAACAATGTGTTATTTTATTCACTTACACTCAGCTTACACAAATAGGCCTAAAACCACCTTATATATACAAGCCTTTTGCTCATACACATTTTATTTGGACACACACACTAGCCTACTTAGATTTTACAAAATATAGGATTTATAAAATTTTATAATTAATAATCAACCATTACATTATGTTTTCCATAACTCAAATAGTCCAAATCTTTCTTTTAGGCCTTAAGGAGTCCTAATTCAATTAGGCATTTATTAGTACACGTTACCCTTTGATCCCCTTATAATAATTTAAAACTCAAAACATGGTATAAAAAATTCATATACCCCTTAAATATACACCCAATAATGTCTTATTTTCTCAACAAAAAAATTTACAATAAATCACTACTTGAAACCCCCCTATTAGGCTTGTGTACACCAAAAATATGCCTTTCAATACTGAAGCTCAAAATCACTTAATAAACTAAAAAATTATCATAAAAGTGTATATATAGATTTTTTATGACCTCAATTTAATCACCATATTATTTAAACACTTCAAATTAGGGAAAAAAGGCTTAAACTCATCTCTTCAGTATGCTCACTCAGAACTACTAGGATTGTCAAAAGCCAATCATGAAATTACTTGACATATTACACCTGAAAGGACACTTTAAATGATTTTAAATACATTCAAAAACTTTCATAACATATTCAAAACAACATCAATCAAAAAAACCATAAGCTCTAATATCAAACATTAGTCCTATAGACCAATCTCCTGACCTTGTCACATAGCCTTGCATGAACTAGACAAGCCATTTTGAATTCAACTTTTCAACATCTTAAAATAAATTCCAATATTTTAAAAACATTAATATAACTTTAAAGTCACAAAAACCAACACCATATGCATTAGATACTTCAATTCATGGCATAGAGCCTCAAACTCATCACTGCAACTTGCTTGCTTAGAATTACCAATTTTCCTTAAAACACAGTTATGGTGACATTGACCTTCAACATATGTATGACAAATTTAAAATAATTATTATGAAATTACATGATCCTTAACATCTCTATACCATATTAAAATACAAACATCATATTGTCTAGTGGTAACTATTGGTCTTATAGACTAATTTGTTGACCTCACTACACGCAGTCCTCACTAAGCCAAACAAGCCATTTTGGCTTCATCATTTTCACCTTTGTACCTAAATTTAAATATTTATAAAAATAATTAATATTGCATACCATTCCAAAAAAACATCTCCATGTACTTGGTTTCATCATTATATCATCATAAAACATTCCTAATCATCTTCTCACTACTGCCTGGGTTTTTTATTGTTTGCACCATTTGACCTATTAGTGATTGGCTAATTTGGATGATTTATTTAGCACACTTGAGAAATATAACCTATCTATAAACCTTATTATACATGAAACATTAGTTTCTGACTTTTTCATCTATCTATTTTTCTTACTATGTCCAATACAACTTTTGATAAATATAATAGCTTTTTTAGGAATAAGCATGTAACTCAACATTTTCTCTCTCTTATTTTTAACCAATACCACCTATAGGTACTTTGGAGAGTCAAATAAAATATAAAATATCTTACCTAAGCATAACAAGACATTCTAGGAACTTTTTATCAACATATTCAACATTGGGTATGTATTAAGGTTTTAAGAGGGTTTAAACATGTTTTCATTCTTAACAATCATTCATAAAGCATAGCCTCTCAATCCAAAAATTAATGCATAAAATTTTGAGATAATACCCTTCCCCATCTATCATGAAATACTTAGGTTCCCATACAAATTTTTTATGATTTAATGAGCACAAGAAAATCCTTCTTAGGTTGAGAATCCTTCATTTTGTGCACTTGAGAGACCTTCAAACAATGTTTCATGACTTTTCCTTCACACTATGACTTCATACTACATGAATATACTTTAAAAAACATACCTCACATATGAAAATTATGAGTTCAAACATCCTAAAATTGTATCATGACCCCTCATTAGGCCAAATTATCTCTCTTTGCTACCTAAACCTTGACCTACAAATCACATTTAGGCCTTAAAACTGACCTTTATGCCTCTTTCCATGAACTCTCCACATCAATCACATACTCAAATAACCTCTCTCATATTTAAACACTTACATCCTTCAAATTACTTGACAATAGATCATGATACCTCATTAGGCCAGGTAGGTTCTAGAAGTGGTATAGGTGCAAACTTGGTCTAAAGGCTATAGGCTCACCTTGAAATTATCATGAGAGATATAATACCTCAAATTCATTATCAATCAACCTAATAAAACCACTCATGCCTATGTTCACTCATATCACCAAGCCACCATGCTTATACCTTCGTAAAAGGTCTCTTCATGCCATGACTAGTCTTAGTCTACTTAAGCATTTGACTTCAAAGACCTACTACTTATGCATTTATCAATAATGGAAACAAGATAAAAACATTAATAACCATTTAAATACTCTCTTTCACACTACATACTTTCAATTCACATAAGCTTGTCATAACACACATTACCAACTGGCTTTTATGACCACAACACTCTTACTAACCTACTTGTCATCATACCTTCATAAGAACCTTTGATGACAACACTAAAAACTTCAAGATTACCTGAACCTTGACATAAATATTGACATGAACCAACATAAGAGACATTAGTTGCCTTTAAATTCTCTCTTGCCTTTCAATTCTCTCTCGACTTGAAATTCTCTCTTGCCTTCAAATTTTCTTTTATGACAACATCCTTCAGTGACAATACTGATACCTACAAACTCACCTTGTCACACACCTCAATGATCACTAACCATGCACCTTCAAAAGATGCACCATTTTGACATCAATGACAATAACATTCCAACTTATTTTCCCATGTCTTTTATTTTTTCATGAATATTCATAAACAACTTGATAAAGTATAGATTATTCCAAATGGATTTTTTACCTATGTTTTTAAGAATCACTAAAGATTTCTACTCTAACACCATGTAGTTACAAGTCATTATACATCAGGAACAATCATTTAATACAATATTTCTTTGTTTAATAACTAACTTATGAAAGAGTATTTAGAACATGCAATGGGTTTCAAATGAAATTTGATAGATATTTCCCATATGTAAATTTATAAATGACTTACCAGGTTCAATTTTATAGTAATATGCTCTTATGATACATGAATCATCAATTCTAAACATAGTTAACCATTAATTGGCACAACTATGGTATATAAATTTATTAATTAAAGAATAATTCTAAAAAGGAGATTGCACAATAGATTTAAAAATTTCCCAAAAGAAGTAAGACTAGGGATTATTTTCACTATGTTGATAGGTGTTCTATTGGAATGAGCCCTCTATTCTATACCTGATCAATGGTTCTAAATTTAGAGGATGAATATGATCACATTTTCATACTATTGATGTATGGTGCAGGTTGGTTGGCTAGTGTTGTATGGCCAAAATACTACTGGTCGTAATGTGTTGGCTTAATGATGACTAAGTAAAAAATAAATAATGGTGAGTGGTCAATAAATATAAGCAATGGTGCATGTACATTTTTCCACACTATAAATTATATTATATGAATATTTATCTATTGTGTTTGATTTTTATTTTCATTTTTGTGTTTTACTTTAATGCATATGTAAAAATTTATAGGTTTTTTTTATATTTTTATTTAACCCAAAATAATGATACCATTAATAAAATAATGAAAAATTATAATCTATGTATGAGATTTTCATTTATGAGAGAAAGTTTAACAATTCATTTCACTTATTCAATGGTACAATAAAACTCTAGTCTTTTGATATCTCAATGCATAGAGGATAGATATTATTTATGCAATCATTATTAGGTGACTTAATTTCAAATTAGTGTCTTTGCATGAATGTGGTGAGCATATTTTGTTTGTATATTTTTTATGGTGACATTAATATAAATTTTTTAATAGATACATTTATTTGTGTCATAAAATTCTATACTAGTATATGGAGTCATGATTTCTTTCTTTTCAAAGCCCTATTTGGTGACTATCAGGCATTCAAAGTTATCCTCAAATCAAGGTAAGATATTTGAATAACACAAATAATTGGTTATTTATTCAAAAAAAAAATTATAATGTTATGTTATTTGATGTCATGGAATAATTGGCTTCTTTTAAATATAGATTTGTAAATGGCTTATTTCTCTTCTCAAGGTTTATGTAAAAATAGGTTGTGATTTTGAAACATTGTGTTGTTTTAATCACTCAACATGGGTAAACTAGAGATTGGGCATGAAATCATTGATATATTAATTAAGCTTGAATCAATATATTTACATGAAATCAATGAGAATATTTTGTCTAAATTATTTTTCTTTAATTATAATTTGTCATTTTTTTATTCAATACATTTCTTCTTCTCATAAACTATTGTACATGTCTACAGGGTTACAATTTTGTTCTTTCCAAATCCTTTTTTTTAATTGGAAAGTAAGATTTATTCTATGAATAACACAAATAATTGGTTATGTATTTTTTGTATTACTATGTTTTTAACACCATGGAATAATTTGATTCTTTTAAGTGAAGCTTTGTAAAAGGATTTTGACTCATCATAGGATATATATATATATATATATATATATATATATATATATATATATATATATATATATATATATATATATATATAACTTGAGGTGCATAGTCCATTTTTTTAATTAATAAGTTTAATCTTTTTAGAAACATAATATAATTTTGTAGGGTCATGATTTTTTTAATTTTTAAGGACTTGTTTTTTCATTATAAGGTAATATTTGTCCTCTAAATTACACAAAGAAGTGATTGTACCTTCATTTTTTTATAACACTATATTTTGATGGCACAAAATCATTGGATTCTTGTAAAAAAAATGTGAATGGTTTATGACTAATCTTAGGGTTTATGTAAAAATAGGTTTTGGTTTTGAAATATTGTGTTGGTTTGATAGCTTGACATGCATAGACAATAAATTTGAAATGTTACCATTATCAGTTGAGTTAATCTTGAATCAATGTCTTTGTGTAAATGTGTGATAATAGTTTATTTGTATATTTTTTAATGATGTTGATATAATTGTTTTTCTCATAAACTTTTATACAAGTCTGTAGGGTCATGATTTCATTATTTATAAAACCTTGTTTTGTCATTAAAAGGGGTTTCATGGGAAAATCATGGAAACATTTACACAAGGATTAGCATTAGATCAAGGGAAGACATGTTCTTTGAATAAAACAAATAATTGGTTGTGTTTCCTTTTTTTAGTATTATGTTGTTTGACAGTGTATACACCTAATATTTTCAATTTTATCACTTTACTCACACTTTATCATACAAAGGCTTATTGACAAATTGATATCCATAAGTGTACACCTTAAAGGGTCCATTGGGAATGGAGTGGGATTAGATTATAGTACTTTTGAAGATATTTATGGATAGTATTCTATCATACTTTTATTACTATCAATTTGACCTCCTCTAATTTTATTTTTATCATACCTCTTTGTATAGATTTTGTGCAGTCTTGCTAGCCACACTATACTTTTATTGGATTATCCAAGCTAATACAACATATTTCATACGTGTCTCTCCTTGTATTATATTATCCTATCCGATAAAATATTTTGTTAGATGACATTTTTCCAAATTTATCAACCTGGCTGATATCATTGACTTAGATTTTGGGGTCAATTTTGGGTATTGAATCCATATATATAGGGACCACATTTCATTATTAAAAAATATAACATAATCATATGCTCATAATTTTTTTTTATACTCCTAAGTATAAAAAGAGGAGTTAGAGTTTAGAGTATTATCTTGAGGTCTAGTCTTGCTTATGGTCTTTGAAGCTCAGTAGGAGGAGTCATGTTGAGGAGGTGTCCTAGTATTTTTAATCCATAAATAATTATATATATGTATTATTATTACCATTTAAGGTCTTAAAATTACAACATATCTTGAAAAGTGTTACTTGAGTCAAAGGGGAAGATTGAGGCACTAAAGAGTCCACCTAAAGGTAAGTATCTCTATCCCTACTTTGTTTCATTTATTTACTTAGTATATTAGATATTTATTTTATCATGAATATTTTAGATGTATTTTTAATCATTAATTATTATCCTCCTTATATCTAATTCTAGTATATTTATACATTTCATTGGGTTTTCCATTTATCACTTAAAGTTCCATAAACCACCCATTAGTTGATCATTACACCACTTACCATCTTGTTAGTTTAGTAATTTTATATATATTGGATCTAGGTTAATGTTTTTCATTAGTTATATTCATGTTTTATCCTTATTATATATTTTTTACACCATTTAAAATCATTTTAATAATCATTCATATATATTGAGTCCTAGATTGAGAAATATACCCCATGTCATAGGTTTAGGCTTTAGAATACTTTCCTCTTGAAATTTGAGTGTAGATTACTCTCTATTATGTATATGATTATTTTATGACCTTGAAAAATATTTAAAATATGATAAGGATCTATTTTTATGACTTTATTTATATCATATTCTATTGATAGTAATATGATTGTTACAGGTTATCCTATCTTGTGCATACATTCTAGTGAACCTAATGTGAATCTTGTCCTACCATTTTTGTATTATATTCATGTTTCCATATATTTATTCTTATATATTTAAATTATAAAATCACCTCTTTTTATTTATTTTTTAATTTATTCTTATCATCTTTTCCATCATTTTACAATGATGTCCCTTCTTAGGGTCTTTTTAGTGAGTTTTAACGCATACTAACTTTGTATGGGTGTTTTCTATTTCCCTTCCAACATTAAAGTAGATTCATTATGGTGTAATTAGCTATAACTTTTACCATTTTATAATATCCCCATGACCATCTTCCCACTTATTATGATCCCTATGACGATCTCAATGATGATAGTGGGACTGAATACTATCAATATGGTCCTCCTATTTATGATGATCCTAATGATCTCACTTTTGGTAATCCTAAAATTGAAAAATATCTCCATTATGATATTACTAATTATTATGATCCTTATTATTTGGGTGAATATCCTAATAATGACACATATAATGGGACTAAAGAATATCATCACGATCCTTCAATTTTTTATGATCCTTATAAAGATCCCAATGATCCCACCATCATCACTTCTCACATGGTTGAAAATAAATATTGTGATTTTCCCATCAATGATGATGACTATAATATAGGTGAATTCCCTAGCATGATCGTGAATATTTCATTGATTAAATTTTTGACATCGACAAAATATATCTTATGGTTTTCATATTTCTACCAACCTTCATTCCCATCAAGCAATATTGATCATAGTTTGTTGATTTTAACCCACCCTCTACCTATCCATTATAATTATTTTGGTAGATGAATCATAAAATATTATTTCACATTAAACTTAATATTGTCAACTCATCAACTTATTAAGAACTTATAATTTAAATGCCTACTACAAAATGCATTATACGTGATTTTGATCCTAGAATTTATATGAATATTCATACCTATCATACCAATCCAATTTCAACTTCAAAATATTCAAAACTACCCATATCACTAATGTAATCATTAACTTTCATTGCATTATCAACCTAATACCATTTATTTGTAATTGCTACAGTCAACTACATTGGCCATGACCTCAAAGTTGTCGATATAGTTATAAATTTTTCTCCTATTATAAGCAACTATTTTTATGATGACACAAAATATGTTGATATGGTTCTCCTTTTACCAAACAATAGTAACCATCAACTATTACAAAATTTTGATACAAATCCATTTCTATCAATTAACAATATCGACCAAACATTACATAGTGTCAATACAATTATCATGTTACATTTTAATTATTCTAAATGTACTAGTCAACATCCAAGTAGTGTTGGTGTAGTTTTATTACCATACCCTGATATTTCCAATGGTATCAGCCATATCCTTATAATTTTTGATATAATATTACTTAATCATGTCCCTAATCATAACTTTATTTTTATCACTTTACCTTTGTTTCAACTAGCTATATGAACCTAGTTGATATAGTTCATCTTAGTCATGTTACAATAGATTATATTTGATTTGTTGATACCTTAAAACATAATTTTATATCACCTCCAAAGGATCCTAAAATTACCATAGATTCCATATTCCTTGGTTTAACATAGACATACACAACATTTGAGATCATTACTCATATTATCATATTGAGTTTAATTCTCATCCCACTCCATCCCACATGTTGGGGAATGTTGAAATTCCCATCATTTTCTTACTAAAACTATTGAAGCACCTTGCATTGCACACTATTTTCTTATTTCATCTTTTGGATCATCTTGTGATGCCTATCCTTACCATTATGCATGTTTTGGGGGAATCTTTTGATGCCTGTATGAATTATATTCACTTATTTATATCTCATTTCAAAAATAAGGAAAAAATTAACAACATTTCACATCTTACAAACAAATACATTTATCTTCAAGAAACTTTGAGATAAATACACTTGCATTTCAGATATCATGCTTTGATGTTACATTCTTTTTAGCATTTTTGTTGCTTTATATTTTGTTTCATCTTCATTTCACACTTTAAATTTAGCACAACCCATGATTTATAACTATATCTTACATTTTTATAGTTGGACATTGTTTCCTTTGAGACTCCTTGGTACATTTTAGTTTCCCCCTCTTCTATGATGATTTCCATTCTGCCCTATTTTCCCTTATGGATCTTAGGTAGTACATCAAGTTTTAATTTTTAGCATTTCATTCCATTACTTTTGGGATGATTTAAAGTTGGCCTTTGTTTCCCTTATGGATCATAATTAACACCTTCTAGTTTTATTTTTTGATATTTTATAACATTTTTATAGTCAACCTTTGTTTCTATCTTGGATTTTTTGTACCACATTTGAGTTTTTAATACTCCAAATCCTTATTTTTTGGGATGTTATGGTATTTTACATTACATTTATACATTGGTTACATGATTACATTCAAAATTATTTTATTTTATGGGTTTTATAGTTTTGTTTGTGCTCCCACTATTTTGGACAATTCTTTATATTAGTGCTTGTGTTATCCATCTTATAGGTCTATATAGATTCTCTAGGGAATTTACCACTATACTTTTCATATAAATATTACTTGTATGCGTATAGATAGTTTATATTGTATTTAACTAAAATTTCTTGAAAGTTCTATTTTGAATTTCTTGTATTATAGATTAACCTTGATTTATATACACACCTCCAGGTTTCTTTTGCATCAGCGCTAGTACCTATACTTGGTCATTAGGTATTTTATAATTTATACAGCTCTTGGTTTTGAAGTTTTTTAGTTATATGGTAATACTTTTGGGATCAACAAGGCCCTCCTTAAAAAATCCCATCCTCTTTATCTTTATTTCTATATTCATTTTCTTTGTTTTTCCAACCATTATTTATTTTGAGATTCATTAGTACTTTTCTCATTATGAACATAATTTTAGGGATTGATATATTTATTTACATGGCATATATTTATAATTTATATACATCATAGATTTATCTTACTTACACCTAGATTTTTATTTTTTGAGTTGCATGCTAATACTTGAGGAATTAACCAACCTTCCTTGTAAACACACATCATTATTCATTTTATTACATAGATTACTTATGATCCCAACCTTATCAAAGTTTATTCTTATAAATATAAGGCCATGGTTGAGAGTAGTCTTCTACTAGCTTATATTCAATCATATTCTCTTGTGCTAAAACTATAATAATCTATCTACATGTCATCATCCACATTTTACCTCTCTTATTATGATGTCTCAACATATTTGTCATTGTACCATCTCCCTTTATAATTTTATTTAATCTGGGTAACTTAATCATTCTATGCTCACTAAGGCCAATTTTAGGATTGTAATATTTTATAAAATGCAAGTCTATGATCCTTTAGGCACCATGGTCTTCAGATTCTCCTCTTTAGTGGTTAGGTGTAGGCTCTCTTAAAATACTCATATTTAATACCTATTTTATATTTTTTATGAATATATGGAGGAGGAAAGTATAAAAATCCAAAATATTCAAAACCTAAATCATATGAGAAGTCAATATTAAAAGGCAAATTTTATCTCAAAATTTAGACATGACTAAAAAATGTGATATTTTTAGAACATATCCTATTCTTGTGAAATCTCAAACTATAAATTTGGACTCATTATAGATATGAGGCCCATTTGGGTGTCGTAGGTTAGTAGACTAAAGGTATGAGGTCTCACTACATCATTATCTATCTTACATACTAGTGCCACCTACTTCATCACATAAATACTTAATATTTATAGTCGACCAATAAAATTATAAGGGATTCTATGGAATGGGAAATATGTTGTGGGAAGGTGGGATCCTTTTATTTTTCTTGCATGCTATCCTTCATTGGATGATATTGATACTTCACTAGTTATCCTAACCTTATGTTTGTTAGGTAGGGTTTTTTAGGGCATTGATGTTTAAAAATATTAATCTTGCCAACTTCATTTGAGCATCTTGTTTCTATCAAAGACCATGTTTTCACTTTGGTGATGACCTATTTTACTTCCCTCCATATTTCCCCCCTTGATAGGCATGTCTAATACTAAATCTCTACCATCTTGTTTACTTCATATTATTCTTTTGCTTTTAGACATGTTACCATTATGACAATTTTTTTCCTTTTTTACTTTAAAATAGAAGCTACATCTTTGAGTTTTTATGAGATTATATCTTTGTCATTGTATTATATTTATAATGTTTCTCTTAGTTATGTTTTGGGACCTTGAGTTTTATATGCACTTTTTATGGGACCTCAGGTCTCATTTTTCCCTTTCATGCTTTCATGTTTCACCTTTTTTATGGACCATTCGGTTTCATTTTTACTTTTTCACATATTTGTTTGAGTTTTATTTCTCTTAAATTGATGTTTTTACTAGAAATCAATAGTTATTTGTGTCCTTTATTTGACTTGAGATTTTACTTATCTTACTTTAAATACATTTTTAGGGTTTTTAGTCTTAAGTATCCTTAGCATTTCAGCTTTCTGAGTTTCCATTATCATTTTTAAGATAATTTGGGTATTTTGGTCCTAACCTACCTTATTGATCTCAACTTGACAAAATTTTCCTATTTTTTAAATATTTTTTGATATTTTTACATTTTACATCCATTTATTGACTATTTTACATACACACTCATTGTTTTTATCTATTTTAGCCTTGTATCCTTAAGGTTTATAAAAATAAGTTATTGTACCCTCCATAATTGAGACTATGGAATTTGCATGCAATTATTCAATAAAATGGTATGCCAAGGTATGTATATGCTACTTTTATTTATTTATTTATCAATAGTTTTTTATCTTTTCTTCTTTAATTATATTTTTTATGTTATTATGTTCTATCCCAGGGCACCATCATGCATTACACAATTATGGCACATGATGATCTTTAGGTGTGGAATATATATACACTTGATATTTTCACTTTTATCACTTTATTGACACTTTCTCTTGTAGAGGTTTGTTACCACATCAATCTCCTTGAGTGAAAAACTTAAAGGGTGCACCCATAATTGGGTGAGATTAGCCCATGGTACTTTACAAGATATTTTTACAAACTATTTTTTCATACCTTCATTAATATCATTCTAACATCCTCTAATTTTCTTTCTATTTTATCTCTTAGTCTAATTTATATGCAATCTTGATAGCCACCTATATTCCTAATATATTGTCTATGATGATAAAATTTATTTTATACTTATATTTACCTATACTATATCAGTTTGGCTTATATAGTTTTGATTCTATATTCTATCAATTATATTATATTGGCATGGTTGATACATTGTCATGTCAGCTAGCATATTTCTAATTGTATCTACCTAAATGATATCATCTAGGTTTAGGGTTAGTTATGGTTATTAGAACATATATGTAGGGATCATATTTATTTCCTAAATCATATATCACATTCATATACCTTGATTGAATTCACATTTTTATCCTAAATAGTAAAAAAGGAGTTAGAGGTTAGATATTTATGTTAGAGGTCTAATATTGTTTATGGTATTTGAAGCTCAATAGGAGGAGTCATGATGAGGAGGTGTCCTATTCTTTAGAATCCCTAGTCAAAGATATCTAGGTATTCTTCTTGACATTTGATGACTTTAGAATAAAACATCTCTTTCAAAGTACCACTTGAGTTAAATGGGGAGATTAAGGTACCATCTAGTCAACCTAAAGGTAATTATCTCTATCCCTACTCTCTTTCCTTTATTTAATTAGTATATTATATATGTATTTGTTCATATATATTATATATGTGTTGTTTATCCTTTTTTATGACCATCATTATACTAAATACACTAGTCTAGCTATATGTTTACTTAGGCTTGCCATTTATCAATTTAGGTTACATAGATTACCCATTGGTTGATCATTACAACACTTAAGTTCTTGTTAGTTTCTTATTTTTAGATATATTAGATATAGGTTACCCTTATTCATAAATTCCTTGCATGGAGTGTCCTTATTATATCCTTTATATACCTATTTATAATTGTTATTACAATCATTCATCTCGATATTGAGACTTAATGAGATTTATACCCTGTGTCATAGGTTTAGGCTTTGGAATTGTTTCCTCTTGAAATTTAAGCAGAGTTTACCCTCTACTAATTATATTGTTATTCAAGGTCCTTACCTACCCTTCCAAGTATATGAAGGCTCTATTGTTATGACTTTGTTTGTATCCTTGTATACTGATAGAAAGAGGATTATTATAAGTTTTCCTAGCCCATGCATACATACGACATGAAATCATTAGATTATAGTAAAAGAAATTATGAATGTTATTTTGTGTTTCCTAAAAATAAAAAACTTTAAATTTAGATAGGGAATATTAGGTTCATGTTCCAACATGTAAGTTCAAAAAAATAACATGACAAAATGACACTAGGTTTTTTTTCTTGGATCACACGCTGATTATTCCATTATTATTTCATAATGAAATTATTTTTTTCCTACAAACTAGTAACCATATCAGGTCACAAATTTTATTTTAATTAATATAGGATAGATGTAGCTTTATATGGATGTATAGAGTATAGGATGTGACATAATAATTAATTATAGTGATAGGTGTTACTCACCAAATTAAGCCATATGTTCTGTATATGCCTTATGGTAAACATTATACATTGGAAGATGAATGCATTCATATTTCCATACTTTTGATGTGTGGTGTATGAGTTTTTTGTAACTTTATGTGCCTAGACAATACATATTTAGCTTAGGAAATTCATTTCTTATTCTAAAAAAGTATACATCCCTATAGGGGTAGTTATTCTCCTACCAAAGACATGTTTTCATACTAGTCTATGTTTTTAAATGTTTGTAAACTATCACTATATTTTCCTAGGAAAAGAATGCTTATAGATCTAAGTTTAAGCATTTGGGCAAAGTCCTTTTTAGCCCTTTTTGTAGTATGCTTATTTGTGTTTATGATGCCATGGCCATCTAACAAGGGATTTCATTGTAGTTAACACTTGATTAAAAATGATTGATTGACATTATAATTATATACATTATAGTACATATATTATTATATAATACTATATAAAATTATATTAATATAAGTACAGAGTTTTATATAACGTTAATATTTATTAATATCAATATAATTCACATAATAAGAATATACAATAAAATGATTATATAATTAATATATAATATTATATTTATATTTATATAATCTATAATTTATATAATTGTATATTAATAATTATAATATAGATATGTTCTCTATTGGTTATATGGACAATTTTTTTGAATTTAAAGCTCACATAATGAAATAGAGATTTGCTTGATGTGTTATTAACCCATAAAATAATATTTATATATGTGTCATACAATAATGTGCCAAATGAACATAATGTTATCCAATGTTACACTTCTTTTTTTACTTCTATTTATATAATGATTTTTTTTTCCTTTATTATTTTAAATTCCAAGATGTTTAATATTAGTCTGAATGCTTTGGGCAAAGAAATATTGTAGGTAGCAAGTTAGATTTGGTAATAAACTATTTTTGATTAAAGCAGGGTCATGCATTAGTGTACGTGCAACAAAACTAGTTTGATAAGATGCTTACTTTCCTTATTTTAATTTTTTAGTTTTATATTTTAATTTTTAGAGATATATTTAATATTTATTTAATTATTAAATTTATCACTTCAAATATCCATTTTTTTAGTGTAAAGTAAGTTTTTTGTGTAAGTTGTGAATATTTTTATTGCAACCAAAAAGTGAGGACTTTAAAATTAGTGATTAAAATTTTCATTGTTATTTTTTAAAATTTTAAGGAACTTGGGTATGATCAATCTTCTAAAATATATGACATCATTTCTCTATCTTAGAATCTTGGCATATGTAATTTTATTAAAGTTAGTAATTGATGTGTGTTGATGAAATTGTTTCCAAAATTAAACCTTGCCATACATCCAATATGGATGGTAAAGTATGTTAAAATATGGTTTTTAAAAGTTTCATACCAAGAAGAGCATGCCTATAAAATTAAATTGTTAAATGTATAGATTTTAAAAATATTTTATTCAATTTGTTGAATATCATAAATTAATTTGATTTCAAAGGAAGCTTATCACATATTTTATTTATTTATTATTTCAAAGAATTATTTTACATAGATATAATATTTTTTTTAATTTTAATCAAATATTATATTAAAAATTCCATCAATTAAATTGAATAATTTACTTAAAATATAATGGGTGTTCATAGGCTTTTGATGTAATGAAGTAATAGTTAATCATTTACAATTACATTAATCATTTAATTTTAAAATTTATCTCTTGTTGATTTAAAAACTATTTGATTAATGGATTTGTCCCTTATTTTTAGAAATGAATAATAATTATCATAATTTTTTAGGCATTGGTTTGGTTTTTTGACTCTTGAAAAACATTTTTTAGTTATTAATATTTTTGAATCCTTGAATGCATTTGTATTTTTATATTTAATTTGAAATATTTTAATTATTATGTTTTTTTAATAATAATAAATTATTTTTTTAATAACAATGTGGAATTGTATTTTTTTAAATAGAATTAATATGTGATGGCTAAATTGATGCATAGTGATGTATTTGTTTTGAGACATAATATATTACACAATGTTTTCACTATATAATGTTGTTTCACTATTTTTTTGTGTTTATTTTCTTTTTATAGAAAACAAGAAAGAACTTAAAGAGGTGGGTATGGTTTATAAGAACCTAGTTTTCGTTGTGCACTCATGATCTAGTTGATTATAGAGAACTCCTTTTTGGCTCGGGAGGATGACCTGCAAATAAGAGAGAAACTAGAAAAGGGTTGATTAACAAGATAGATGGGTGGATTTCATAGAAAAATATAGATTAAAAAATCATTAGAATTTCTTGTGTATGCACCTAAATTCACTTGCTTCATTATCATCGATAATATTCCTATTAATCGACATTAATTTTGTTAATCCCATTTATTCTAATTCATCCAATTATAATATCCTCCTTTATCCCACTAATTTATCCTAATCCTATCCATTTATCTAATATCTCCTTCCTTTATTCCCCTTCATCTATTAACCTTAGTCATACCATTCCATTAATTCTTCTTAATCCCTATTATCTTAATCTAATCCCACTTACCTATTATTTAGGAATTTTAAATTCCCATGACCTCACCTACCCACCTACTATCCTACACCCTAGCCTTTCCTACATACCTATGATTCGTAAGCCTCATTAACTCCCATCTAAACCCATCATTATAATTTAAACTAATTAAGAATCCTCTAGAACTAGAGAAGCTCCTCTAAGACTCTAGAATTCTCTAAATTAGAGACTTCTAAATAATTTTAAATTCTCCTAAAAATTCCTTCTATTATCCTATAAAAATCCATGCTTGAGCTATGTCAAACTAATAAGAATATTCATATCAAATCCATGTCTAATTATAAAATTATTTAAATCATAAGTCTCCATTCCAAATCAATAATCAAGCATCCATCATCAAAAATCCTTCAATCATGCCATCACTATGTCAAATCTGAGTCTAATATGCAATCACAAATCCTGGAGTGGAGTTGTAAAGAGGTAAAATGGATAGTAATAATGTTCTTGTTATTTTTATTTTATCTCTTATATCCATTCTTATTGGTGTTATTAGGTTTTAGATTTTTATTACTAAGTTTGGTGACATTGCATAAATCTAAAATTTGGTACACATTTTGGCAACCATGGTGGGATGGGTTCCCTCCCCAAAATTACAATTTTACATTCTAGTTTTGTTTTTAATAACCTATAGGATCAATTAGATCAAAGAAATCTTTTAAATATTGAAATTTTGTGTGTATAGGTTACAGTCATGACATTGCACTAGTAATCATGACATTATCCTGCATAATCATGATATTATCCCTAAAAGTCATAATTTTGCTTTAACCATCTAATTAACCACTAACCATTTGCTTAACTATGTAGTATTTTAGCCCTCTAATAATACCATTACTTGTGATTAGCAATTTTATTAGGAAAGTTGTGATTTTTTTAACCCAAGTTATGATTTTGTTAACTACTAATGGTTTTGTCGTGATAGGTTTCCATCTTTCAATAAAACTGCAACTCTATGAGTCATGACTTTATCTGGCCATAAGTGATATTGTCATTGATAGTCATGACTTTATCAGCTTTTAGTCATCCATTCCAATTACCTCTTGTGGGCTTATTATGTAGGTTCTTGTGTGTTTTTCTAAAGATTCTAACCTTCTATGTGAAGGAAGCAAGATCAAAAGGGAGTCAAGAACAAAGTCATTAGGTAAAACTTAAGTCATAATATCATGACTTTCCCATACATGATATTACCCTCGTAATTATAGTATTGAGCTTGTGAATCATGGTATTGAAGTCCTCCATAAAACTATTAACAGTTGACCTTTCTAAGGTATATTTTGAAATTTTGAATTCTTATAGGGGATTTTTGTTCTTCATTTGATAATTTTTTTGGGTTTTCATTTTAAAACTCACATCTATTAACTAACCCAAATTTTGTATCAAGGATTTTCATTATTGAATGGTTTTTTATGGTTTGGGTGTTGTGTAGGTTAAAATAGGAGGCTAAGATATGAGGGCTCACCTGAAGATCAAGAAAAACATAAGCTTTTCCCCCTTTTCTAATTTTTGACAAAACCATGACTATTGCCATTTTTAAACTTACGAGATTACCCTCTAAAATAGTGGTGTTACAGTTTTAGTTAGGATTTTGTATATTTTTTGTCACTTTGAATATTATTATGTCTATTGGTCAAAATATTAATCAAGCAAGGTTAGGATAATCAATTTATACATAGGCATACTTCTGTTATTCATATTTGGTCAAAGTCTAAGTGTCTATCTTGAAATTTTGATATATCCTACATTAGTTTTTAATACATTTTAAACATTTGGATAATCTACCTTAGCTCATATAAACATATATTTGGATCTCACTCTATAGTTTTATCATTTATAACAATGTTTCAACTCTTGATCTATTTGAAGTAGAGATTTTGTCATCCCTAGTCACGATTTTGTAGTTTATCACAAAATCAAAATTATTGAATTATATTAAATAGTGATATTTTCTATCTCAATCATAGTTTTGTCTATCTAACAATGATTTTTTAGGTGACCAACATAATTAATTAAAATTTACAACATCACAACTCATGACTTGAGGTTTTATACCCCCTAGTCATGACTTTGTAGTCTTTGGTTGAGGGTTTGCTCTATGCATTCACAGTTTTGTAGAGAGTGGCAATTTTGTAAAAAATCTTGAAAACTACTAATATTTTTATTAAAGGACCTATCTCTTTTGAGTACTAATCAAACCATTAACCCATGGGATTATAGGTTTCTTGTCAAAGATCCATTTGGAACTTTAAAATCAATTTTCATTATCCATTTTATCTTGTATATATCATTTTCTTGTAAACAATCATTCCTTGTATATAATTGTTTGTTTGTGTGTGTGGATGTGTTAACTTGAAAATAATCATTATATCATGACCTTCCCCCATAGGATATCATGTTACATATAATTAATCCCCATGCATGAGCTTAGTATATAGGGGATAATGACCATGAATTTCACAACCATGCACTAATCCAAATTTTGTGTTTCAATAGAGTATAAAAATTAGGGATAATTATTGTTAGGCTAAGTAGTTGACCCTATACAAGTCATTTATGAATGGGGAGAGTTAATTCTCTAAAATATACATTAAATAACACCATATACAAATGTGGATCACAATGTACCTTCATGTATATAGGGGATGCACCTAGAGGTCTTGTGTAAACTTAGCATAGGACCTTTCAGTCATAATAAGTGTATGGTTTTAAGAGTCAGTAGAATATTTGAAGTAGCCATCAAGTACAATCAGGTTTGAGAGGGTTTGGTTGATACCATAATGGGTCACTAGCTTACAACCTCACCATTGTAGCCATTGAATGGTGTGGGCATCGGGTTACACACCCATCAGTTTACCAATCATATGTTGTAGCTTACTTGTTTGGGTTTTTATTTTGCTAAACCTGTACTATTTTTTAGTAGAGTCAACCTTCACCTATCCATATCTATCTAGGTATTTTTCATATATCACATTGTATATTCCATCCTCATCATTCTATCACCCTGTACATCTCTATCCCATCATCCTTTTTTATATATCCTAATCATATCTTATATCTTATATTATATATCCTTAACATCATATTTTACATATTATTATTCCATTACTCTCATCCTAGTCTAACCATATCCATATATCTTTAGTCATAACCCCCATCTACCTAAAAATCATAATCACATCTTGTACATCTTTGTCATCATCCTTTTCTACATAGTCTATCCTCTTACACATCCTCATAATTTTTCATTATCCCATCTCTTGAATATCCTAGTCATCATCTTGTATATCCAATCACATTTTATACATTCTTGTCATCATCCCATGGTATATATTGTCCCTTGTATATCCTTATCCCAAAACTATATTCCATTATCACCTTGACTCCCATCCTAATCTAGTTATATCCACCCATTATTAAATCATACCTTTATCACCTATAAACCCCAATCACATCTTACATCCTTAACCAAGTCCACATCATCAACTATTTTCCTTTTTAGAGTCACCCCAATACAACCACATCCTATCCCAATCATTGATCATACCCCATATCTCGTATATCTTACCCATCATCTTGTATATACCCTCTTGTACATATCCTTACTCTCTTGTATATCCTTCAAGTCATATATTATTAGTCATACACCATCACATACCTTGATCACATATCATCTACATCAATTCCCTCTTATCCAATCATTTGTTTTGACCTTGTCCTCATCACCCATCTAGTCGAACCTCATCCTCATATTATCCTAGTTGACTCTTTAGATTCCACATGTTTCACTAAATTTTGTCTATTTTAAGTCTAAAGGAAAATATAAAATAATGATGGGGATAAGTGATTAGAATGAACCCAAATTGGTTTTCATGTTGTATATAGATGTTGTGAGCACTCCTCTTTGGCTGGGGAGGACTGCCTGTAAGTAAGAAAGCACTACCAAAAGATGTTTATTAGTAGTTAAATGAGTGGGTTGCCAAGTTATTCACTTCTTCTAGGAAGTTTGAAACTTCTTTAGAGATGATAGTCCACTTTTGAGAGACAAAAAAGTAATAAATAACTAAAAGAGAGGTAAAGAGAGAGTGAAAGAGAGATATTATTACCATTATTAATAACTTGTATGCAACAGAAAGTGATAGGGTGTAATTGGTGTATTTTGTTTTTATTTTAGAAGTTGTTTGGGTAGGTTTTGGAAAGGTTAGGGAACCCACAATCATCGACATCAGTAGGGAAGTGATTAATATAAGTTATATTACCAAGGTTGGTGATGAAGGTGACCAATGTTGGTTAGGTTGTCAAGGTCAGTAAGGGTAATAATTGTTTGGGAGCTTGTAAAAGGCTTTTTTGGGTCTAGAAAATGGTTTTGATCAGGTCTAGGAGGTTGGGGAGAGTTATGAGAGAGAGAGTGAGAGAGTGTGTGTGTGTGTGTGTGTGTGTGTGTGTGTGAGAGAGAGAGAGAGAGAGTATGGTTTTGGTAGATCTAGTTAGAGGTTTGGTGTGTTAGGTTAAGGGGGAACAAGTGAGGAAGCTTTGTAACTCCCGCATGAGGGTTCGATCAAAATTGTGTAAAGTAATGCATAGTAGATATAAAGTGATAGTAGAGTAAGTGTTTAAAAGACTTATAGAATAAGTGATGTACTTAACTATGGTTACTAAATGATAAGTTCTAGATTGGTGATCTATATTAGGTAGTTCAAACCTCAATGCCTAAATAGAGAGAACAAGTTGGTGTTGTTGGTCCTCAAGAGCTTAGTTCCTGATCATGATTGACTTATACAAGATTACAGTAAGCTAGGATGTAGAAAATAGAATTTTGAGAGCTTGAATGTAAGTAAGAATGAATTTTATTGATTTCTACTAACCTAAATGTTAGGTTGGAGTTTGGCTTATATCACAGACATTGGTGATCCCATTGATGTCAGTCATGGGTTGACCGATGTTGATGGCCCTAGAATAGGTAAACCTTGCTATTTTTAGCCCATTTTTTGTTGTTTTTCATGCCAAGTGTGGCACCCATTGCAAAATGGTAAAAATAAGAGGTTAAGAAGGAGGTATTTGATTAAGAATTTAGTTTGGAAGTGGGAATAAGTCTTAGGTAGTTAAGATGAGGGGACTAGGTCTTGAGGTGACTCATCAAGTGATAATTAGTCATAGTAAAAGGTGGCCAAGTAAGGTGGAAACAAGAATTTTTAATTAAATTAATTAAGTATTTTAAATTAATTACATGTGTGAGGGGTAAAAGCATGGGTTAGGGAGGTTAATTGTTATTATTGAAAAAAGGGTTAAAAGGGGTTTTAGCACAGAGAGTTACACACATGTGTGTGATGTAATTTTGGTGTCTACATTTACCCACTTTTCTCTTGTAATTTGTACTGATAAGTTTTCAAGACAAAAATATGAGTTAGATGTTGTAAGTATTGGATGAGGTATGCCCCCTCAAAATGAGAATCGATAGAGGAGAAACTAGAATTGGGTACTAGTTTGATAAAAAGGTAATTAGGTGAGTGGTGAAGAATTGAGTATCACTTTGTATGCATATACTACAATGAGTTATAGTTGAAAAAGTTAAGAAAAAGCAAGGTTAAGGAAGACTTAGATAGAAATAACCAAAGCACAGTTGTAGGTGATAGCTGATAGGTCAAAAAATCAAAGTTATATCTCTAATGGTCGATGTGTCCCATGTATCTAAAGTAGGAAGTACCCCTAAGAAACACAAAATGGTTGAAGGTGATAGGATGGGCTTGGTTTCCATCCATAATAGCTAATATACATTCATGTGCACAATAGCCAACTATAGTAGAATATCATAAGTGATTAAGATAAGAAATGTAAGGTTGGTGTAAAAGGGTCAATGAGTAAGGAGATATTCATGATCTCCAAGAAAATTCATCATGGGTGAAGATGTAAGTGATATCTAATGGCCTTTATCATGATTGGGGAGATATGTGTGATCTCCAATTACCTTAGTGTATGGGTGAAGTCTAAAAATTTGGGGTTGCTTTATTGGGGAAAACATTATTGGAATGGTGTCGATGTCAGTGACATTGTTGATATCAATAACAAAAAGTGTTGATGTTGGCACACTAGGTCAATGTTACTAATGTTGGTATGCATAAGCATTGACATCGGTAGATTAGGTCAATAATTCTAATATCGATGGCTGATCAAACCTGACAAAAGGGGATTTGGTGGCTGACCAAACTCATTTACAACTTTGTGATTGGAGAGAAAAAAAATAGAGCTTGTGGAGCAATTGAGATGGTAGATCAAGGAGGGGACCCAACAAAAGTTGCACCACCACCAGAGCCAGTTGTGCCAACTAGGAGGAGATGGAGAGATAAGGTAAGACTCTCTACTAGTTGGCTTGAAATTTTATTTGGGTATTTGGGTATTTATAAAATATTTTAGTAGAGTGATAAAAAATAGGGTAGGTTAGTTTTAAGATAAGTTGGGGGGTTGTTTGGGTAGGTTTATAGGTGAAGTTTGTAATGTTGGGTTTGTGTCATTTGATCCTAAGTCTGAACTAGTCACTGACATCAATGAGGTCCACTGACATCCGCTGACATGGCACCAAGGTTGGTAGGTGTCTATCAATGTCAGCTGACACTTGGGCCTATAAAGTGATGACATTGGCAGTAATGTTGATGTCAATGATTATGAATGACTAGAAAAATAGGAGAAAGGGTCAATTTGGATCCCTAGTGGAAGTAGTCAACTAGCCTAATAGCCAAACTAACCTTAGAAGACCCCATGTCAATTTTGTGCTACTTACATAGCCCGATTTAGGGCCTTAACCCAATGTAGTTCTCCTAGAGCCTAAAAAAAAGATCTAAGGTATGATAAAAAGGTATGTTAGGGGAAATGGGTAAAAAGGTAAGTTGATATTGGTTAAGAGGTCTAAGGATTAAAAGATATGGCATAGTGTCAAGGGTCAAGGATATAGGCCATGAGGCCTAGAGTTGTGATAGGCAAGTAGGCCTATGGTGGAGACAAAAGAGTAGGGTAGTTAGTTAGATGGGTATATGACCGAGCTAACCTTAGAAGAACCTATGTTGGCTAAGTGTTGCCTACATAGCTTAGTTTAGGGCCTCAGACCAATGTATTTCTTCTAAAGAAAAGGGGGGAAAATGAGGTGATAGAGTTTATTAAAAGGTATGTGACCTAATTTGTGTGTGTATGGATGCAGGCAAGGATGAAACTGATATTACAAGATCATCTACCAAGGCTTTTGACATGTATGAGGAGGGATGTCACTCTAAATGAGTGGAAGTACATGGCATCCATGGGGTTAGGAGGGGTGTGATGGTATTATTGAGTTACCTGAGATGTGTATCTTATGATAACATTGATTGAGAGGTGGGATCACACCACCAACACCATCCATCTATCGATCAAATAGTTGACAGTGACTCAGGAGGATGTTTATAGGATTTTGTGGCTACCACTCTAGGGTGAGGAGCTCTTTGCATGATCGATAGAGGATCATAATATATACATGGTCAAATTATATGGAGACCATGTTAGTGAGGTGACCTACCATTCTATGAGTTTTCCATATGAGCCACTTTATATGGTTGATGAAGAGTAACATCAACTGAGAATCCTGATGATGATTGAGATCATGGTGTATGCATTACCAACTGTAGATGGTGGTATATTTTTGATTGCATTGATAGGTTTGCTTGCATAAATGGTTGGGTAGTGGATTATTTTTACCTGGGGTCTAGTATTTTTAACATAGTTATATAGAGATTTGTGGGGTTTGAGACTATGATGGTGATACAATTTATGTGTCAAACATTTACTATACTATTAGGTGTATGAACACATCATGGTGACATGACCATTAGGGTTACCTACCATGATCCTATCTAGTTTTAGGGTTGGTTTTAGATGATGGAGAGAGGGCATGGCATAGACTTGAATGGATGGCATGGTTTGAGACATTACCTATTATATGTGCATGATTAAGGGTTTAATCCCTGATGATATTTTTGGAGACCCTATCTGACATACCTAATTTATAGAGGATAGGCACAAAAACTTATTAGTTTGCAGAGCTCACTATGGGTTAGGGGGAGATGAGTAGGTGAGTTAGAGATGGTACCTATGACATGGGTTACGAGGTAGTTTGGTCTAGTCTAAGATATTCCACCTGCCTTCCCTCGATATAGGAGGGATGACATAGAGGCACCCTTACCATTTCCTTAGGAGTTAGATGGGCCAAATTTTGAGGAGCTACTAGTAGGCCTATGGGTTGGAGATCTAGGATGCACAGTGGTGTATATAGCTTGGTGGGCTGATTTGCATCCCATAGTGGAGGTTAAGAGGTTACCACTATATTTACAAGGGTTGGTGAGAGAGAGGGATGTAGTGGTATAAGCCTGAGATGCAATCTTGTAGGCTCAAGATATAGCCCAGGCATAGGTATTAGCCTTCTAAGGGTAGGTGGTGACATTGTAGTATTATAGGGTCAAGTGACTATAATGACAATAGAAAGGGATAGTCTGAGAGTAGTAGATTAGGTTGATCCTCCTCCTCCACCACCATAAGGACTAGTACAAGTTGGGCCATCATTAGGTGCTATGGGACCTCCACAGACTATATCTATGGCAAGATATATGACTACCCTAGATGATATTGCCTACTATGAGAGGGAAATTAGATAATTTCCATAGATTCAAAGATATTCAGAGTTTAGAGAGTAGGAGAGGTCTATGTCACATGCTATGGATTCTAGCTCACACAGCCATAGATGGGTGGAGAGTGGTGATGACACTGCTTCCTCATGACCACATGAAGAGCCTCAAGGACCTTGAGTGTTAGAGTTTACCATTTTTGATTATATATGTTATATGTATACCAGTTATGAGCTAAAAATGTGAGATGTATATTTTAAGAGAGAGAGAGAGAGAGAGAGAGAGAGAGAGAGAGATGTTATTATCATGACGTATTAATAGACATGTATTTTAATCACATATATATACATGAGATTTTCATTTATTGTTAAATTGAGATATGTTTATTATGATAGATGATGATTATTTTATGCTATGTTAATTTTGATGGTAATCATGATCATATTAGTTGAGTTTGACTAGTATTTTCTGATATATGTGATGGTATATGCATAGTTAGTTGGTTAGTTTTATCTTAACATTTTTCTATATTTTGTGATGGTATATGCTTAAAATGAATAAATTAGTTATGTTAGTTTATTTCATCATTTTTCCATATTTGTGATGGTGTATGCGTAAAATAAATTGAGTAGGCTTGAAAGTGTTGGCTTGACATTATTTCTTCAGCTTAAATAGAGAGATCAACATGTGATGTAGATGGGAAAATAAAGAGGTAGAATGCTCGTGCACCGATAAAGACCATAATCAGAACATAAATAGGCTCAAGAAAATGAGCCTCTTTTATGCCTTATATCTCTAAACCATTGTGTTTGTTAGAGAAGCATCATGTTTACATTATATTAAGTGAGATTCACAGTCCCTTAAAAGAGTATGAGGGGAAAAAGGGTAAAATGAGGAAAAAATTTTGGGTGGCATAACCTACAAAGTAGGGATGATATTCCCCTTTTATGGGTGACCTGAGAACTAATATAGGCAAGTCCATGACTTAAATCTTTTTTTTTGTAACTTGATCAATGCGGGAAGCCTACAATGGGATTTTTTATGGGTTAAGGTCATATAAAGCTGTGAGAAGCCTTTTTCATTTATTTTTCCATTTTATAACAAATCTTGGCTTAGCCATCCTTCAAGGGAGTGGTCTAAACATTTGTTTTTTATTTTAAATAGTTGTCCTTCAAGGGAGTAGTCTATTGATAGTAGCAAAGGGAAGTTACATATTTATCCTTCAAGGGAGCAGTCTACGTTGAAAAGGATGACCTAAGACTCTTTAACATTGTCACATGTCCCATTTTTTTTTTTTTTTGTTTTTTTCTCTTTTAGTCATGGACAAGACTATAGAGGCTTAGGATTTTTCCACTGTGAGGGAAAAACCATACCACTGCGTGAGTTAACTAGGTGTATAAGAGTAAGGATAAAGAGGAATGGAAATAAATTTAATAGGGATGCTTAAGGGATGAGCTCAAGTTAAACATAAATTAAATCAACACTCATTTAAAAAAAATAATGGCCATAGGTGTAAGGCATTTAAAGGCTCAAGTTCTAGCCTTCCTTCAAAATAAGACAAGTGATAAGTTCCTGAGCCATACTTTTGAGTTATGACATAAGGTCCAAGCCAATTAGGAGCAAACTTACCCCATTTGCTTTTCTCCATGTTCATCATGTGTTGATTTTATTTTAAGATGAGATCTCATATATTGAAATCTCATCCTTTGAGGTTTTTGTTATAAGAATATTTGATACACTCTTGATAGATTTGGAGGTGGTTGAGGGCTATGAAACAACACTCATCAAGAAATTCAAGTTGAGCCAAATGTTCTTGGCAAAAGTCATCATTAACAAGTATGGCTTATAGAAAAATGTGAAGAGAAGGAATCTAGACTTCAAGAGGCAAAATAACCTCCATCCCATATAACAAAGAAAAAGGTGTATCACCCATAGGGGTTTGAATTCTAGTGAAATAAGCCCATGAAGCAAAAGGAATGTGTGTGTGCCAATCCTTGCCCATATCATTGACTACCTTCATGAGAATTTTGGTTAATGTTTTTTTAGAAGCTTCTACTTGTCCATTATCTTGTGGATAGTATGGTGATGAGAAGCTTAATTTGATTCCAAATGTATCATAAAGACTTTAAACAATCTTATTTTTGAAAGATTTATCATTATCTATTATAATTTAATGAAGAACACCAAAATGATAGATGATGTGATGTTTGATGAAGTCAACAATTTTATCAACTTAATGGAGATAAGAGGGATGGATTTGACCCACTTGATGAAGTATTCAGTGGTATTAATGATAGAATGATGATGGAGGGATGAATGAGGGTTAATATCTTCAATTAGATCTAAGCCCCATTGGGAGAAGGGCCAAAATTCTTTGACGACTTGTAATGCAAGACTAAGAACATGAAGGAGGTTAGCATGTTGTTGACACTTGAAACAATGTTGAATATAATCAGCAAAGTCTTGATGGAACATGGACCAATAATAGTCAAGTTAAAGGATACGCTTGGTAACTGTGTGACCATTGAACTACCCACCACAAATCCCATCATAGACTTCCTTAATAGAGAAAGGAGTCTCAGTACTAGTGAGACATCTAAGGAGAAGACCATCAAAACCTACTTGTAGAGAAGTCCCCCTAGTATGGTGTAACAAGCAACACATTTTATGAAGGCACATTTCCTATTATTAGAGAGATCAGAAGGGGTAATAGATAAGGAAAGATAATTCATGAGTTGTTTGTACCATAAGTCATATGGTTTGGCTGTTACATTTTTGACAAAGAGGATGTTAGCTGAGACATAGGAGGTTAATGTTAAGTGATGCATGGTAACATAGATTATTGAGAAATAGGATGAAGAGGGTATTTGTGAAGCAAGTGAAGCCATCATATTATCAAACTTGTTTGTATATCGAGGAATAGTTTGCAAGAGATAAGAGTCAAATGATCCCAATAGCATATCTACATGATGTTTATACCATTGTAGAATTTTGTTTTTGCATAGGTAGGAACCATTAACCTAGTTAACCAATAATTAAGAATCACCAAAAATGGTTAAGGATTTGATATCCAAGAAAAAAGTTTTTTGAAGTCCTAGAATCAAAGCCTCATATTCAGCCATATTGTTAATGCATTCAAAATCTAGTTTAAATGAAAAAGGCATAGGCTCACCATCTAGAGGAATAAGAATGACCCCTACACCCCCACCATGTTGGCATTTAGATCCATCAAAGAACATCATCATTTGATAGGAGATGTCATCAGTGGAGAGCATTACAATGGATTCATTAGGGAATTTGAGGTTTAAAGGTTAATTATTAGGTAAAGGGATAGTAACTAACTAGTCAGTGATTATTTGTCCCTTAATATAATTTTTATGAATGAACTCTAAGTCAAATCTAGTAAGAATCATGAGACACTAAGATACACATTGGCTGTGATAAGGTTTGGAATGCATGTATTTGAGAGCATCGGTATGGGTGACCACATAGGTTTTCTGATTTAGGAGATAATGGTGAATCTTAGAGGTAGAAAAGACCAACGTAAGGCAAAGTTTTTTAGTATGGGTATATCGAGTCTCATAATAAATAAGTGTGTAGCTTATGTAGTAAACCACCTGCTCTCAATGTTGGTCATCTCGATGTGAAATCATAGCACCTAGAGAATGGTCTATTGTAGAGATGTATAGGTAGAAAGGCTAATTTTCCTTAGGTGGAATAAGAACTGGTGGGGAAAGGAGATATTGTTTAAGTACATCAAAAGCTTACTATAAATCTATATTCCAATGGAAGGAGACATCCTTTTTGAGGAGATGGTGAAAGGGTTGGTAGCAATCTGACAACTAAGAAATCAAGCGATGAATTTTTTAATGTTTGCCCTATAGGTTGTGGAGTTATTTGATATTAGTAGGTAGAGACATCTCTAGGATTTCTCTAACCTTAGCAAGATCGACCTTGATATTATAGAGAGAAATGATAAAACTTAAGAGCTTATCAAAAATGGCACTAAAGACACATTTCTTAGGGTTCAATCAAACTTTATATTGGAGGAGATGAGAAAATATAATTTTGATAATTTTCAAGTGGTCTTGACAAAGTTTATACTTGTTGAGTAGGTCATCCACATAATCTTCCATAATTTTGTGTAGGAGATAATGAAAAATGTAGGTCATGGTGCATTGATAAGTGGCACCAGCATTCTTCAAACCAAAAGGCATGACCCAATAACAAAAAGTCCCCCATGGGGTAATGAAGATTGTCTTGTGTTGATCATTAGGAGAAAATAGGATTTGATTATATCTAGAGAATCCATCCATAAGTGATAGCATCTCATGGCTAGCCATCAAATCAACAAGTTAGTTGATACTTGGCAATGGTAAGTCATCTTTTGGATAAGTGAGGCTTAAATCATGATAGTTAGTGTAAATGTGGATTCCCTCAATCACTTTTGTGATAGGAATAATATTGAAAATACATTATGGGTAATCAATGGGTTGGATAAAGTTAACAGAAAGGAGGTGCTAGAGCTCTTTTTTGACAAGGAGAGCAATACGAAGATGCATCTTGCAAATCTTTTTCTTAACAAGTTTATCATCTTGATTGGTGATAATGTTATGGGTGATGATAGAGGGGTCAATACCAAGCATGTCATTATAAGACCAAACAAAGGATTTGCTATGGTTATTAATAAATGTGGCATAATCCACTTTCTCAGAGGAATCTAAAGATTGGCCAATCTTGAGGATGTGAGGGTTATCATGAGAGGGAAATTTGATGTCAATGGTTGATTTATTTAACATAACTTGTGTTTAAAATGGGAGTGATCATTAGATATAGGAATCATCTACACCCATATATGTGAGAATTGTATCATCATCTTGACAATGGATAGTGTTAATAGTGGGAGAGTCTTCATCAATTATTTTAGGATGAATGAGAGGAAGGGAGCTTATTTCCTTACCCTGATGATAGGTGAGAGGCCCCAAATGGATGGCATTTATTGAAAAAAAATAGGAGGTATAGATACCTCCAATTTGATAGGTGATGGTGGAGAAGAAGGTGGAGAAGGAGAGACTAGTTCTTCGATAATTGGTATATGGGAAGTCTTAATGAGTTTAATTCGTTCATCATATCCCACTCCATACCTATTTTTGGCATTTTTAATGGTGTTACTAGTAGGATATTCAATAGGCATATGGACACCTTGTTCATAACAACCCAAACCAAATCCTTTCTAGGCACACCTATAGAGATAGGTGTGAGTAAATCTAGGGTTACTTACGAAAGAGAAGTCACAGGTAAATGGTTGTGGTGAAGAAGATGGATTGTTGGTAGTGGGAGCTTCATCAATTCCCCCATATGTAAAATTGGTTTAAAGGTTAGGGGGGCCATAAAGGATGACCATACCAATACAAGGATCATAATTTGGGTGTATGCGAAGACTTCCATACAATTTTGGAGTATAGAACATGTCGAGCATCAACAAACAATATTCACCAAGTGACAAACATTAAAAGGTCTCCTCCATGGGATCTTTGTCAAGAATTTGTGTTGTTGGTATTTGAGTAACCCTGGGAGTGGAGCTTGTAGAAGATTCAAAATTATCATGTGAGGAAGATGATGTTTTCAATGGAATGAGAACATCATTGGGACTATAAGTCATGTTACATGTTTTAAATGGAGGTGGGTCAATAGGTATGACATGTACTTGTCCATCATGTTCAAACTTGACACAATAGTGAAAAGTTGAGGGTAAACATGCCATAGCACGTATCCAAGGTTATCTAAGTAGTATGTTATATTTAAACTCTTCTTACACAACATAGAAGAGATTAGGAATAGTGAAGGGACCTACATAGATATGTAAGACAATAGTGCCCACCATATTAGCTATAGTATCATTAAAGGAGTGGAGTACCCCATCGGTTTGAGACATGCAATTGTTGGGAAGGGCTAGTTTTTTGTAGGCATGGGTGGAAATAATATTAATACTAGCTTCCCCATCAATCATGACTCTTTTGACATGAGTTTTATCAATATATGCAGTAATAAAAAGGGTAGAATCCTAATGTTTAGGGTGTTGAAGTGGAATTTCCAAATCACTAAAAGAAATCAAGGAGATAGTATTAAGGGAGATGACCAAAGATGAAAGAGGTTTGGGATCATCTGATTGTACCTCAATCACTTGCAAAGCACTAATCAAAGCTTGATGATGTTAGGATGAGTTTTGGATTAACTCATACAAAGATATTTTCATAGGAGTTTGGTGAAGTTGTTTCACCATTGAGCTTTAAATAATGTTTGAAGATGTTATTTTAGGAACACCCAAGATAGAAATCTTAGGATTAGGAGGAGGAGTGTCTTTGGTGAAGGGATGGGCCTAAGGAGCAATGACCTTTTCCTTAGCTTTATCTTTTTGGTTTTGTGACTGTGTGGCCACGTTAACTGTGTTGATCTAAAATGTAGGTGGAGGTGATAAAGGGGTTATGACCACATCTTTAGGTTTGATTTTAGGTGGAATGGTAGGAGGCACTATGGATGATAAAGGTGGAATAATAGGAAGGTTAATAGGAGTATCATCAAAGAGAATGTTGACATCGAAGTGTTATTGAATGACTGTTATAAGGGCTTTACAACTCTCAGTATCGTGTTTAGGTGAATGATGATATAAACACACTTATGTATCATTAAACTAAGATGGATTCATTCTAAGAAGACTAAAAGGCTTCATGAGAGGAAGATTTATTATATAATATTGAAATAGTTGACATAGGAAAAAGCTTGGAGAGCCTACAAGTGGGCTCACACTTTTTTTACTAATAGGAGTGGACACTTTTTGTTTCGGTGTTGGAAAGGTAATTTTATGTGGTGATTTGTTTGGTGATGGTGGAATTACATGTTTTGCTATTACTTTCCTAGTGTTAGATGTGAAAGGTCTACCAGATGGAAAAGGTAGTAGTGGAGGTAGCTTAACCTTTTGTTTTGCTTGGTTAGGTAATATTCTAACTAAGGTAGAGGTGTGCGGTCCCAAAATGGATGGTAAAGTTGAGGGTTAAAGAAGGGATCGATGAGATCTAGGGAGCTTAACATTCTTCTATAATTTAGGTTGTTAAACTCCAACTTGTGGTTGAGGATTTAAATCTAATTTCCCTTATGGATGAATTAAATTAGAGATGAGGTGTACACTGAAGGGCCTGATCTACTTTAATGTGGTAGATTCCTATCAGCGTGAGGGTTCTGACTTGGATGACTAAACATTAGGTCCTTTTGTGAAGAAACTCTATCTTTATTAAAGACCTTGGGGTAGAGGGTAGTGATAGGGTTGGTGATAAAGGTTGACATTTTTTGTGTTGTATAAGGAGTTTTAAGTCAATCCCAAAATGTCACATAGTCTAGCTTCGTGGAGTCAATAAATTCTAGACTTTTTACCAACCATGAGAAGGGTTTAAAAAAATTTGACGTAGGCCTTATGGTTGTGTCTTTAGAAGGTTGCAATATTTGGGAGAGAGGGAAATTATTGGTTTTTTCTACTTTGGGCCAAAGATGAGAAAGAACCACAACTGGGTCCTCTTTGACAAAGACAAGATAAGAGACATGGTTTTCCATGGGTGGAGGGGAGGTAGGAAAAGAATATTCCTCAAGAGGGTAAAGCTTAGGTATTATGGCTCCCTCAACATGTGGGCAAGGCATGGGTAAATTATGATCCTCCATAGGTAAAAGAAGGGGTAAGAGTGGTACAATTGGAGTAGGCACAATAGGTCTCTTGTCTATTATGAGAGTAGACAATACTAAATCCTCTAAGTGCAAAGGTGGAGTGGGTGGGGTACTACTCTCTATAGGTGGAGGAGAGGTAGGTGAAGAAGGTTACTCAAGAGGGTATAATGCAGGAATGATGTTCCCTTCAACATGTGGTTGAGGTATGGGTAGGGTGTGGTATTCAAGTGGTAAGAGGATAGGTAATATTGGTGAAAAAAGAAATGGCATTGCAGGCTCCTCATGTGGCAAAAGAAGTGGTAAAGGAGGATCTTCTAGCTAAGGAGGAAAAGTGGTAAAAATACATGCTACTGAATGTGGGGGAGGAGTTGATGAAATGTATGTCTCCTATTGAGGGGAAGGTTGAACTAGAGATAAAGGAAAGACCATACTAACCATATGGATATTATGATCACCTAAGCTAATTATGGTCTAAACAATATTTTGATTCAGTGAATGGTTAGGAAAAGGGTGTTTGAACACACCCATACTTTGATTAGGGGGTACATTAGGATTATCTAAGATGAGATCACCTATATCAAGCATATCTTGAACAATATTCTTGAGTGTCTTATAGTTATTAGAATTATATCCTTTAACTTGATGGTAACCGCAAAACTCATCTTCCTTATACCAAGTTGGAATAAGATGGGAAGGGTTGAACTATATAGGAGGTTTGATCTAAAGAAGGGTAATGATACCTTGTTGCAATATTTTCTCCAAGATAGATGTATATGAGTCCCCAATAGGAGTGTATTATCTTTATTCATAATTTTTTTGGAATTGTTTGGTCAAATTTTGGGAAGTCAAGGAATTTGATTTGTTTGTGGTTGTGGAAGAAGCTGATTTAATGACCACCGCATTGGAGGAGCCTTTAGATTTTTGGTTAGAGGGAGAAGTTTTATAGGAAGAGGAGTCATTTTATTTTGAATTGGGGTTATTACTTTGCAACTTAACTTTGCCTTCATCTATAGTGTGAACCTTGAGTTTTCATGCCATTGTAAAGGCCTCATCAAATGTGCAAAAAGTTTATACCCAATGTGTGGATGAGATGTGCTTAGCACATGCCCTTGATAAGATCTCAATAAGCTCAAGTTGGGGTAAGAAGAAAGAGAGTTTATTTATAAATCTTCTCCATTGAGTGACAAAATCTACAATAGAATCATCATCAAATTATTTGATAGAATAAAGGTCTGTTAGAAAAACCTTCTTAGAAATTTTAATAGAGAAATGGTCTAGGAATATTTGTGTGAGTTGGGTAAATAAGAAAAGGGAGTGTTGAGGTATATAGATATACCAATCCAAGGTATCACCTGAAAGAGACATAGGGAAAGTATGAAGTAGTAACACGTCATCATGCCCTATTAAATACCAACCATGTCTAAATGCTCATAAGTGTTGTTGTGGGTCCTCTTTACTCTAGAAATGAGTAAATTTAGGGAGTTTACATTGGCTTGGATAAGGGTGAATAGGTACAAAAGGATAAATTGGTTCATTGCATATTTGATCATAAGATAACACATTCTTTGAACCAGAAATGGATGTCTCTAGATTAGACATCTATAGAGATATACCAATCCAAGGTATCACCTGAAAGAGACATAGGGAAAGTATGAAGTAGTAACACATCATCATGCCCTATTAAATACCAACCATGTCTAAATTATCATAAGTGTTGAGGTATATAGATATAACAATCCAAGGTATCACCTAAAAGAGACATAGGGAAAGTATGAAGTAGTAACACATCATCATGCCTTATTAAATACCAACCATGTCTAAATGCTCATAAGTGTTGTTATGGGTCCTCTTTACTCTAAAAATGAGTAAATTTAGGGAGTTTACATTGGATTGGATAAGGTTGAATAGGCACAAAAGGATGGATTAGTTCATTGCATATTTGATCATAAGATAACACATTCTTTGAACCAGAAATGGATGTCTCTAGGTTAGACATCTTATCCATCAACATCTTAATGAGGTCTAGAGGGGGATTAGTTTGCGAAATACCTATTAAGTTATAAGGAACCTGATAGGAAGTAAAGGAAGTGTATGACATAGTTTTCTAAGGTTGTGTTGGAGTAACATAAGGATAATGAGTCATAGGCTAGGGTGTGGAAAGAAAAGGGGCTTGTCCCAAAGACTATGCCTTGGTTGGTTATTTTTATTATAGGTTAGATCATTAGCATGGTTAGACTGGATGAAGGGTAAGTCATAACTTGAGTAATTATAGGTGTGAGGGTAGATGTAATAGGTACCACTAAATTCTAGAATGGGTGTGGCTAGACTAAACTGGTTATGGTTGTGAAAGTTGGGAAGTCACAACAGGGTTTAGGTGGGATTGGGTAGTTGGAGATGTTACACTTTGGACATTGTTTATAGTTGGGTTACTCATCAAAGTGGTGGTTTGGGTAACCATGGGGAAAATAGTGGAGGCAACTGAAACTAAGTTTGTCTCATTATAGAGGTTCGCATATCGTAGATTGGGTCACCTGAAGAATTATGGATTTGGTTCATTACAAGGTAATTTTTAAGGGTTACCACATTGTGATCAATAAATTTAACAAAATCTTGATCTCCCTTAGGCATAATGGAAATTTAGTTAGGGTTAGGAGTATGCTCTATATCTAGAGTATGCTCCATGATAGAATTGGAAGTGAGAGGGAAATGTGGAATTGGTTTCCAACTTGCGTAATCAACAAGAATTTTGGCTTGAGTTCATGTCAATATCATGCAAGAGGAAGTATAAATAGTCTTACTACCCCTATTAGAAATAGAATAAGGAAAAACCAAGTTTGAGTGCAAGTAAGTGGGCTATTTCATCTTGTTATTTTGGGTAGATGAAATTACACAGTCATCGACATCGGTCACTTGACGGATGTCGATAGAAAAAGTTTGTTGATGTTGGTGGATTAATTGATGTCGATAGGTAAAATTTGCCAATGCCAGTAGGGTTAACCAATGTCAATCACTGTGATATCTTAGGAGATGGAAAATATGATGTTTTAAGAAACTAAAAGTTGACTAGGTAAAATAGTCGATGTAAGAGGTTTGTGTAAGAAGGAAGAATACTCAAAAAAATTGAGATAATAGGTTATACTAACTGAGTATTAGAAATAGTATTGATTTTGTGAATCAATAGGAAAATGTCCTTACTAACTCCAAAATATAGAAGGCAAAATAAAAGTAGAAAAATAACATGTAACCAACAACTATTAAATCCTAAAGATTAATTTTTAGTCTCATGTTGTCTTATGCCTTAATCAGATAGTGAAAAGATAATTTGGTTATCGAAGGTACTAGAAAGTGATATAGAGCTGGTTTCAGGTTAGTTTTAGTTCTCAAGAGAAAATCTATATTAGACCAGGTATGTTTCTTGTTATAGGACATTTCTCTCTAAACTTCATGAACTTGGAGCCAAGCTAGGATGCTTAGCTAAAATATACCTTCTATCTATAGTTTATACTCTACCACAGAATGGAGTGGGTTCTCCCCTTGGTGGTGAAATCCAAGTAGGATAGTCGGGTAGGGTAAGGTGATCCACTAGGTGATGAAATCCCAATGGGCCTTTTTTCAAGTGAGTTTAGATGTTTGTTTATGTGAATGTGATTTGGTTGTGTAACATAGGTGCACTATAATTTATTCAAAATGTTTTTAATTAACTAGGTGAGTTAATATGTAACAAGCAAACAATGAAATGCAGTAAGTTTTAAACCCAAATCTAAAATGTTTAGATTCAAATGAAAACAAAGATGAAATAGGAATAGAGTATGAAATTCACTATCCTAATAAGCATGTAAGAAGAAGTAAAGAAGAGATTCTTTTTTTTAGCTTGTAAAATAAAATGATAAATTGCTTTTAGAGGCAAAGAGAAAAGAAAGAAAATTTTAGTTTAATGCTTTGTAAACAAAAAATAAAATATTGAATTTTTTGTCTTAAGAGAAAAGAGAAGGAATAAGTGCAAGAAATGAAATTTTCAATATAATTCACCTATATGAATTCTTAAAACAAGAAATGAACCCAAGGAAAACTCAAGGGTCCCACTGGGTGTGCCAGAAATGTTTTGCTAAATTTTGTTTATTTTAAGTCTAAAAGAAAATAGAAAAGAATGATGGGGATAAGTGATTAGAATGAACCTAGATTGGTTTGTGTGTCATATCCAGACATTTTGATCACTCTTATTTAGCTAGGGAGGACTACCTGTAAGTAATAAATCACTACCACAAGATGTTTATTAGTAGTTAAATGAGTGGGTTGTCAAGCTATGCACTTATTCTAAGAAGTGTGAAACTTCCTTAGAGATGATAATCCACTTTTAAAAGATAAAACAGTAATAAATAACTAAAAGAGAGGTAAATAAAGAGTTAAAGAGAGATAATATTACCATTATTAACAACCTATATGCAGTAGAGATTGACAAGGTGTAGGTGGTGTATTTTGTTTATGTTTTAGAAGTTGTTTGGGTAGGTTTTGGAAAGGTTAGGGAACCCACAGTCATTGACATCGATAGGGGAGTGATTGATATCAATTATACTAATGAGGTCGGTGATGAAGGTGACTGATGTCAATTAGGATGCCGAGGTTGGTAGGGGCAATAATTATCTGGGAGCTTGCAGAAGGCTTTTCTAGGTCTAGAAAATGATTTTGATTAGGTCTAGGAGGTTGGGGAGAGTTATAAGAGAGAGAGAGAGAGAGAGAGAGAGAGAGAGAGTATGGTTTGGGTAGATCTAGTCAGAGGTTTGGTGTGTCAAGTTACGGGGAAACAAGTGAAGAATCTTTATAACTCCCTCACGGTGGCTTGGTCAGAATTGTGTAAAGAAATGCACAATAGATATAAAGTGATAGTAGAATAAATGTTTAAAATACTTATAGAATAAGTGATGTACTTAACTATGGTTACTGAATGATAAGTTCCATATTGATGATCCCTATCAGGGAGTCTAAACTTGAATGCCTGAATAGAGAGAATAAGCAGGTGTTGGTCCTTAAGAGCTTAGTTCATGATCATGATTAACTTATGCAAGATAATAGTAATCTAGGATGTCAAAAATAGAATTTTGAGAGCTTGAATGCAAGTAAGAATGAATTTTCTTGACTTCTATTGACCTGAACATCAGGTTGGAGTTTGGCTTATATCACTGACATCGATGGCCCTAGAATAGGTAAACCTTACTATTTTTTACCTATTTTCTATTATTCTTTGTGCCAAGTGTGGTACCCATTACAAAATGGTAAAAATAAGTGGTTAAGGAGGTAGTTGATTAGGAATTTATTTTGGAATTAGGAATAAGTCTTGGGTAGTTAGGATGAGGGGACCAGTTCTTGAGGTAACTCATCAAGTGATAATTAGTCATAGGGAAAGGTGGTTAGGTAAGGTGGTAATTAGGGTTTTTAATTAACTTAAGTATTTTAAATTATTTACATGTGTGAGGGGTAAAATCATGGGTTAGGGAGGTTAATTGTTATTATTTGAAAATGGGTTAAAAGGGGTTTCAACACAGGGAGTTATGCACATGTGTGTGACATAATTTTGGTGTCTACACCACACCATCCTCATCTCATCCAAATTCCCCCTTTTTATCATCAACTATCATCTATAGTTGTATTTTTCACATCATCATATCACATTCATCATATAATCCTCATCCTATCTTGAGAAAATTAGCCCAAAGGCTTGAGCAAGTCTTCTTTTTATCTATCCACATCATCCTCTTACCATCCTACATTTACTATCACTCATCATTTGGTTAGATATCATATCTATTCAATATATTACTAGCATCTTATCACTTTATTGATCTCAATCTAGCAAACCCATCATCATCAATTTAGTTTAATCATATTTTCCTACTCATAAATAGTACCCATCAAACCCCCAATCCCTTTTGTTATCTTGACACCTAAGCATTGTTATTAAGTCATTATCACCCATTTTACTATTAGTTTGAAATATAATCCTAGTATTTAATCCATTTATCATTCCCTAATCATACTAGCTTGGTTCTTTTGACCTATTTTGTTCAAGAACCCAATCCATCCCCAATCCTTAGCCTAATTTTATCATCCATCACTCCTTAACCATCACCATGGAGATAGATCTTACCTTTATAGACCAATACATAGATACTCATAAGGATTAGATCCTTGTGAAGTTTCTTATGATGGGTGTTCCACTCCCTGAAGGTGTTGATACCTTTCAACTCATTGCACCTCCCATCAAAATTCCTTCATGTGAGTCCCATACCAATCCTCCATCTGCTAGTCATACACCATCATCTATCCATTCCCATACTATCAAAGGGAATCCAATCTTGGCCACCTTGACTCCCTCCACCCCCTCACATCAACCACCATCTGATCATAATTCTAATGCTTCCACATCTAAGTCACAAAGAGAAGCAAGCTCTTATACTCCCCTTCATATCTCCTTGGAAGCCATTTTTAAACAACTTGTCATTGCTAACATGATGGTCTATCCACCTATCCTTCATCTTGATCCCATTAATCCTAAGCCCTCCTAGTATAAATATAATAAATACTATGTATATCATTGATCCTAGGGTCATACTATTGAGAGGATCATCCTACAACAAATTAGTGAATATGAATGAAATATCATATTTATGTAATTAGCAAAAGCACTAAAATGATTATATTGATCACGGGCCACTTCAAGGGGAAACCTCCTTTAAGTAAGCTCAATACAATAAATTCATGGATGCCTTCATTGGCCTCAACACTTACTTATATACTAAGTATAATCTAAAAAACTACTACTTCCTATAAATGGGGATAAAACAAAATGTTCATGTGATGACTTATGAAGCATATGCATCCAGATCAACTAATATACTAATAAAGTAAAGAGAAGAGGAGAATAGTTTTCTAACATCCTCTCCCTCTTAAAAAAATCTTTGTCCTTAAATCCTTAGATATGGGAATTGGTGTTGAATCTAAAATAGTGGTTCCCATGTTGCATCCTATGGTTGCATTTTATGCCATTGAATTAATACCTCTATGATGGAGTAGGAGTGGACTTGGCATGTGCACATGTCTAGGATTTCCTCCATCTCAAGAAGGATGGATCTTTCCTTATCAAGTTTAGGTAAAATATTTTGCACTCTGATTTTTATGCCAATAACTTTCTTTAGACAATAGACATGAAATACTAGGTGAGCTCGAGAAGAAAATGGGAACTTTAACTTATAAGCAATTGACCCAATCTTCTAGAGAACCTTAAATGGCCCATATAACTTGGGAGCTAGATTATGACACCCTTTGAGTTTTAGGGATGATTTTTTATATGGTTATAGGTGAATAAAAACCATATCACCTACTTAAAAAGTACACTTAGAATAGTGTTGATCAGCCTATTATTTCATTCTATTTTGTGCCATATGAATATTATCTTGTAGGGTGTTTAGGATCTAATCCTAGGTTCATAGAATCATGTAAAAAAATTGAATTGGTGAGCTATTGGGGGTGTACAGAAGGAGCACTAGTGGTGTTTGACTGTATACTGCTTCATATGGAGTCATTTTAGTTGAAGTGTGGTAGGATGTATTATACCACCATTCAGTGAGAGGGAACTACTTTTCCCACTGATGTTGTTATTCTAAGATGAAGTAATGAAGGAAATTTTCTAAGCATTTATTGACCATTTTAGTCTAGCCATCCATTTGTGGATGATACCTAGAACTCATCTTTATTTGGGTATCAACACCTTGAAATAGTTTTGTCCAAAAATGGCTAGTGAAGGTTACATCATGATATGAAATAATTGAAAAAGGAATGCAATGAAGACAAAAAAATATGGTCCAAGAAATTTTTTGTGATTGTGGAGTTAATATAGGGATGGATAAGGGCACAAAAATGACTATATTTGGATAGGTGATCAACCACAACCAAGATCACTATTTTCCCTCTAGATTTAGGGAGCCCCTTAATGAAATCCATAAAAATATCTATCCAAATCTTGGTAGGGATGGGAAATAGTTTGATCAACCTATGAACAAGTGTTATTTCACCCTTATTATGTTGGTAGGTATCAAATTCATCCACCATATATTGAATTACCTTTTTCATTCCCTTCTAAAAAAAGTTACATCATTCTTGATCATAATTTTTGAGAAACCCTGAGTGTGTTATGGATGCAGAAGCATGTAGTTCATATAATATAGCTTGCTAAAAATATATGTTCTAGGGAAGCACCAGAAAACCCTTATATCATAGAAAAGCACCAACCCAAGAATAATGTGGTATTGTAGAGGAGTTAGTGGCCAATTATTCAATGATTTAAGATAATGAGGATTCATTGACATACCCCTATTGTACAATGTCCAACCAATTTAGAATAGGAATAAAAATAGATGAAAGGGAAGATTAGTCTATAAATGTGTAAGATAGAGCATCAACCACAATATTGTCTTTACCCTTCTTGTAAGTGATCTCATAGTCATAACCCATGAGTTTTCTATCCCATTTTTATTGTCATGGGGTGGAGACATATTTTTTTAGGAAATATTTTATACTTTGGTGATTAGTTTTGATGTAAAAATGCTCCCCTAATAGGTATGGCTACCACTTCTATATTTCATGAAAAATGGCCATCATTTCCTTCTCATAAATAGAGAGTACTAAATTCTTTCCATAAAGGGATTTGATGGTAACCACAATAGGGTGTCCTTCTTGGAGGATAATGTCACCAAGTCCATTACCACAAGCATCACTCTCGATAGTGAAGGTCTTAACAAAATTTGGCATAGCTAAAATAGGTGTATTACATATAGCTTATTTTAATTCTTAAAATGTGCACTCAATAGCTTATGTCCATGTAAAATCATCATTTTTTAGCATAGTTATTAGTGGATCTACAATCTTCCCATAATCCCTAACAAACTTGTGATAATATCCAATCAACTCCAAAAAACCATGGAGGCTCTTGAGTATCTGAGGATAAGGCCAATTTGTCATGGTAGCTATTTTGTTAGGATCTACCTCAACCCCTTAGGCTAAAATAATATTCCCAAGATACTCCACTTCATCTTAGCCAAAAGCACATTTGGACTATTTTGCATAGACATGATGATCATAGAGAAGTTGTAGTGCAAGCTCCAAATGTTAGAGATGCTCAGACCATGTTTTACTATACATGAAGATATCATCAAAGAAGACCAAAATGAAGTTTTTTAGGTAGGGTTAGAATATTTTATTTATAAATTCTTAGAATGTTGAAGGAGAATTAGTTAATCCAAAAGGATTAACCAAAAACTCATAGTGGTCATCATGCATGTAGAAAGTTATCTTAGGGATATCATCCTCATGAAGCTAGATTTGGTGATATCCAAAGTGGAGATCCAACATGGAGAAAAAATGAGCACCATAAATCTCATCAATAACAAGGATTGGGAACTTATACTTGATTATGATGTGATTAAGTGATTGTATTTCAATGTAGAGGTGTCATGACCCATATTTTTTCTAGACAAGGAGAAATAGGGAAAAATATGGGTTGGTACTAGGGTGAATAATACCTTAATTCAATAAGTCTTGAATGAGCATCTTGATATTATTATTTTACTAGAATGGGTGGAATTAGGGCATGATTTTTAGAGGAAAACTTCTAGGAAGGAGCTAAATATGGTGGTCCTCTAGCCATGAAGGTTTTAATCCCACTAGTTTGGTAAAGATGCATACATACCTACACATAATGGTTTGTAGATTAGGAGGAGTAGTAGATATCATTGATGGTTGAATTTGAATAGAATGGAGTTAGAAATGATACCATGTGAATTCTTCTTAAGAATATTTTCTATGCAATATGAACTTATGATACTGAGAGACCCTGGATGTAAGCTTCTCAGTGTGTGTTTTTGCCTATTATCTAAAAACTACATTCAAAGTTCAGCAAAATCCCATAAGATGGGTCCAAGTGTGTGTAATTATTGAGCTCCCAAAACCACATCACATTTTCCTAAATGTAATGAAAACATGACAAAGCATAAGTTATAATCTTAATAGAGATACACACATTGCAACACTTACATTTACAAGGTAATGTGCCCCCATTGGTAATCATGACTTCAAAGTCAGAACAAGGATGGACAAAATAATCATCATATTTGGCAATCCAAGGATCAATAAAGTTATGAGTGCTACTTAAATCAATGAGTATTATAAGAGGGATCTTATTGAATTAAACTTTAAACCACACGTTTTTTGGGGTGGTGACTCTTATTAAATTATGGAAAGAGATCTCTAGTTGGTCTTCTTGAGAATAAAGTTACACAATTAGTGGAGATTCTTCTAGATCATCTACTATATCTTGAGCATCTTTCAGAACTTGAATTTCATGTGGAGAGTCCACATATAGTAGGTAGAGATTTTAATCAACACATCAATGTACCTAAGTAAATTTGTCATCATAATTATAACATAGTCCTTTTTCTCTATGTGCTTTCATTTCTACTACAATCAATTGCTTGATAGGAGTGGTTCTGGAGGATGGCATTATTTGAGATCATTATGGATTTATATTTTTGAATAGAGAAAAATTGGATTTGAATCATTGTTGAGCTATGATCTTGTCATCTACCAATGTAGCCAACCCTAGGGCTTTTATCATCATGTTGGGCCAGAACATTTTGACCTCAAATCAAATTTCATCCTTTAACCCACTAACAAAGTAACTCCTAAAGAATTCATTAAATTATCCCTCTATGTGATTGGCCAATTTTTAAAATTTTATTTGATATTTTCTCATGGTTTCCTATTTTTCAAAGTTCATTGAGTGCTCTAGTGAAGTCATCAAAAGCACTAGGGCCAAACCATTACAAAATAAGGGTATAAAAATTGGTCCATCTTGGCTCATCATGAGCCTTGGTATACCAATGATACTATTGAAGGGATTCATGTTCCAAGTGAAAGGATATAATGGGGACCTTGTTGGCATCAAAAGTATTATGTAGACTAAAATATTGTTCTACCCAATAGATTTATCCAATGGGATCTGCACTATTAAATTAAGGAAAATCAAGCTTTAGCCCACAAAAATTGTTGGAAGAATAAAAATCAATGTCTAAAGAGGACTCTAGATGTAATCTATTATTCAAGGTGGTATGTTGAAGATTAAGGCCAAAAAAAATTTCATCAAGATCTTTGATTTGGGTCTTGAGGGTGATAATTTCATCCTCCATATTTTTTGCTCTAGTTCAAGTTACTACCATGGCTAGAATAATAGATTTTTTTTGCAATGGGTAGGAAAACTAGAGTTAAGACATGTTTACTAAGGAAATTTTTTAATTTGAGCAAAATTGAAAGGGATAAAGGCACCTTTATTAATTTTTTTGCATAATGGGAGTATGATTGATAAAGTTGAGGGTAATTTTAGAAGTGAAAATGGAAAAAATAAAAAAATTATCAAAGAGGGATAAAAGAATATAAAAGTGAGATGAACACTATAAAAAAAATTGAGTCAAATGGACAAAAATGTAAGTTATGACAAAACCCAAAAAAAAGGAAAATTGAGATTTATGGGAAATAGGAGTGGAATCGGGCTATGGGACCTCAAAGAAGAAAACATAGAGAATGAAATTTTAGGTGTCTAGATAAATTTTGAGGATATGGAGATATATAGCTACAAGTCCTCTAAGAGTATTCTAATACTCTGCTGATAGTTTTCTAAAACTGATAGGATGAAGATTTTCTAGTTTCTAATTTCTATCAAAGGTCTGACTTCAAGTCCTTTGAGTGTCTTATAATACTCTACTAATTGATTTTTTGATAGTCTACTAGGAATATTCTAAAATTTATATAAATGAGACCCAAGTTTTAATGGTTGCCTAACGTTTTAAAGATATCTCTCTGGCCACTACTGTTGTCTGAGTGGGTACTGATTTCTAGAAAAAATTTGGCCATGAATTTACCCTTAAATGACAAATCTTGGTTTTCTTCATGAATGGGAACTATTAAATCAAGAAGGAGCCATTACCCATGTCATTGGAAAGTACTCTCAATGGGATATCTACTTTGGGGTTCCCATGGTACTCTAGAATGAGTTTTAGGGCTTTCACCTAAGCACTTCCCATAGTTATGCAAAAAGGTTTTTACCCTGATCTAAAATAGATTATTACGATACAAAAAAATACTTAAATGAATTATGTAATAGAATAGAGTTAATAATTTATGATCAAAATACTTAAATGAATTATGTAGCAAAATAGAGTTAAGAATTTCTAGAAAAAAATTGGCCTTGGAAAGTGTTTTGATACCAGATGAGAAGATCCTCCTATAACAAATTAGTGAATATGCATGAAATATTAGATTTATGTAAATATAAAAATCACCAAAAGGATTATATTGATCATAATCCACTTCAAGGGGGAAACCTCCTTTGAGCAATCTCAATACAATAAATTCATGGATGCCTTCATTGGCCTTAGCACTTACTTATATACTAAGTCCAATCTAATCAACTACTACTTACCATGAATGTAGAATAAAACAAAAATGCTCATGGGATGACTTACAAAGAATATATATCCATAGAAACTAATATACTAATAAAGTAAATAGAAGGGGTAGCACAAGTTATTAACAACCATTAATCAATGTCAACCTTTTCAAGACTATGTCCAAGACCTAATCAACTATGGTGACATAATAATTAAAAATAAACTAGATGAGTCTTAATCCCTTGGTGGATAAAAATAATAATGCCAAGATTCCCTTCCCAATCATGATGAAACCCTTCCCTTTCTAAGCCAAGGTCAAGACTCCACACCCATCCCACATGATCCCCCCATCCTTGACAAATCCTCCATCAAAGTTGAGTCTACTCCCCATGAGCCTACTCCTCTCATATATTATGAACCCTCTCACTCATCACATCAAATACCCCTTATTGAGAGGTCAATTTTGGACAATGAACTTTCTACTATCATTATCACATATTATACATCAGAGTCAGCATCATAAGTCTTATCTTCATTAGGATCATTTACAACACCAAAATCCAAATCAAATTCCTTATTAACAACATCATCCCCCATTGACATTATATTAGATGCTAATAATTCCTATATTTTTAGGATAATCCTAATCTAGATACTTCCACTCCATCACCAAGAATACCTTTATATCCCAATCAAGATGATGAATTCATAGTAGAGTTATTACAAGCTTTATTTAGTGAAAATTGTCAAAGTAAATCTAATCCTATTTTGGATGCATCTATCATATTAAGTCTTAATGATCCTTTTTTGATCTTGAGGAAATTTTTTTAATATCAAAACTATATATCCTAAGAACCCTTATGAGGACTATGTTTCCCCATTACCACTCATTGACCTTGTCATACCATCTCTATCACATTCATAAATCAAAGACCCTTTTCTTCCCATTAATGATTATTTAATCACCTCCCTCCATAAGGATACATAGGAACATACATCATTGGACCCTTCCTTGAGAAAAATAATTTGTGTCACCAATATAAAGGTCCAAGACAATATTTTATAAAATAATCACAGTAATTAAATCATCTTCAATCCCATAATTCAAAATCATTAAGAATCAAATCATCAGCCTAATCCAAAAATATCTTTCCTTAGTGAAGACCAAAATTAAGTAATAAGGCACTATCAGAATCAAAATAATCATTATATATCAAGTAAAAAATCAATTTCTCCTAATGAAGCCCAAAATTAGGCACCAAAGGGTAGTTAAAATCTAAATAATGTCAAAAGCATGGTCGATCATCATCAAATGATCAGATCAAAGATGAATCACAAAGTCATAGTGTATTAAATCTCCTACAGTCCTTTATTAATTGGCACCAATAAAATGAATAATGTATAACATATCCAATGATGTATATGACTACTAATCATAATCCTCTATCACCCATCACACTATCATATCATGAATTCATAAACCAGTCAAGTCTTATCATCCAATCAAGTTCTATGCATTCCCATTAAGATATAATCACATCCACACCTCCCATCACCCTCTTAGTAAACATTATCTCTCCTAGGGGCAATGATGATACCTGGTCTATATATTTGGAGGGATCATAATCAAGAATCACACTAGGTCATATGGACCCCAATACATCTAGTAAAAATAACATGGTCATAAATTACACATCTCTAAAATCAGAATCAATTAAAGATCACAATGATGATGACATATTTCATCTCACCCTTCTCAAATAAATTAAGATTCCTTATAAAATTCAAAAAGTCAAAAAAAATCATTCATCCAATGCTAAAAACAATTCTTCTAGTGTTTAGGCAAGTACCATGATGAAAACTAGTTTCTAGCATCAAGGTAAAATAATATGTTGTCTATATTATCTCTCACCACTTGGGGTCATAATCCATCCATCCTTTTTCAACCTTTTCCATATCACCCATATTTATCTATCTTATCCCTTGGTTTATTGTCCATATCCTTCTATCCATGTCATGTCCTCTATCCTATATTTTCTCTATTAACCTTTATAAGGAAGAGGAAGGTGTTTTGAGAACTATCCCTATACCATCTTGGCATATCTTCCAATGGACACCCAAGAAAATAAGCATATAATTCTTTCATAATGTGGTCATTGACAATCCCTAGTCCCTTCTTCCTTGGTCCCCATCCCTTTTTTTGCATCACCATCACCCTTTTGTCATCCTATCCATTATTCCATCCATCTATATCCTAGTTGCTAAGCTTCGTATTCACTTTGATAGTAACCCCATTTGTATAGTGTACATACATATTCCAAAAAATCCCTAAAAATTGAAATATGTCAAAAACCCTAAAAATCATAAAATTTGAAAAAGCCAAAAATAAGTCGATTATGTCTTGTCTTATGCCAAAACCCTTAGTCTCATCCATATCTATCCATTTCATATCTTCCCATCTTTGGATACCATATTTAGTCTTGAAATCCAATCAGAGTGGTAACCCATTCCTTCATATATTTATCATCCTTTTGGATAGGAATTATTGACATCCATAGCTTTGTCAAATAATTTAATCTGGTACCCATCACTTCTCTATCAATGCCTTTTCATACCTAACACCCATCACACCACTTTTTACTAGTATGAAAGGTACTTGATTTCATCATTATCCTAGCATTGCCTCTTCACACCTATCACCCATCAAATCATTTCCTTACTAGTGTGATAGGTATTTGATCCCATCAATCCTCCTTTTTCTATATTAGACTCTTACAAGGCCTTGTCTATTGATAATCCTTGGTCATTTTCACCTCATATCCTCATCGATGTCCTTACCTTAATCCTAGTCTGTCATCCAAATCCATACCTTTATCTAAATCACTAGTCAATCATCATCATTATCATTATTTTATCCCTAATCTAAGTCCATCCTAAGTCCAACCCATCACCCAATCACTCATCCCATCATTTAACAAGACATTGTGACATTGCATGTATATACTTGTGTGTGTTAATTGTATGTTCTATGTTGTTTGTCTTGTTTTCATGTCTTTTATCATTTATATATCTTTTTTATCTAATGTTTCTTTGCATCATCTCTTTTTGTCTATGGGACAATGAATGAGGATTTTATGAGGATACCAAAAATGCCCTCAAGGATGAAGAGTTCACTACTTATCCATGCACTTTGGTAAAAATACCTCTTGGTCATATATCTATCATGGGGCATACTACTAATTTCTATATTTATTTTATTACTTAGACTATGATGATCCTTATGACATATATGATGGCTTGATCATTTATACCTTCATCATTGATCTAATCATCCTTATCTTGACCACTAATCTAATACTCTTAATCCATTAGACTAACACCCCATCTTTTATCCTCATCTCATATTTTGAGTCTTATCTTTTAGTCACTAACATCATCCTCTAATCACTAATTACCATCATCATCCTCTAATCAATAATTATCATCTATCCTCTTGTTAGAACTACATCAGCCTGAGTTATTTTCAAACTATGTAGGTAGTACTTGGCCACACTTTAGTGCACAAGGATAGCTCATTCACTATCTCATCTTTCCTCATCATCCATGATCACATATCTCTCATCTTTCATCATCCTCTAGTCTTGCATCAATCTAATCTTTGAGATATAATATAAATAATTCATCAATCAGTATATTGATCAATCACCATCCTCATAATCATCTCTTTAATCTTTTTGTCAATCACCTACACCTATCAATTGGGCCCAATGAATCCCAACTTCCATCTTTTATTCCATCAATCATTGATTGATAAATCAATTATCACTCCCTTATATGTCTCCTTACTATGGGTATCATCATTATGGCTCATTTAAATGAATAATGTAGTTTTTTGGTCACTTAGTCACATCATTATTCTCTTTCATTACCTAAATCAATATTGATCAATTTAGTTTTGAGCTACACCCATCATTAATATCATCAAATCAATATTATCCTAGCTTATAGCTCTCCCTTACATGTGTTCTTTCTTAGGATATGTCAAAATCTTGTGGACTTTTAATCTTATCCTCATCACATTATGGTTGATTCCCCCTTGGGATGTCTCAACAATCGTAACACCCATCATCTTTACTCCCTATGTATATGTCTTTGTTAGGGGTAACATCAATTTTTATTTCATTAATCAAGTTGAATTCATCTTCTTTATCATGTATCTCACATATCAAATCCCATCTCCTCATCTCTCCATCGCATCCCACCCCTCCTTTATTCCCCATCATCTACTAACCTTAGCCATTCCATTCCTTAATTAATTCTTCTTAATCCCTATTATCCTAGTCTAATCCCACTTACCTATTATGTGGGAATTTTAAATTCTCATGACCCCACCTACCACCTACTAACCTACACCCTATGCTTTTCTACATCCCTATGAGTCCTAAGCCTTATTAACTCCCATCTAAACCCCTTGTTATCCTTTAAACTAATTAAGAATCTTATAGAACTAGAGAAGCTCTTATAAGACTCTAGAAGTCTCTAAACTAGAGACTTTTAAATAATTTTAAATTCTCCTAAAAATTCCATCCATTATCCTATAAAAATCCATGCTTGAGATATGGAAAACTAACAAGAATATTCATAGAAAATCCATGTCTAATAAGCAAACTAGAAATATCATAAGTCTCCAAGCCAAATCAATAATCAAGCATCCATCATCAAAATTCCTTTAATCATGCCATCACTGTGTCAAATCTAATTCTGATATGCAATCACAAATCCTAGAATGGAGTTGTAAAGAGGTAAAAAGGATGATAAGAATGTTCTTATTATTTTGATTTTATCTCTTTTATCTATTCTTATTGATGTCATTAGGTTTTAGATTTTTATTACTAAGTTTTTTGATATTGTATAAATCTAAAATTTGGTACACACCTTGGAGGCTATCAATGCAATCTTTAGACAAATTAAATTTTAAAAAATAGAAATAGATGCATGCATGAAGTAATTTAAAGTAATAAAAATAATAAAAGAGATTATTTTGAAGGAAAACAAGTGATTTGAATCAAAATAACAATAGCTTATTGAAACTAGTGTTAAAATGTTCAAACCTAATTTAGAAAATAGTTTGAGCCTTTGTGGTGTGATAGAAACCTAAAAACCAGAATTTAAGTGAAGACTGATGGGTCGAAATAACTTATTGTTTTTGTCAAAATAAATCACAAGTGACTAATATCAATCACTATGAAATTGGTATAAGTTAAGGCAACTAATGCTAGTTAGGGTATGACTAATGTTAATCAGAAGTGGCCAATATTAGTCCCTATAAGTTCTAGCTTGGGGTAGAATGGCTATTGGGTGAGTTGTAGGAGGGATTTAGAGGTTATTTCTAGATTAGATGTTGGTCATGATGTTGGAATACATTCCTAGGAGTATCAAATTATGAGTTAGATATTCAAGTGACTGGGAATGGTCTATGGGTGCTTTGGTGGGAGATGGAGTGTTTAGAGTTACAAAAATCCAACATAAAGGGGAATATGGGAGAGATGGGAAATGGGTGCAAATAGTAAAAACCACTAAAACTAATAATTAAACTTGATATAAGTTCAATATACTTAGCTTTGGAGTTTTTTGGATTGGAATAGTCTTGAGGTTGGGTGTAAGTTGTTTAGGATCTGAGAGTAATGTGGATAGAGTAACGGTGATTGAGATCTTTGTGATGAGTTACTGAAGCACTTTGATACTCTGGTCTATTTTATTGGTTCACCTAAAAGCTTAGATATACTCAAGAGTTAATTATCATCAGTAAAAATATGTTTCAACCTTCTAAGGTAGGGTCTTTGGGTTACCTTAAGTAACTAACATCAATCCTAGTCAACTGACATCAGTCAAGGGGTAATCCATGTCAGTTAAGGAAGAAGTGGTAAAGCTTACAAAATTTAATTATTTACACTTAAATTTAAATGTTAAGACCAATAGAAATGTTAGAAACATTTGCTACCCCTTCTCTTTACTTTGTTAGTATATTATTTGCTCTAGATGCATATGTTTTGTAAGTCATCCTTTGATAATTTTTTCTTATCCTAAATTCATGAGAAGTAGTAGTTTCTTAGATTAGACTTAGTATATAAGTAAGTGTTGAGGCCAATGAAGGAATCCACAAATTTGTTGTATTGAACTTGCTCAAAGGAGGTTTCCCCCTTGAAGTGGCCTATGATCAATATAATCCTTTTGATGCTTTTTTTAATTATATAAAAAAATTATTTTTTGCATTTTACTTAATTTGTTGTAGGAGGATCCTCTCATCTAGTATCAAAGCACTTTCCAAGACCATTTTTTCTAGAAAGTCTTAACTATGTTCTACTAGATAATTCAATTAGTTATCTATATCATAATAATATAGTTTAGATTAGGGTAAATAACTATCTACATAACTATGGGAAGTGCTTGGGCATAAGCCCTAAAAATCATTTTGAAGAGTACCATAGGAACCCCAAAGTAGTTGGCCCATTGAGAGGACCTACCAGCAAAATGGGTAATGACCCCTTCTTGATTGACTAATTTCCATCCATGAGGAAAACCAAGATCTATCATTTAGGGGTAAATCCATGTCCAAAATGTTTTTGGAGAGAAGTACTCACTCAGATAGCATTGGTGGCTAGAGAAATATCTTTAAAATCTTAAACAACCATTGAAACTTGGGGCCCATTTCTATTAGTTTCAGAATATTCCCAATAGAATATCAAAAAATCAATCAAAAGACTCTCAAAGGACATGTAGTTATACATTTAATAGAAACCAAAAACAATAAAATATTTATAAAACTATCAGTCAAGTATTAGAAGGCTCTTAGAGGAATTGCATCCAAGCATTTGACATAAAACAGAAACTAGAAGCCACAAGAGTAAAATGTTTTTCATTTTTTTGTCATATCTATCCATATGTAGCCTTTTTGATCCTCAAAATTGATCTAAACACCTAAAATTTTATTGTCCACATTTTCTTCCTTAAGGTCCCATATCCCGTTTCCACTCCTAATTCCTGTAAATCTTAATTTTCCCTTTTTGATGTTTTTACCATAACTTCTATTTTTGTCCATTTGCCTCAAAATGTTTCCACAATGTTTGTATCCCTTTTATATTCCTTTATCCCTCTTTGATAAATTTTCCAATTTTTCTATTTTCACTTCTGAAAATGCCCTTGCCTTCATCAATTATACTCCCACTGTGTAAAAAAATGGTAAAAGTATTTTTACCCCTTCCAATTTCAGCCAAATTAAAAAAATTCCTTACTAAACATGTCTTAACTATAGTTTTCCCACCCATTTAAAAAAACTCTTATTCTAGACATGGTATTAAACCAAATAGGAGCAAAAAATATAGAGGATGAAATATTTCTCTCAAGATCCTAATAAAAGATCTTGATGAAAAAATTCTTGGCCTTAATCTTCAACATACCACCTTGAACAAAAAATGGCATCCATAGTCCTCTTCAGACATCAAATTTTATTCTTATAGTAATTTTTTTTTCCAAATCTTGATTTTCCTCAATCTAATGGTACAGATCCCACTGGATGGATCTATCAGATAGAACAATATTTTAGTCTGCATAATACTTTTTATGTCAACAAGGTCCATCTTGCATCATTTTACTTAGAACATAAAGCCCTTCAATGGTATCATTGGTATACCAAGGATCATGATGAGCCAAGATGAATCAATTTTTGCACCCTCATTTTGTAACAATTTGGCCCTAGTGCTTTTAATGACTTCACTAGAGCACTCACTAAACTTTGGAAAATAGGAACAATGAGAGAATATCAAACAAAATTTGAAAAACTAGCCACTCACACAGAGGGATTATCTAATGAAATACTTAGGAGTTTATTTTTTAGTGGGTTGAAGGATGAAATTTAATCTAAGGTCAAAATGTTCCAAGCCAATAGCATGATAGAAGCCCTAGGGTTGGCTAAGTTTGCAGAGGAAAAGATCATAAATCAATATCGATTCAAATTCAATTTCGATCCATTCAAAAATACAACTGCACAATGATCTCAAATAATGTCAACCCCTAGAGCCACTCCTATCAACCATTTGATTAAAATAGAGATGTAAGCACAGAGAAAAAAGGACTATGTTATAATTTTGATGATAAGTTCACTTAACAACATCGATGTGTTGATCAAAATGTCTATCTATTAGATGTGGACTCTCTACCTAAAATTGAATTTTTAGAAGATGCTCAAGATATAAAAAATGATCAGTAAGAATCTCTACCAATTGAGGAACCTACTTATTAGGAAGACCAACTATAGATCTCCATTCATGCCTTAGTAGGAGTTAGCACCCCACAAACCATGTAGGTTAGGGGTTACTTCAAGAAGATCCCTCTCATAATACTCATTGATTCGGGTAGCACTCATAACTTCATTGACCCTAAGATCACCAAATAAGATGATTATTTTGTTCATCCTTACTCTAACTTTGAAGTCATAATTTCCAGTGGGGCCACATTACCTTACAAAGAAAAGTTTCACAATATGTGTATCTCTATTGGAGATTATAACTTATGCTCCAACATATATACCTTCCCCTTAGGCATATGTGATGTTGTTTTGGGAGCCTAATGGTTATGCACACTTGGACCCATCTTATGGAATTTTGATGAAATTTGGATGCAATGTTTAGTTAATGGGTAAAAATATACATTGAAAGGCTTATACCCAGGTTCTCTCAGTATCATAAGTTTACATTACATATAAAATAATCTTAAAAATAATTCACATGATGTCATTACCTAGCTCCATTCCATTCAAATGCAACTATCAATGGTCTCCAATACTCCTAATCTACAAACCATTCTACATAGGTATGCATGTGTCTTTACTAATCTAATGGGATTGCCACCTTCATCGCCATAGGACCACCATATTTAGATTCTTCCTAGAAGTGTTCCTTCAAACATCAAACCCTATCACTACCCATTTCAATAAAAGACTGAGCTCAATATTTTCATTCAAGATTTACTAAAGTAAGGCATTATTCACCCCAGTACTAGCCCATATTCTCCCCTAGTTCTCCTTGTTTAAAAAAATAATGGGTCATGGTGCCTCTGCATTAACTTCCATGAATTTAATCACATCACAATAAAGGATAAGTTACTAATCCCTATTATTGATGAGCTTCATGGCACTCATTTTTTCTCCAAGTTGGATCTTCACTCTAGATATTACTAATTCTATCTTCATGAGGGTAATATCCCTAAGATAGATTTTTGCACGTATGATGGCCACTATGAGTTTCTACTCATGCCATTTGGCCTCACTAATGCTCCTTCAACTTTCTAGGCATTGATGAATAAAATATTCTAGCCCTACCTAGGGAAATTTATTTTGGTATTCTTTGATGATATCCTCATCTATAGTAAAACATTGTCTAAGCATATTCAACATCTGAAGCTCATACTACAACTTCTCTCTGATCATCATCTTTGTGAAAAATAGTCCAAATGTATTTTTGGTTGGGATCAAGTGGATTATATTGAGCATATTCTTTAATCCTAAGGGGTTTGATTGGATCCCCAAAAAATAGGTGCCATGAAAATTTGGCCTCATCCTCAAACACTCAAGAGCCTCCATGGTTTTTTGGGGTTGATTCGATAATATCATAATTTTGTCAAGTATTATGGGAAGATTTTAGATCTACTAATAGTTATGTTAAAAAATAAAATTTATATGGACACAATCTACTAAGTGTGTATTTGAATAATTAAAATAAGCTATGTATACTACACATGTTCTAGCTATGCCAAATTTTACGAAGACCTTCACTATCAAGAGAGATGTTTGTGGTAATGGACTTAGTGTTGTTATCCTATAAGAAGGACACCCAATTTCATTCACTAATAAATCCCTTTATAAAAATAATTTAGTACTCTCTACTTATGAGAAGGAAATGATGGTAATTTTACATGCAGTACAGAAGTGGTGGCTATACCTACTAGGGAATCATTTTTTCATTAAAACTAATCACTAGAGTTTGAAATATTTCTTGAAACAATGGGTCTCTATAGCATCACAACAAAAATGGGTTATAAAAATCATGGGTTATGACTATTAGATCACTTACAAGAAGGTTAATGATAATATTGTGGTTAATGCTCTATCTTGCACATTTACAAACTAAGCTTCCCTTTCAACTATTTCCTTACAATCTAAATTAGTTGGATATTGTATAGTAGGGGTATGCCAATGACTCCTCATTATATAAAATCATTTAATAGTTGACCACTAACCCCTCTACTATACCACATTATTCTTAAGATAGTGATTTTCTATGATATAAAGGCCATCTGATGCTTCCCTAGAGCATAGATCTTTAGCATGTTGTATTATATGAATTCTATGCTTCTTCATCCATAGGGCACTCAAGGTGTTTACAAATTTATGAATAGGCATGATGCAATTTATTTTGGAAGTGAATGAAAAAGTAAATGTAATATATGGTGGTTAAATGTGATACCTACCAATGCAACAAGGGTGAAAAAACACTCATTACTGGGTTGTTCGAACCCTTGCCCATCCCTACTAGGAGTTGGGCTAGATATTTAATAGATTTCATTAAGGGGATCCCTAGGAAAATAGTGATCCTGGTTATGGTTGGTTTCCTCTCTAAATATAATCATTTTTATGCCCTCAACCATCCCTATACCACCTCCATATTTGCACAAATTTTATTAGACCAGATTTTATGTTTTCATGACATTCCTTCTTCCATTGTCTCAGATTGTGATGTAACCTTCACCAACCATTTTTGGATATAAATATTTTGATGCATTGACACCCAACTGAAGATGAGTTATGGATATCATCCATAAATAGATGGTGAGATTGAAATTGTCAGTAAATGCTTGGAAAATTTCTTTCACTGTTTCACCTCAAAACAACATCATTGGGAAAATTAGTTCCCTCTCACCAAATAATGGTAAAATACCTCCTACCACACTTAAAATAAAATGACTCTATATGAATCAGTCTATGGTTAATCACTACCAATATTCCTTCCATACACCCCTAGTAGTTCACTAGTTTAAGTAGTTTACACACTTCTCCAAACTTGGGATCAGATCTTTAGCACCCTATAGGACAATCTTCATATGGCATAAAATAGAATGAAACAAAAAACTAATCATAACCATTCCAAGTTCACTTTTCAAGTAGGTGATATGGTTTTTATTCACCTGTATCCATACAATCAATCCTCCCTAAAACTCATAGGGTGTTATAAGCTAGCTCCCAAGTTATATGGGTCATATAAAGTTCTCTAGAAGATTGGGTTTGTTGCTTATAAGTTGGAGCTCCCACCTTATTCCTAAGTTCACCCAATATTTCATGTCTCTTGTCTGAATAAATTTATTGGTACAAACATTAGAGTGTAGACTATTTTACTAGAACTTGATAATGAATTATCCATCCTTCTTAAGCCAAAGGTAATTTTGGATAAGTGCACATGTCAACTTCACTCTCACTCTCTATCACATAGGTATTAATTCAGTGGCATGAAATGAAATAAGAAGATGAAATATGGGATTTATTATTTTAAATTTATCACCAATTTCAACATCTAAATCTTTGAGGATAAAGTTTTTTTCTAAGAGGGAGGGGATATTAGGAAATTGTTCTACCCCTTATCTTTACTTTGTTAGTATATTAGTTATTATGGATGCATATGCTTTGTAATTCATCCCATGAGTATTTTATTTTATCCCACATTCATGGAAAGTAGTATTTACTTAGATTAGACTTAGTATATAATTAAGTGTTGAGGAAAATGAAGGCATCCACAAATTTATTGTATTGAGCTTGCTCAAAGGAGGTTTCCCCCTCGAAGTGGCATGTGATCAATATAATCCTTTCAGTGATTCTACTAATTATATAAATCTATTATTTCATGTATTTTACTTAAATTTTTGTAGTATGATCCTCTCAATAAATTGTTTGAGGTTAATAAAGGCATCATTGGTATGCATGAGGAAGAAGTCTAAGAGGTTACAATATTAAATGCCTAAGAGGAAAATAGTCTTAAGGATAGGTGTCGATAATTTAGCCATGGGTTTAGGTGAGGAGGTGTAAATAGGTTTATTTAACTTAATTAATTAATTAAATTATCTAAATGGGTAAGTGAGCGTGTATAAGGGGTTTTAATGATTAATCCCAAACAAAGGGGGCCAAAGGGCCAAGGGGTGTTTTAAGATGACTAAAATCATATAGTTTTCTATTGTCTATATTTTTCCCCTTTTTGTTGCATAGGTTTCATCATCAAGCTAAAAAATAAAAAAAATAAGTGTAGTGGAAGGTTGAATTCCCCAAGTATGAGAGGAGGTGTTCTCCTTCAAACTGATAGGTGATGAGGTGAAAACAAAGTTAGGTATGAGTTTGACAAGGGTATATGTGAGGTAAAATAGGTAGGATGATACAAAGTGGAAAATAAGGAAGAAATGAGGAGTATGAGTGAAAAGTGAACCAACCCACCACATTAGGCATAATGTATATGGGTGCACTTATAAATGTAAGTCTCTATGTAAAGGTGTCTAATTTTGGAGGGGGTTAAAAGTAAGGTGATCCTAAGAAGGTGAAAGTGGTTGTAATTATTAAAACCATAAGTGGGTAGAGTCATATACATCTAAAAAGTTAGTCCATAAAATTTTTTAGTTAATCATGATGTCATAAAATGTGGCAAGGTTGGTAAAAGGTTGAAATCATTGATGCAATGAAGTTGAGTGTGGGTTATCATAGAACTATGTGAATATGTTAATCTAAGGTATCAAAGGTAAATTCTAAGGGGTAGGGCTTAGGTTGGGAAAAAGGGATATATGGGGTAGAAAGGGAAGCAAGGGGTGTAAAAACCCTAAAAGGGTCAATCGATGCCAATCTGGGTCAACCATCATTGATTGACCTAAACCTATCAATGACTAACATTGGTCATTAACCAAACCCTAAAAAGGGTTGTCGATGATCGTAAAAGGTTAAAAGCATTCCACATTTGTAAAATTACTTTATTAGATGCCAATTATCCTTTATTTTGATTGAAAATGATGTAAATGAAAAAAAACTTGTGATTTGGGAGGGTGATTTCAGTTGACTAAGAGTTTGAGTATGGGGTATAGTACCCAAGGATTCATTTGAGTGGGCAACAATTTTGCAAGTAGGGACTACGATAGATAGAGGATGGTGAGGATGTGATGAATTAGAGGATGAGCTAGGGGTAGTGGGTAAGGGGATGTTGGGTAGAAGATGCCACCATATTAATGCATACACAATGAGGCAGGAGTTTTGTCATCTTTTCATGGTTGCTTAGTTTGTTTTAATTTGGGTGGGCATCTTGAATTATTTGTGGGTAGGGTATAAAAGGGATTTGTGAAGGTAGAGTATATTATGTGATTGGTAATGGAATGGTGTAGGTTGATTGTAAATCTATAAAAAAATGTAGAGGGGAGGGTAGATTAAGTTAGTTAGGTGTTTTAGTCTAGGTGGGGAAAAATTTAGGGTTTAGAGGCCATCAACTTCAGTACATAGTGACTGGTGCCAGTCATTATTGACTAATGTTAGTCAACAGATGATCTAATGTATATCAAGTTGGGACTGACACTGATATAAACACTCAATTAGGGTCAATTGAGGGTTAACCAATAGTAGTTCAATAAATAATTGATGATGGTCAAGACTCAACTAGCATTTGTTCTAAAAAAATGCTTAAAAGGGTGGGAAAAGGTTGAAGAAAGTAGGAATGTTTATGTTTTCTTAGAGTTTATGTAGGCTTAGTTTAGGGATATAAGGCCTAAGCTTAGAGTAGATGTTAGGTATAGGCATGAGATGGTTTTATTTTTAACCTAAGAGGTTGGTAAGGGTAGTGTGATAGGTGGGATGTTGGAGTTATTTAGGAAAGTGTAGGCTAAACAGAGGCATATATCTAACTTTATAAGTGAGGGTGATGCTGACAATGTGAGATTGAGTGTTTTCACTCCTAGAAGATGTATGTAGAGACATGACCAAATAGGACTAGGAGGACATGATGATAATTGGCTTAGGTGACATGCAGTATTATCAATGCATGCCTTGAGATATTATGATGATGGTATCCCTCATCGAGGGATGGGACCTGACTACCAACACTTTTGTGTTTTTTATATTAGATATCATGATCTTACTAGAGGACATCCATATGATTTTGAGACTACCCATATAAGTTCAAGTGGTGGAGCCAATCTGTAGTGATGAGTAGGATTCCTACATGGACCTATTATTTGGAGAAGACTTTATAGAGGCTAGATGGCAAGCTGGTAGATTTTATTTTGAGGATCTCTATCATATAGACACTAAGGAGAGGTAGCTCATGATTATGATGATGATGATGATGATATCCATCACTAGTTATGCACTTTTAGACTTGATTAGGGGTAGATTTCCCTGGGCATTTTTAGGTTTGCTAATAAACATGATCGAGGATCAGATAGTCTTTGCATGGACCCCAACACTATTGGTTCAGTTCTATCATTAGCTCTAAGGTTATCAAGTACACAAATGCTATGATATGAGCATATGTTTCTTACTACACTACTGGGCATATGATCATATGACCATTTTATGACTAGTTGGGTTGCTTTGGCATACATGGGATCAAGCCAGATTTAGAGTAAACTTCATGAGATAGTGATCAGACATGCTACTACCATGATTAGGGTTAGAGGTATGAGACTTGGATAGGTTCAAATAGTGATTGAATACATTGGTGGATGGGGAGGTTATTTGGCAACCATACACATCATTCCCAACATGGAGGGGGCTTTACACACATATATTTTCCTTGCAGATCTTTAGATGGAGATATAGGAGGAAACTATAAGAGGTAGAGTTGATCCTATTTGATCATGTTAGGAGTTAGTATGCCCTGATATAGGGTATCCTAAGAGCATTCTCAATATACAGATGTGAGGATGTAAAGGCACCATTTCCTCCACCATAGCTAGTGGAGGATGAGCCACTCTATGAGGAGATACCATCTCTTGTAGGGGTAGATGATATTGTAGTGACATAAGAGTACATCATGTTGTGGTAGGGATATTATGCCACAATGTTTGGGGGAGATGGGGGATAGGTCCCAACTAAAGTTATAGTTGGAAAATAATAGGATGTAGATGTGGAGATGGAGGTGGAAGGTGATCAGATAGAGGTGGATGCCTTGGAGAGATAGGTGATTATAGCCAAGAGGGACCAGGTGAGTGGCATTTTTTATATCATAGGTAGCACTAGCCTCCATGACATTGGAGAGAGATATAACTTAAGGTCATCTAGTAGTGAGGAATCAAGAGAGAGATATTATCCAAAGATAGGATGTTATCATCACCTAAGAAAGGGACCATACATGGGGATAGGTATCTACCCTTACATAAGAGAGAGAGAGAGAGATTATGCACGAGTAAAACTAGCCACTATTACCCAAGAGAGGGATGTAACATAGGGTTAGCTAAGTACTATCACATAAGAGAAAGATGGGTTACATGCACAATTGACCCTAATATTAGTTGAGTAAGATTCTTTGAGATAGGTAAGAAGATGAGCCTTTATAAGACCACCTCAGATGATACCAATGTCTAGATATGTGGCTATAGTAGAGGAGTTGAGGTATTATGAGTTACATGTCTTCAGCTGGCTTTCATATGTAACCCAGTATGCTAAGTATGTAGTAGAGTGGGTTGTGGGAGGAATGCCTAGCATTGCAACACAGAGTGATTGGGTAGTATTTACAAGTGCTCAAACAGGTCTGAGAGATGGATAGGATCTAAGGGTAGTAGTACCCCTACACCATAAACCCTATTTGAGTCTTTTTATTTTTATATGCTTTTAACTCTAGCTTGTGAGATTATGTAATGAGATGTATATACCATTTTGAGAGACATGGGCACTTGATATATATATATATATATATATATATATCATTATTTTGATTTGAGTTATGATGTTGTTATGGGTGATGTATTTTGTTTATGGTTATGGTTAATTATGATCATATAATGATTTATTTCATGATATTTTTGATGTTTATGACATGTGGTGATTGATTTAGCATTATTATTGTTAGTAGGTGTATGCTTAATCAGATGTTTAAAATGTGGATATGTAAATTAATTAATCTATGTGATCTTATACTTAGATATGTGATTAGATAACATGATGGTTTAATTCATTTATTTAACTTTAGAAAAATGATTAAATGGTTATTATTAACTTTATGATATAAAGTTATAATGGATGAATGTGATAGAATTAATTTGATTGATCTGATGATAATCAAGATGTGAATGAATTAATATGATATTATTATTTAATATATGGTGATTATGATGACAAATAGAATGTTTTCATGATTAAAAACACCTAAATAAAAGATGTGAATGGTTAATAACAATCATGTAATAAAACACATAATGTTCTTTAAATGTTTTTAAAGGTTATGATTTCATTTATTTGATTAAAGATGAGATGTGATTTTAAAAAAATTAAACTACCTTAACATATAGATTAAGTTTGGACAACAAAACTATATGTAAGAAAAGAGATGAAATGAGAGAAGAAAGCTTAGATAATCAAAAGACAAATGTCTTAATGAATGCATCAACAAATAGGTATGAAAAATGAAGAAGGATATGTGACTCTCTTTCATTTGTGAGGACCAAAAAATGGAAGGTGTATTGGCTTATAAAAATAATCCCTTCACATGATTTTCATTAGCATTCATTGGTTTTTAAAGAAGTTTCTTGATCACATAGTGTCAAGTAAGTTCAAAATACCTTGTTGTATAGAGGGTAAAAAGGGAGATGGATGACCATGAAACCTTCACGTGGGGTTATCTTTCCCCTTCTGTAGGTTTTCAAAGAGCCATTATAAACAAGTCTATGTCTTTATTTAGTGTATATTTATCGATGTGAGAAGTCTACTTTTTGACTTTTGTGAAAGTTGATTGCAGCTTCCAAATTTTTTTGCTTTTTTGAATTTGGATAATGGGTCTTTTGATGTTTTGAGAGATTTGAGAAGCTAATAAATGTGATAATCTTCCATGGATTTTCTTGATTTGACAAATGTTTGACTTAGACATCCTTCAAGGGAATGGACTAAGATTCTGACTTGTTTTAAGATTTTATAGCTATCCTTCAAGAGAACAATCTAACTTATTTTAAGCAATTTTTGAATTGTTTTGGCAATTATCCTTCAAGGTAGTAGTTTTTAATGCTAGATATGACCCATAAGATGGAGAGTATTCTATTATTATTTTTGCTTTTATAGACATAGAATTGATTATATAGGCTTAAGGCTTACATTTATGAAGGCAAAACTAAAGCACAATAAGGTTTAAAAGTGGGTGAGAGGATGCTTTAAGAGACAATGACCATGGAATTCCATCTTATTAGGGATGAAAAGTATCCATGAGAATCATGCCATGGGTAGAGTCATGATACCCATATTTAGGATTGATGTTAATACTGTGACAGATAGTCACATGATTTTATGTTTTAATCAGTTGTTCTCAAAGTAAGGGGATGAAGGTGATAATATTGTAAAATAAGGGAAAATCTTAAGTTAGATAGAAGGTGAGTTTGAACTTGTTTTAACAAAATAATGGATGCAGATGTAAATTATTGAGGGGCTCAAGTTTTGGTTTCCCTTCAAGAGATGATAACTGGTAAGCTCCTGACCCATACTTAAGTATTATGATATATGATATAATCTAATTAAAAGCAAAATTTCCCCACTTGCTTCTTTCAATATTGGTTAAATTTTTATTTTCATTTAAGATGAGGTCTCAAATATTGAATTATCTTTCTTTAAGGTGCTTGTTATAAGTGTGCTTGATTCATTTTTGATAGACATGAAGATGGTTAAGTGTGCTTGATTCATTTTTGATAGACATGAAGATGGTTAAGTGTGGCCAAATGATGATCATTAGCTAGTTCAAATTGGGTTAAACATTCTTGACAATAATTTCCCTTAGAAATGATATCCTTTAAGGATATATAAAAAGAGGGAATTTGAAATTTAAGAGACAAGACAACCTCTACTCTAAATACAAGAGAAAAAAGGGTAGCACCCATAGGGGTTCAAATGTTGGTTCGATATGCCCATAAGGTGAAAGGAATGTATAAGTGTCAATCCCTACTAGATGCATTGACCATTTTAGTTAACATTTTATTAAGTGTTTTGTTAAAATATTCAGCTTGTCCAATGGCTTTTGGATGATATGGGAATGATAAGCTTAACTTAATGCCAAATGTGTCGTAAAGGTTGCTTACTTTTTTATTTTTAAATGATTTTCCATTATTGGTGATGATTTTGTGAGCAATAGCAAATTGGCAGATAATGTGATGGTTAATAAAGTCAATAATGTTATCATCTTTGGTTGAAATGAGGGGAATAGCCTCTACCCACTTTATAAAATATTTTATCATAGTGATGATAGAATGATGTCATTATGAAGAATGAGGGTTAATTTTACCAATGCGATTTAATCCCCACTACAAAAAGGGCCAAAAATATTTAGAGACTTAAAGACCATAACTAAGAATGTGATGCAAATTAGCCTATTATTGACACTCAACACACTTCTTTACATAATCACAACAATGTTAGTTAAGGGTAGGCCAATAATAGCCAAGGCAAAGGATACGGTTAGTGACATCTAAACCACTAAAGTGTCTTCCACATATCCCATCATGCATTTCCTTGATAGCGTGAGAGCTTTCATGATTATGTATGCATCTAAAGAGGAGACCATCAAAGACTCACTTATAACTAATTCCCCCTAGTATGGTATAATGATAGGTACTCTGTATAAACTCTCTTTGACCATTTCTAGAAAGTTTGGAAGGAATGATGGCTAAGGTAAGATAGTCAAAGATTTACTTATACCAAATATCAGATTGGGCCTCTTCCAAATGACAAATGGAAGGGAGGTCTAATTTGGTGTAAGAGGATTCATTAAGGTGATGGATAGTGACAAAGAGTTTAGAATCAAAAGGTGTAGATGAGATTTTGGAAGCAAAATAATCCATGGTATCGATGAACTTGTTCATAGATCATGAATTGGCTTGAATAAGGTAATGATCAAATGATGTCAAAATTACATCCACTAGTTATTTGTACTATTGTAAAACATCATTTTACATTGATAAGAACCATTGATTTGTTTGAACATAAGTTGGGAGTCACTAAAAAAAATTTATCAATTTGATTCCCAAAGATAAAGTTGTTGGAGACCTATAACTAAGGCCTCATATCCAGTCATGTTGTTGCTACAATCAAAATCAAGTTTGAAGGATAAGGGAAGAGGCTCACCATCAAGGGGGATAGGGATGATTCTGGCACTCCCACCATGTTGACACCTTGATCCATTAAATAACATGGTCATTTGATAATCAAATTCCTATTGAGAGAGAGTTATGATGGACTCATCAGGAAACTCAAGAGGAGGAGGTTGGTTGTCTACTAAATGTACCTCATCCAAGTGTTTGATGAGTCCATAAAATGACTCATTATTTGTATAGTTTATGACCTTAAATATCTCAAATGGTTGAGAATTATAAGTAATCTTGGAATTTATAACTAGTATAAGGGAGGAAATAGATACTTTTATCTATATAAATTCATGTAAGTCTAAGTAAATCTTCTTTGAATTATGTTCTAACCATTTGCATGTTTTAGGCTTCACATTTTGATATGTACATGTAATAGTATCATTATTAAGAGTTTTGAAAAAATTTCATGAAGATAATAATGATCCAAGACATATAACCAATCATCTCAAGCATAGATACAAATTCTTAAGCTTACTATGGATTTCATCAATCAACTATGGATTCTACCAACTTACTATAGATTTCATCAATCAGCTATAGATTTCACTACTCAGCTATAGATTTCATCAGTCAACTACGAATTTCACTAGTCAACTATAGATTTCACCAATAAGCTATAGATTTCAATAGTTTTACTATGGATTGACCCAATTTCATTCATAATTGATCATAACATGTTTTAAAGTGTTCAAACATCCTTTCCACCTTTTCTATGATAATCTAAAAGTCTCATTTTGACATTTCTATCTCTATTCATGTATATAAATAGTTTCCTATTTCTGTTCGGTATTACATTTTTGAAAGTTGTTATAGGTTACAACTCTAAAGACAAAAGATATGAATATCATATATGTATGAATTTGGTGGTTAGATATAGTTAGGCATGGTAGTTTTTATCTCATGTGTATCTTTTCATTCCTTGAATATCTCATTGTAACATCCTATTTTAGCTATATCACCCACTCTATCTAGAATATCTTCTTCTTTCAAATCAATCAAGTTGTTACCTAGATTGTAGGGAAAAATATTTTATTTTACATAGAGTAAAAGGATAGATCCATATTGGATCTATAATATATACACATACATTTAAGAACCATTGCAGTAGTTTACTTTCTAAATTCATGTGTTGAAGTAGTATCTTAAGGCTGAGTTAATTTAAACCTAGATCTGAGGGTGAGCAAGGACCCACTTCCCAAGGAGATAGGATATTTATTTTGGAATTTATAAAGTTATTTCTTATTTATTTTAATTGAGATTGATATGTGTGTGTGTGTTGGCATAATTAATATTTATAATCTATAAGGTAGATTGTATAATTGATGTGTTACTTTCAGTTTAACATAAGCATTTAATGATTCTTTTAAATTCTTACAACTTTGATTCTATAAGTATGATTTGAGATTACTTTTATATTGAAAGTGTGGATTTAAAACTTAGTTTCAGTGAGTTTATTTTACAACAATGTGTGATTATTTCTAGATTCTTCAATTTAGTACAAATTGGTTTATTTACATTTTCTGCAAGATTGTTTCCTTTCATCATTAGTTTAGAATTCAAAAATAGACATAAATTAGTAAAACATAAAAAAACCCTAAAAATAGTACTATTAACTTGAAATCAACAAGTATCTTACTACAAATAGCCTTGGACACTACCTTGGTAATAACTGACACCATCTTAAGTTGGTTAAATGCATGGGTAATAACAACACCCATCATTTTTGGTGTCATTATCAGAGACCCTTTCAATTTTTAGTAAGGTAAACACTCAGGCTAATAGTCCATTAAAAAATTAAAAAATAAAATCATTCTCTTATCAAAATCAAGTATATGAGTAGACAACAGGATTCATAGGGTAGGTTTTTTCCAAAATATTTTGATCCTTTACAAGAAACAATCAAGGTTGCTTCAAAAAAGATAGACAATTTGCAAAAAGAGATAAGTGAGTCTTTCAAAAGTATCTTTAGAGGACCAAAAGAATCTTCCTATGCAAAAGCTAAAATTTTAGATACTAAACAACCAAAATCCCCTCCTCTCAATAAAACTCTATTTAACATGGAAGAAAATGTAGTCCATATGGAAAATCCTCACAATAATGCTCCTAAGAAAACTTTCTCTTATCCTATTATCTTTGAAGATGATAAATGGACAATAATGAAAAATATTTCTCCGTCCAATCTACCTACCTTTAACCCAGATCATTTTTTTTAATTTTAAGGTCCTCTACCAAATTTATGATTTCACTATAGACAGAAAAAATTAAAGCTCTTTCCTTCTAATCTAAAGGACGAAGCAATAAAGTGGTTCATGGGACTAGTAGGGAACTCTATTCACACTTGTAGATAAATAGAAACAATATTCTTAGATAAATATCAAGATTACTGCAAGGTCAAGAATGGGAAAGAAGAATTTTTCAAAATAAAAAAAATGAAGATGAGAACCTTGAATATTACTTAGATCAGTTTACTTTTACCCTCAACATATGTGGTTATGATCTACCTCAATAAGTGATCAAAACTATTTTCCTTAAAGGATTGGATGACTCCTCTATGGATTCCTTGAATCTTATGGGGAAGGGAGATATTACTAAACTAGATTTCCAATAAATCACATGATTATGTACCAACTACTCTAGAACAAAACTGAGCAGTAGAAAAAGGAAATTAGGGAAATCTAATGATGTAAGCCAACTCATTGAATAACTATTAAACTTCAAAACAGACATATTGGTTCAACTAAATTCAACATTGGATGGATTGCAAGCCAATGTTAAATTTAATACTAAACCATTGGAGATTTATTGTCCAAAATGTAGATTGAAACATGCATTTAGGGATTATCCTCTAGATAAAACTAAAATCTATGGAATATATGATGCTAAGTATCATGACATAAAGAATTTTAATCATCTTTCTACTGTCAAGAACTAGTTCAAATAAAATACATAAACTATAGATGAAATCAGCTATGTTTAAAGATAAGAAAATACCTTTTAATAAAATCAATAGTTTGGCTCAATAATTCCTTTCCACAATGACATATACCTCCACAAATATGGGTAGTACTAGCATGGGGTACCTAAGAATGGATTCCACAATAGTGGATGATGCCCCAGCCTTTTCAACAAACATGGATATGCCAAGGTCATCAACAGCCATGGATAAATCAACATTGGAATTATGGTCCAAACTATAACCAACAACAACAAAGAAGGTATCCTTAACAACAAAAATAACAACAATCATTAATGTCTCTTAAAGGAAATCAAGAAACCCCTATAGAATAAGTAAACCAACCTCAACTACCTACTCAGCTAGTAGAAAATACAAAAAATAGATCGGCTTATGTAAATGAACAAGGTGAAATAATGGGGGTATGAGTTATTAAATTTGTAGACATTCATCTCAAATCATGAAGAACATTACAAGAACCTCAGATCATTATTACAAAACTACCATAAGATAAAACAAGTCCACAAACTCAACCTAAGAAAGAAGAAAAGTCCAAAGAGGAAACTAGAAAAATAGAGGAAGTTATTATAAATTTTCCATGTGTTTTTTCCAGAGAGATTAAAGGAAATGAAAAATATAAAAGTAATCTAAATTGATCCAAGAACTCAAAAAATTAAACATAAAGATTCCATTGTTATAAGCCATTAGAGACATTACAAAAGTAATAGGGTGATTAAAATTTTGTGTATCAAGACACCTGGCTTAAAAAGATAATATCCTAATACCATTCAGATTAATGGTAAACTTGTTGATTTATTAGTAGGTAAGTTTTTTTTCCTAAATATGGAGACCTAGGAAACCCTATCATTTCTATAAATATTAAATATGAGGAGATACCAAATGTATTGGTAGACTTAGAAGTTGTTATTAATGTAATGACTATGGACACCATACAAAATCTCTCTTTAAAGGACATACAACCAAATACCCTAATCCTACAATTGCCATATCATTCCACGACCAAACTAGAAGGTGTCATTGAAGATATAATGTTGACAATAGAGTCATTAGAATATCTAATTGATTTTATTCTCCTCTATCCTAAAAACAAAAAACTTGGATACCCACTAATTCTAGGAAGACCTTGGTTAGTAACTATAGTAGCATTGATTGATTGTAGATTAGGAAATATGACCATCTCAAATGGTCTAGAATCAAAATGTATCTCTTTATATTCACCTGCTCAACCATCAATCAATATTATTAAGTAGTTGTGGGTTGATCAACCTAATAAAAAATGTGATATAATCTCCTCTCTAGCTATGGTTACAATCACTGATCACATAGAGGAAGTGGGCGATGATATATTAAGAAGTATTAATACTTCTATAGATTTTGATAATCTAACTATGGATTTTGACAATCTGGTTATAGATCTTGGCAGTCCAACTATAGATCTTGATGGTCCAACTATGAATTTGAACAAGAGTCCCTTTTTTGGTAGTACTTCCTATCCTTATAATCATTAATACTTTTCCACCTCTTCTAATATGTTGCATTACCATAATTACATTCAAAATAGTGTGATGTAGTATGCATATGAAGCCCAAAACTCATTCTTAACAGCCTTTTATTGTCCTTTAGTTGCATTTATTCCTATATGAGATATGTTTGTCAAAGATTACATTATATTTTATACATTTCTACCACATCCTTGTCTTCTCAACTCACTTATGAGTGAGTTCAAATAAATATACTTTTCCCATCTAGGCACTAAACCAATCATAGTAGCACTAGGGAAGACACTCAGCATAAACAGTTAGTTGATAGATGATCAGGAAATGAAAGTTTTTGATGTACTCAAAGATTATACTCAAGATTTTGCTTAAGAACATCAATACATGAATGGAATCCATCCAAGTATATTTACACACCACATTTAAATAGAAAGAATTAATCTAATAAGTCAACCTCAAAGAAGAATTAATCTTGCCTTGAGAGACATTGTGAAACCTAAAATTGAAAAATTATTATAAGTGGGATTAATTTATCCTATTTTTGGTAGCCAATGGGTCTCTCCCTTCGTCATTGTTACCAATAAAAATGGTAAATTAAGAATTTGTGTAGATTATAAGAATTTAAATAAAGCAACAATGAAATATTATTTCCCTTTACCCTTCATTGATCAAGTACTTGATAATTTGGCTGGGAAAAGATATTTTGCTTTCCTAGATGGCTTTAGTGGATACAATCAAAACAAGTGGAACATAAGGATCAAGACAAAAAAACCTTAACCTATCTATGGGGTAAATTTTCATATAGATTATTTCCCTTTAGTTTATGAAATGCACCTGCCACTTTCCAATGATCAGTCTTAGCCATATTTTCAGACTTGACCAATGACTATGTATAGGTTTATATGGATGATTTCATTGTTAATGGAGAATCCTTTGATGAAAGTTTGAGTAATATTTAAAAAATACTAAAAATATGTGAGGCTCATCATTTGTATCTAAGTCATGAAAAGTGTTTGATTATGGTAGAATAAGGTATAGTTTTAGGACATCATATTTCTGCAAAAGCGATCTAGGTAGATCCAAATAAAATTGAAATCATTTTAAATTTACCTATTCCTCAAAATTAGACTGATATTAAGAGTTTATTAGTCCATGTAGGATACTAAATAAGGTTCATAGAATATTTCAACAAGATTGTTGCTCCAATGTTTTCTTTGCTCATAAAGGAGAGTGACTTTGTCTAGAATTTAACTTACCAACAAGAATTTGAAACTATTAAGGAGAAGCTTAGTACTACACCAATCTTGAGAGGACCTAACTCATCACATCCATTCTATATTTATACTGATGCATTTACTCATGCTATGGGAGTTATCTTAGGACAAAAATATGAAAATGTATGACATATACTACATAAGCAAGAACCTAACTTCAACTGAAAGAAATTACACAATCATTGAGAAGGAATTCCTTGTTGTGAGTTATGTCATAAATAAATTTAGAGACTATATTACTAGTTATAAAATATTTGTATATATTGATCATGCATCTATTAGGTATCTAATGAATGAGCTAGTATTAGGAGGAAGAGTTATCAGATAGTTGTTATTATTGCAAGAATTTGACATAACAATTGTTGATAAACTAGAAAAATTCAATGTAGTTGCTAATTTTCTTTATAGATTAAACAATGCAAATGAAGAAGAACCTATAGAAGATAAATTTTTGGATGAACAACTATTTTTTATTTCATCATAACCACCTTGGTTTGCTAATATAGAAAAAAAATTAGCTATAGGGAAGTCTTCTTTTCAATTTACCAAAAAAGAAAAGAAACATGCAATTAAAATCAGTTCTTCTTATCAATGGATTAATGGTATACTATTTAAACTTGGACCTGATCATGTTTTCCACATGTGTGTAAATGAGAATGACATATATGATATCATTCATGTATGTCATGATGAACCTAGAGAAGGACACTGTTCAATGAAAAGAAAGATACATAAAATCCTTGGAGTAAGATATTTCTAGCTAACTCTTCACAAGTAGGTATAGACATATATTTGGAAATGTGATTTATGTCAGAGAATGGGGAAACCTACATTATTCTTTGAGATGCCTCTTAATCCACAAGTAGTTCTAGAACCTTTTGAGAAGTGGGTATAGAATGTGTTGGGCCCATAGATCCACCTTCACAAGGTAAAGAATACTTGTTGGTATATATAGATTATGTAACTAAATAGGCTAAATAATAAGCTCTTTCTAATGTAAGAGAAGAGGCAATAGCAGATTTACTCTATTGAAAGATCATGTAGTGTTTTAGAGCATCAAGGGAGATATTAAATAATCAAGGACCATAGTTCATGTCCAATATGATCTAAGCATTCATGAAGATCTACCAAGTCAACCATAAAAAATATTCTCCATACCATCCTCAAGCAAATGGATAGGTAGAAGTTACTAATAAAAAATTCAAGAATATCCTTACCAAGATAGTCAGTAGTAGCAGAAAGAATTGGGAAGCCAAAGTTCCAAAAATTGTTTAGGCATACAACATCATGTGGAAGACCACTATTGGTTTTTTACCATATGAATTAGTATACTATAAGAAACCTCTTCTTTCAATTGAGTTTAAAATTCCAACTTTGAGGACTGCATTAGAAGTAGGAATTGATTTGGATAAGTCACAAAAGGAAAGAATGTTACAATTTAATGAGTTGGTTGAGATGAGGATAGAAGATTTAAAGTAGATAGATATGAAACAATATCAGATAAATCAATGGCATGACTTGCAATTTAAAAAAAGACAATTCAAAGAAGGAAATTGGGAACTCTTATATGATTCTAAATATCAACATTTCAAAGATAAGCTAAGAACTAGATGGTTAGGACCATTTTAGATAGCAAATATTTTTTATAATGGTTCAGTATAGTTATTGCCTATATATGGAAATTAGAAAACACTTCTTGTTAATGAACATTGGTTGAAGCTATATCAGAAACCTTCTAGCAAAGATAAATTCATTCAATTAGTACAAAATGAGTTTGGTACTATGGAAGAACTCAAATATTTCATGGTGATTGATTTTTGAAAACAAAATCAATTGAATAAAGGGAGAGGATCCACCTCTTCTCTAAAAAAATTTAAAAAAATAAAAATAAAATAAAATAAAATTCAATAATGAAAATCCTTTGGAACGTTATTAACAGTCATGTTCAAAAAACTAGTGTGTTGGTTTTTCATGTACTAAATAATGAGCTTTGACTAGAAAACTAGTAAATGGTTGGTCAAGGGTAAAAAAAATTAAAGAATCAAAAAAGTGGGTTCAAAAATTAAGTTGGTTTCAATGCAAGAAATTTGATTTTATTATCTATTGTACTATTTTTCATAACTAATTCATGCAATTTTCTATGTAAGAATAGGTAAGGAAGACAAATAAGGATAATGTCATAATTTATAAGTTAGAGTATTTAATTTTGTGCTAAATGGTAGTTGTAGATGTCTAAGTTGTATGCATTTTCTCAAAACCTTGGCATAAACATTTCCATAGGGTGATATAATAAGAATATTATATGATGTTAGCAAAAGGTCATTTAAAAAATTTATATTTTGAAGACTCAAAACATGTGTTGTAGATAATATCCTTTCTAGTCATAAAGTAATTCATGATGACACATCATTTTAATCATATTCATTCATGAAAAAACAAAAATCAAAGGGTTTAAAAGATTTGACGACAGAATAATTTCAAAAAAAATGGGGGGAAGTATGCCATCATTACTTAAAATTGACATTGTCATAATTAAGTTGACATGCTTCAATTTTTGTTCATAGATTAAACCCAAAAGAGATATTTTTGATGTCTATTCACTTTACAACAAAATGTTTTTATTTGTTGAATAGAGTGAAAGATTGATTGTATCTTGTGCAAGTTTCAAACTTGAGATGGGGTTAAAGAATAAATCTGAACCAGAATATGTGAGTGATCTATTGAAGGATGAACTAGTAAAATAGATATTGGTAGCAGCCAGATGGCTTGGTTTTTTCTCAAATTCTAGGGGTATAATGAGGGATTGGTGATGAATTTCATCATTTATTTGAAATCTGACTTCTCCATGGTCTGAGGTGTTCAGATACCATTTTCTACTCCAGTCCTCAGTGAGTTTTTAGGAGTTTTAAATGAGGGTGCACAAATTATAGGGAGATCTTCATTTGGTGATCTCATTTAGATTTTTAGTAGTGAGGTAGAACTAGTACCAGTCTAGTACCAAGATGTCAAAGTAAGAATCAAGGGAGTTAGTAAATAATCTTTACCAGAACCATAAAGGTTAGTTTCCTTTTGTCTCATAAAATATTTAACATGTGAAGGGCAATGTAGTGTTTTAAGTTGTATAGTGTTGAGAATTTTAATCCACCTGAGATATGGTGCACAACAACCTCAGCACCAAATTAATTTTCCATCATTCCTCTTGGGATCTATTTATGTTGTAACCATTAGATATTCCAAAAATCCCTCTGCCATCCACCACCATGGGTTAATCCAACTCATCATCTATCATCACTTTCTACAACATGAAGACAATATAGAAGTTTGGGCTACCTTATATGAAGGAAAGGAAAGAAAAAAACCCTAGACTTGCTAGGTAGATTCCTTTAGACATCCATACTTCAAGTTCTAAAACCCCACCTTGAATTTCTTCCAAAGAAATTATCCCTAAATCCACCTGTAATACAAGATCCTTGATCAAAACTACTCCACTACAAATGCCAAGTCCTCCTAATGTAGTCTCACCACCTAAACCAACAAGTTAAAAATTTAGGCTTAGACTTTCCACCAGAATCTGTCAACACATTCCTCAAGCTTCTCCTATCCAAGAACCTATTCAAATTGCTAAAGATGAGTCCTTTGTAGACCCTACCTCCCAACTTAAACCTCAAGAAACCTCACATATAGAAACCCTTCCTCCTCCTAAGAGAAGAAGTAAATTAATATTAGTTATTGATAATGATGAAATAATTACTATAAAAATCCTAGATAGCTTAATATAAAATACTAGTGTTATTACTAGTGAGGCCCAAAATAGAGAAGAAGAGGAAACCCCTCTTCCACAAGATGAATTTATGGAAACCATCCCTAATGATTTTATTAATAATTCTACATGATAAACAATGGATAAATAAAAGGCCCTAATGAATGAGGAAGAAGGACAACCTTCAAAGTGGGTAGATGATGTGGCACTACAACATGCTCTAGCATTATCCTAGTTAGAAGCCATTGTTAAACAAAATGTAGAAGATATTATTGAACTAATTTTTTCAGCTCATAACAAAGATTTTATGATTTCCCTTTTGATGAAAAAAATAGAAAATATGAAAATCTAATCCCTATAGAAATTGGATGATGTATAAGAATAAATTATTGATGTATGGATCCATACCAAATTACTTGAGGAAGAGAATATTTCTTTAAGGAGAAATATTTTCAAATCTAAAATAGAGAATGCTAGATTAAGGACTCAAATAGGTTATATATCTTATAATGTCCCTCCTAAGGTCATGGTATAATAAGTTTGTCAAACTATTTTATCCATTCAAGATGTGAAAAATCAATGGGAGCAAGTTTGCTTAGAACTTGAAGAGTTAAAAAGACAAAATCACCTTCTTAAAAAGGAGAAATAACAATTACAAGAGGAGCTGGTATAAGCTTAGCAAAAACAAGACCAAGTTAAACAAACACTTCAGTTTACATGTCAACTTAGTGAAAAATTGTTATCTTGTAGAGTCCCTTCTTATATAGATAGTCTATCTTTTCATGAACAATTTTTTTAGATCATAATTATTGTAGATATCTTGTAGTCTACCCCATGAAATAAATACTAGTGTTGAATTCATGATAGTGTTTCAAAATAGTACTCCTAATAGGCAAGATTTTCTATATTAATTCTAATTGTGTGAAATTATTTTGGGCAATACAAATACTTTCTTGGTGAACCTATTTGTGGGAGAACTTCAATTGAGAGCTCTTCTTTCTGCATATAGAAATCAAATTACTTGGAAAATTTGATATGATGATCAAAAAAATATTGTAAGGGATGTTGGTTTATGTATTAGACCTTAATTTAGTGGTGCATAGTATATATTAGAGAAGTTTCAATTTTTTTATCAACAACCTAGATTTTGTGATCATTATATTTATATTTTGCAAGATGACCTCCTCAACTTTGAATTATTTATTCAGCATAATTTTGATGACATAATGGTTGCTTGTAGATAATGTTGGCATATGTTACCAGTCACCTTGATAAGAATAGAAGTTTTATCACCCCCTACTATTCATTGGTCCCTTAGGAGGGCTAAAGTCATTGTTCATATAATTTTAGATGTTCTTCAAGGGAATGGATAGAAACCATGGATAGGGATGATGTTCAGACTTCCCTTACTACTCTCCCCTATGTCCCCATCGTAGAATATAGGACCTTAGTTTGATGATTAGTTTTTCATTTAGCTCCACTTCGTGCAAATATATATGGGCTTCACTCCACATCATTAGAGGATATTTTAGAATCTATATTCCATCTATGACTTAAGTCACAAGCTAGGATAGATAGTTCATAATTATAAATACTAAGGATACTAGTTTACAAAATGGATTTTCAAATTTTAAGGTGTGGAGGATATGATGAGTCCATAAAATGACTTATTATTGCTATATTTTATGACCTTAAATATGTCAAATGTTTGAGCATTGTATGTAATCTTGGGATTTAGAACTAGCATAAGGTAAGAAATAGATACTTTTATCTATATAAATTCATATAAGTCTAAATCAATATTATTTGCATTATGTTCTGACCATTTGTATGTTTTAAGCTTCACATTTTGATATGTACAAGCAAGAGTAGCATTAATAAGAGTTTTGACAAGATTTCATGAAGATAAGGATGATCTAAGACATAGAACTAATCATCTGAAGCATAGCTATGGATTCTAAAGCTTACTACATATTTCATTAGTCAACTACATATTCTATCAACTTACTACAAATTTCATTAGTTAGCTACAGATTTCACCAGTTAGCTACAAATTTCATCAATCAGCTACGAATTTCACTAGTCAGCTACAGATTTCACCAGTAAGCTATGGATTTCAATAGTTTTGCTATGGATTGACTTAATTTGCTTCATAATTGATCATAAGATGTTTCAAAGCATTCAAATAGCCTTTCTACCATCTTCATGATAATCTAGAAGACTCCTTTTGACATTTCCATTTTTGTTCATGTATATGAATAGTTTCTTATTTATATTTAGTCTTCCATTTTTTGAAATTATCATTCTAGGTTGAAACTATAAAGATAGAATATATGAATATCATATATGCATAGATTTGGTCACTAGATATAGTTAAGCATGGTAGTTGTTATCTCATGTGGATGTTTTGATTCCTTGAAGTTCTCATTGCAATGTCCTTCTATTTTAGCTATATCACCCAATCTATCTTGAATATCTTTTTATTTTAAATCAATCAAGTTGTTACCTAGATTGTAGGGATAAATAGTTTCTTTTGCATAGAATAAAGGATAGATCCATGTTTGATCTATGATAGATACGTATACATACATAAATATTGTAATTTTGGTTATTTTTTGAAATATAAGAAGCATTAAAGTAGCTTGATTTCTCAATTCATGTGTTGAATTAACATCTTAAGGCTGAGTTGATTCAAACCTGGATCTGAGGGTGAGCAAGGGCCCACTGCCCAAGGAGTTAGGAGATTTATTTTGGCATTTATAAATTTATTTATTATTTATTTCAATTGAGATTGATGTTTGTGTGTGTGTGTGTGTGTGTGTGTGTGTGTGTGTGTGTGTGTGTGTGTGTGCGTGTGTGCGTGTGTGCGTGTGTGCGTGTGTGCGTGTGTGCGTGTGTGCGTGTGTGTGTGTGTGTGTGTGTGTGTGTGTGTGTGTGTGTGTGTGTGTGTATGTATATGTTGGCATAATTAAGATTTATAACCCAGAAGGTAGATTGTATAATTGATGTGTTAATTTTAGTTTAGCATATAAATTTAATATTTATTTTAAATTTATATAGCTTTAATTCTACAAGTATGATTTGGGATTACTTTTATTTTGCAAGTGTGGATTTAAAACTAGGTTGAGTGAGTTTATTTTGAAATAGTGTGTGATTCTTTCTATATTCTTTAATTTATTAAGATTGGTTTGTTTGCATTTTTTTCAAGATTGTTTCCTTTTATCATTAGTTTAGGATTCAAAAATATACATAGATTAACACAACATCAAAAACAAAAACCCAAAAATAGTACTATTAACCTGAAATCAATAAGTAGCTTACTACAAATAACCTTGGACACTACCCTAGTAAGAACTGACACCAACATAAGTTGGTTAAATGAAGGGGTAATAACAACACCCATCATTGGTCAACAATTATTTTCCCTTCGATTGAATTTTGATGGATTAACCCAAGATAAAAATCATATAGAAGCATGAGCTATCTAGCCATACACTAATTTTGATATGGCTTAAAATGCATGTAATTGAATGGGTCAGTGTTAGCTATGACAAAGGTTTTGTGGTTAAAAAGGTAATGATAGAGCTTGGAAGCCACAAAGACCAAGGCAATGAAAAGTTTCTTGGTATGGGTATATCAAGTCTCATACTATATAAGTGTTCAACTTATATAGTATATTTTTTGCTCTTTATGCTTATCATCATTATATACAAGCATGGCCCCTAAATAATGGTTTGTGGTGGAAATATAGAGGTAGAAGGGTTGGTCCTCTTTTGGAGGGACAAGAACAGGTGGAGAAATAAGGTACTCTTTAATGAGTCAAAGTCTTTTTGATAGTATTTATTCCACTTAAAGGAGATATCCTTCTTGAGAAGGTGATAGAAAGGTTAACATATATCAGATAGTTGAGAGATGAAGTGGCAAATAGATTGGAGCTTCCCCTAAAAATTGTGGATTTGCTTGAGGTTAATTAGAGGAGGCATGTTAAGGATTGCCTTGACTTTAGTGGGATCGAATTCTATTCCATGAAGAGATATAATAAAGCTAAGAAGTTTACCTAACAAGACCCCAAAGATGCACTTATTCAGGCTAAGGCATACATGAAAATGGCTAAAACATTTGAATATAATCTTAGGAATTGCCAAATGATCCTTATGACATTTAGACTTTCCAAGAAGGTCATATACATAGTCCTCTATGGTTTTATGAATAAGGTCATGGAAGATATAGGTCATGGCATGTTGGTAAGTTACACCATAGTTATTTACACCAAAATGCATGACCTTATAGCATAAGTTTCCCCATGGGGTGATAAAGGTGGTTTTATGTTGATCTTCTGGGGCAATCAAGATTTGATTATATCCTGAGAACCTGTCCATAAGAGAGAGCATCTCATGTTGGCCGTAAGATCAATAAGCTAGTCAATGTTTGGTAAAAGGAATTCATATTTTGGATAAGTAAGGTTAAGATCATGAAATTTAACACAAATACAAAGTCTCCCTATTTCTTTGGTGATGGGAATGATATTTGAGACCTATTGGGGATAATCAATGAATTGGATGAAGTTAATGGATAAGAGGCATTGAAGCTTTTGCCTAATAGGTTGGCATCGAGGGTGGTAAAAATGTTAAGGATAACTATAGAAGGGTATATTCATGTCATATCACTATAATACCAAGAAAATTCTATGTTATGGTCTTACATAAAGAGAAATCTTGATGCTCTAAGGAATCTAAAGATTTGCCAATTTTTCTATGCAGGAGTTATCCTAAGTGCCCAAGTTGATGTCAATAGTGGCTTCATTAAACATGGTTGAAGTCTTAAGAAGAAGGCATTTATAAATAGAATAATATTCAACACTGAGAAAGGTGAAGAGGGAATCATCATCCTGACACTAGATCATATTAATGGTAGGAGAATCATCTATTACCATCTTAGGATAAGTTAGAATCCCCATTATTTTGATAAGTCAGGGGTCATGAACTAACCATATTGATCAAAAAAAGAGTTAGAGGGAACGATATCAAGATCCTCAAATTTTAAAGGAGAAGGGGTTGGTGAGGACATGATTTCTTCCTCAATGATGGTGATGGGAGGTGGGTTGGTTGGATCTTCTTGTGGAATGAATCTTAGACCAAATCATTCATGAGGTCTCTATGCTATGCATGATATAAACTCATATGGTTTGTGTTCATAACAAACTAATCCAAATACCTTCCAAGCAAACCAATGGAGGTATGTCTTGGAAAACTCTGATTTATCCAAGTAAGAGAAATTAGAGGTGAATGATTTAGTATAAGAGGAGGTAGTGGAGGTGAAAAGTGGTTGGTTGATCAAGTCACCCATAGATAAAATTGGTTTGGAAATTGGGAGAACCAAAAGGAATAATGGTTTCAATGTTATAATTATAGCTAGGATGTTGGTCAAGATTACCATACTCTTGGGGAGTAAGGAAGGCATCTAAGGTCAATAAGAAATACTCCCCAAGTGAGAGATGTTGGAATGTTGATTCCAAGGAGTCCTTTATCAGTATTTGGGAGGAACATATGGATGATATTGTGTAAGTTTGGTTGATGAAAGAAGAAGGGGATACATCTTTGATTGGTATGAGAACATTATTATATTGGTAAGTCATATTTCATGACTTGAAATGACTAAGGTTGGCTGGTATGACATGGGCTTGACCCTTATGCTCAAACTTAATGCACTGATGTAAGGTGGATGGAACATAACCCATGGAATAGATCTAAGGGTGTTTAATAAAAATGTTATATTAGAACTCATCTTCCACTATGTAGAAGAGTTCAGGAAGAGTGTGAGGTCCCAAATGAATATGCAGGATGATCATCCCTAAGGTTGTTTCCATGGTATCATTGAAATATTAGAGCATTGATGTATTTTTTGACATGATGTGATCTGGTAGTTTGAATTGGTCATACACATGGGAGGAAATAATATTTATGTTGGCTCCCCCATCAATCATAACCCTCTTGATATGGTTTGGGTTTATGTGATTGGTAATGAAAAGGGAGGATCTAGATCATCTAGATGAATAGGGGGTATCTCTAAATCCTAGAAGGTAATGAGGGTGGAAAGATGAAGGGCTCTAATGAAGGCTGATATAGGTCATAGATATTTAGTTTGAACCTCTATAGATTGCAAGGCCTCCATCATGGATTTACAATGTTGGGGTGAGGTATTGATTAACTCATACAAATCCATCTTCACTAGTGCTTGGTGAAGTTGTTTTATAATTGTCTTTTGTATTAGTTTAGAGGGGTTGGATTGTGGTACACCCAAGATAGAAATCTTAGGCTTGGATGAATGTGTTTGGGCTTGGTTTGGTGTTTTAGTGGTGGAAGAAGGGTATGTCCATGGAATGGACACCTTTTCTTTCCCTTAATATTTTTTGGCTTGTGATCGAGTGACCACATGAATGATATGAATTTGGAGAGGTTATGGGCTAGTGGGTTGATTTGGTTTCTCTACCCTCTTAGATGAGAGATTAGGGGTAGGTATACATGGGACGGTTGCTTTTGGATTTTTTCTTGGTGGTGGGCTCATGAGAGATTCTTCTGTTAACAAATCATCCTCATCACATAGTTTGTGGATTATGACTTGGAGATCTTTACATTTCTCTAAATCATGTCCAAATGTCCTATGGTATGAAAAAATCAAATTATCATTAAACTAAGATGGCTTAGAAATGATAGGATCAAATGACTTGATAAGAGGTAAAACCAAGTAGGAGGTTTAGAGAAACCTTTTCAAGATGGTGTAATAAGACTCTAGCAAAGGTGGCAATGAGGCGAGAATTTTATTTTTGACAGTTGGGGTGGATGCCTTCTTAGGGGTAGGCTTAACAGAAGGAGCTTTGGGTGGTGGAATACTCTTGGTAGATGGTGTTGGGGTAGATGGTTTAGAATTAGATGCTTTAGAGGTTAATGGATTTGAAGTTATGGGTTTAGAAGTAGATGGTTTAGAAGTAGAAGGCTTGGTAAGAATAGGTGGAGTTGTAGCTATAAGTGGAGGTATAGCTAGAAGTGAAGGTTAGGTTTATGGTTTCTTTGTGAGGACTAGTCTCTTAACCAAGGTGGATGGGTGAGGTCCCAATATGGAAAAGGGATGCGGTCTTAGAATGGAAGGTAAAGTGGAAATGGGAGGTAATGTTTTGTATTTTGGAATCTTAGATGGTTCAACTTTATTTTTTGGCTTATCTTCAGGATTCTTAGGTGGGTTTGGTGGTGTCAAGTCTAAATTCAATAGAGGATGGGTAAGATTATGAGTGGGGAGGACACCTAGGTTATTTATGGGTTTTAATGGGATATTGGAAGGTGTTTTGGTTTCTTTGGAGGGAGTTGGGTTAGATGGTTTATCTAAGGTTTGGGAGGTGGAGGCTTTTGTTGGTTTGGTTGGGGTGATGGTGGTTTCACTTGTGGAGGTTGAAGGTTGGGTATAAAATGGTGAGGTTTATGACTCATTTTTATTTGGATAGGGGAGCCCAAGGTAATGCCAAAATGTGGCTTGATCAAGGTTTGATTGGGACAAAAACTCTAAGTTTTGGACCAACCTAGAAAAGGGGTTATAGATGGGCTTAGTTCCTTCAGTGTTGGACTCAAAGGATAAACCAAGTAGCTAAGAAAGTGGGATAGACATATTTTCCTTTTCCTCTATCAAATGTTCTAAGGCCATGGTGGGTGATTATTCCATGGGAGGGGTGGGTGAGGCAATCTTTTCCTTAGGTATGCTTTCGAAAGGAAGGGTAGATAGATCTAATGTGGAATAAAAAGGCATGGGGGTGACGGTTTCCTCCTTTGATATGCTTTCCAAAGGAGAGGTTAGTGATTCCACTACCTCAATAAGTGTAGAATGAATGTTTGTTTCTTCCTTTGTTTTGCTTTCCAAATGAAGTGTAGGTAACTCCACTACATCAATAAGTGGTAGTTTGGGACATGGGTTAATTAACTATAAGTTCCTTAAGAACAACATTAAATGTATGAACCTCATTTTTGTGGGAGGACTCTACATTAGTATTCTCACTATTTGTACAAGGTGGATGGTTTGGGAATGGTTGTCTAAAAATGTTATTTGATTGATTGGGGGTGCATTCTGATTGTCCATCAAAAGCTCACCCTTTTCAACTAAATCTTGGATAATGTTTTTAAATGTCTTACCTCTATTAACATCATGTCCAATGACACGATATAGGCTACACATTTTGTTTTCCTTGTACCAACTTGGTATAGGGTAGGAGGAATTGAATTATTGGGGTATTTTTATCAAAGGAAGTTAGATGATAAATGCCTTCAACAACTTTTCCAAAATTGAAGCATAGGAATCCCTTAATAGGGTATACTATTTTTGAACATAGTGGTTTGGGTTTTAGCATTACGGTTGGAAGATGTGGAAGGAATGGGTTGTTTGACAAATAAAGGAGTCATTTTAAGCACAACTGTATTCATGATTCCTTTAGCTTTGGTGTTGGTGTTGGTATGCTTTAAAAGTTTGGAGCAAGAAGCTTCATTTGATTTTAAACTATAATTTGTGTTCCTCAATTTAAGATTTCCCTCATCAATAGCTCTAATCTCCAAATTCCAAGCCATGGTGAATGCCTCATCAAAGGTTCAAAAGGTATGAACCTATAAGGTTGATGATATATGATTAGCACAAGCTTGAGAGAAAAGTTGAATCAACTCAAGTTAGAGCAAAGAGAAGGAGATTTGGTGGATTAACCCTCTCTAATAAGCCACACAATCAGAAATTTACTCATATTCAAATTGCCTAATGGAATATAGGTCGATGATAGAAACTTTCTTGAAAATATTTATAGATAAATGGTCCAAAAAAGTTTGGGATAAATGGGAAATAGAAAAGAGGGAGTGCTTAGTGATGGCACTATACCAATATAATGTGGATTTGGCTAAGGACATGGGGAAAGTCCAGAGAAGAAGGGCATCATCGTAATCAATCAAATAACATGAATGCCTAAATGCTCTAAGATATTGTTGGGGATCTCATTTTCTTTGGAATTTAGAAAATTTTGGAAGTTCCCATTGTATGGGGTATGGTCAAATTTGGTGAAAGGGTGGATTGGCTCATTGAAAATTTGGTCATATGACAAGAGATTGTGGGTGATAAAAATAAATGAATCTAGATTGGTCATCTTGTCCATCAACACATTGATTAAATCAATTTTTGGTTGAGTACCCCCATAATTGTAAGGTATATTTTTGTTGGGGTTGTGAAGGTGTAACATATGGGTAACTAGTATAGGGTTGGGAAGATGACACATATTGTCAAGTGGGAATGGAAGGTTGGGAAGATGCCACATATTGATAAGTGGGCATAAAAGGTTGGGAAGAAGGTGGAAGCATGAACCCTTGTGGGTTTGGTAGATACCTCGAGTTTGGTGGAATAGACAATGGTTGGGTAAGAGGCATGGTTGGGTTGAAGTTGGGTAGCTACCTTAGTGCTAGTGGGTGGAAGTGTATAAGGTATAGAAACTACCAAGTCATGGAAAGGGGTATAATATGTTGGGTTGTGAATGGAAAGTGGTAGGGAATCAATGCTAGTGTAAGGCATCCCAATGGTAAGTGGTGTATGGGTTACCAAAGCTTGAGTAGTTCCTACATTAGAACCTATCAAGTGGTAGGGAATCAATGCTAGTGTAAGGCATCCCAATGATAAGTGGTGTATGGGTTAGAAAAGGTTGAGTAATTCCTACATTAGAGGGGTTGGTGATAGGTTTGGTAGGGGTATAAAGTGCTTGGGTATTAGTTGGTGGAAGGGATTGGTGTTGGGTGGTAGTGTTTGAAGGGTTTTTGGTGGAGGAAGAGGCTTGGGTTATCATAGGTTGGGTGGAGATAGTGTCAACTGAGGTCTCACCCATAAGGTAAGTTGGCAGTCCATAAGGAGGTTCAATGAAGGGAATCAAAGCAAAGATATGGTTAGTCATAATAGAGAGGTACTGTTGGAGAGCCATTAGATTTTTATCAATAAGGGTGGTGAGATCCATATCTCATCGGGCAAAGGACTAAGGCATATCAAGACTTATAAAGTGGTCAATGGAACTCTTTCCATCCAAAGTATGCTCCATGGATGAGGAAGAGAAAGATGGGTGGTTGGGAGGTGGATCTTAGTTTGCTTGGTTTATAACTTTTTGTCTTATCAAAACCATGCAAAGAAAGATGAAATAAGGGTGAAAGTGATCTCACACACTCGAAAGAGAAGAAAACAAAATAAAAGATTCAAGGAAAACAAGCATACACTAAGAGTATGTTTAAGTCCTAGAATTATTTTTATCTCTCTTTGGGCTTATGCCTCAATTTAAGAAGTTATGAGACTCGAGTTGGGCCTGTAAAATAGGAACTATAAAATGAGGTCTAAATATGGTTTTAGGTTGTTTAAGGCTCTCAAAAATCTATATTATAATTTTTTATGTGGCTTGACACCCTACACCCTCATTTCACACACTGTAGCGATAAGAGTGATGGGTGCTTAGCCAAAATATACCAAATTGCTAGAGTTTATACTCAGCTAGTGAACTGTGTTTTGGTTTCTCCCCTTGGTAGTGAAGTCCAAGTGGAATATCCAAGGGAAAGGTTTATCGTTAGGTGATGAAATCCTAGTCGAGCTTTATGTTAGTGTTTGATATTTGATATGTATGAGTGATTTGGTATTGTGTGTGTGACAATAGTTCTTTGCTACAATTAATTTCACCATTTTAATTAAACTATGTGAACTAAACAAATGAGTAAGCAATGGATGCAATTTATTATTAAACCCAAAGGAAATTTTTGATTTCTTTTTAGTGAGTATAAGAACAACTATGATTCACCTAAATATGGTATGAAGATGCAAGTCCTAATCCTAGGATGAGTGCTTTTTTGACTTTTAAAAATGAATAAAAAATATTTTTTTAACTTCTTATAATAATACAAAGAAGACTAAACTTGCTTTGGAATATAATAAATTGAAACTATGATTTCTAATAAAGAAAATAAAAGAAAGAACATTTAATTTTTAGAAATAAAAGAATTACAAGGGATGAATCTTTTACTAATGCAACTAAATGTCCTAAACAACTACGAACCCAAGAAAATATCTCGGGTCCTACTATGCGTGCCAGAATGTTTTACTATTTTTTTCATGTTTATTTTCTTTTTTTTAAAATAAAAATAAACTTAAAGAGAGGGGTGTGGTTTAGAAAAACCTAGTTCTCATTGTGCACTCGTGATCTAGTTGATTGTAGAGAACTCCTCTTTGGCTCGAGAGGATGACCTATAAATAAGAGACAAAATAGAAAAGGGTTTATTAGCAAGATAAATGGGTGGATTTCCTATCAAAATCTAGATCCAAGAATCACTAGATTTCTTTGTAGGCTATCAATCCATTCTTTAGACAAATTAAGCTATAGAAAATATAAATAGATGCTTGAATGAAGTAATAGAAAGTATTAAAATCAATGCAAGAGATGTTTTTGAAGGGAAACAAGTGATTTTAATCCAAATATCAATTTTTAATTAATAACTAGTGATAAAATGTTCAAACCTAATTCAAAAAATAGTTTGAGCCTATGTGGTGTGATAGAAATCTAAAAACTAGAATTTAGGTGAAGGCTGATAGGTGGAAATAGCTTGTTGTTTTTATGAAAATAAATCATATAGTGACCTATGACTATCATTATGAAATTGATTCTAGTCAAGGTACGATTGATACTATTCAAAGATGACCGATGTTGATCCTTGTAGGTTCTAGTTTGGGGTAGATTGGTTGTTGGGTGAGTTGTAGGAGGGATTTAAAGGTTATTTTTGGATTGGATGTTGATCATGAGGTTGTAATAAATTCCCAAGAGTATAAAACTCATGATTTGGATAGTCAGGTGACTGGGAATGGTTTGTGGGTGTTTTGGTGAGAGATGGAATGTTTGGAGTTGTAAAACTCCAACACAAAGGGAAATATGGGAGAGATAGGAAATGGGTACAAAAAGTAAAAACCACTAAAACTAAAAACTAAACTTGATATAAGTGAAATATACTTAACTCTAGAGTTTGTCATCTTGGAGGAGTCATGAGGTTAGATGCAAGCTGTTAGGGATCCTAGAGCAATGTAGACATAGTAAATGTGCTTGAACTCTTCATGATAAGTTGTTAAAGTACTTTGATGTCACTAGTCTAGTTTTTTAGTTCACCTGGAACCTTGGATTCACTTGAGATTTAATTGTTCTCACTCAAAATACATTTCAACTCCTGAGGTAGGGTCTTTGGGTTACCTTAAATAATCGATGTCAATCATGGTCAATCAGTGTTGGTCAAGGGGTAATCGACGTCAGTTAAGGGAGAAGTGGTCAAGCTTACTAAAATTAGATATTTTCACTTAAATTTGGTTATTAAGACCCATATAAATTTTTCAAGGTTAATAAAGGCATCATTGGTATGTATGAGGAAGAAGTCTAGGAGGTTAGGGTATTAAATGCCCAAGTGGGAAATAGTCTTAAGGCTAGGTGTCGATCATTTAGCCATGGGTTTGGGTGAGGAGGTGTGAATAGGTTTATTTAACTTAATTAATTAATTAAATTAGCCAAATGGGGTAAGTGGGGTGTTTTGTGATGACTAGAACCATATGGTTTTCTAGTTTTTACAAATGTAACAAAGTTTAGATGAATGGTTATGTCTAACATTTGTGTGTTTTAATTAATTATTGGGTTCACTACATTATAAAATATCTATAACTTCTATCAAATATGATAATATATAATATAATTATTTTATAAATTAATGGTAATAAGTACCAATTAAAAAATGACTTAATTTGAAATTAAATCTATTGTTAATCTTATTACTTTACTCACCATAGCTTGAAACATCATATTTTAATAAACCAACAATTTATGTGAGACCTAACATATTTTAAAGTTATTATACTTGGTACTTACATATTTATTGTTGTTTGTCAAATGTAGGGAACAATGAAAACATGTGCAATGGAAAATAAATTCATATATGAGATAACATTACAAACACCACACTTAATGAGAGATGAAAAATTTAAGAAGTCACAATTTGTCATAAACATTTTGCATTATAAACAACCAAGGTGTCCATCGCCAAAGATAAAAGTGATGGTGAAAGCTTGGTTAAATTTTTCAAAAGCATGAAATATTTATTTGTTGAAATTTATTATTATTATCCCAAGTTATATAGAGATTTTGGTCTTGTTTATGATAGTTTCGATCATGTTACAAAATATGAACATAGGTGTAGATTGAAAAAAATGGGTATCAAAATTACAAACCTTGAGGTAACAAAATATTGTCATGATCATACATATAAAATTCTATGAGAAAATAAAGAAAAGTTTGTTAAACAAATATATATATATATATATATATATATATATATATATATATATATATATATATATATATATATATATATATATATTAGTTGTAATTTTTTGGAATATATATAACATAATTTTAATATATAGTTTTTTCAAATTATAAAAATTAATGCATAGACAACTAAATTTTGTCACATGTACCTGATAATGCTAAATATTGACACATCCTAAACCACATGACTTGTACCCAATTACAAGACTCTTATTCACCATTTTTATAAGCCATTTATTTGTATATAAGCTCAACCGCTTCTTTGTTATTACAATTGCATATAAATTCTAATATCAAATTCTTAAGCTACATAAAATCACCTTCAAACTATTTACAATAGAGAACATATGTCCTTGATTCTTATAAAAAAAATTACACAAGTCATACAAGATCACTTTGTGCTTTTGTTTACTTAGTCCAACCACATCCTATGCCTATTAACAACTAGTTTCTAAATTTAAAATCAATCTTTTGGGTCTTCCCACACATTTCATAAGGTCAATTGAATAAGCTTTTTAAAAAATTTGCTGATAAATACATATCATTTGAACAACTTTCAATTCACTTGGTTCAAGCTTACACACTTCTTCACCTTGAGTGAATCTACCCTATTCTTCCCAAATTCAAGATCACTCACAAAGGAAGAGTCATAAGTCAAGTCAAGAGCCTTATAAATAAAGTTAAGAGTTATTATTATCAAAGATCAAAGACATTTTCTATTTTCATACATATATTCAAAATATTATAATTTCACATTCCCTCTAGGTGGAATAATTGTGTGGGCCTGATTTCCATCCTTGGTGTATTAGATATGTAGGTAGTGGCCAATCATAAAGGGGTGATTGAGGTCAGATAAACCTATTACAGTCATCTATTTTTTAAATGTTTTCAAGTAATAAAAGTGTATTTAGGGTTTCAAAGATGAAAAGAAACATAATGATTTATGCACAGTATATTATAAGTATTAATATATTAGATTACTCAATATATGCAAGTGCAATAGGTGTAGTGATCAGTTTTCTATCACAATCCACAAGGATAAGTTTGCAGTCAATGGAATCAAGTGCATTATGATGTTGTCTAGATACAATAGTCACATACATGAGTATTCTATGATTCTTCATTTTATCTATCATTTTTATAATTATGTTTTGTTATGTATTTTCTTATTTGTCAATCAACATAGTTAGCTTGGATAAGTTTTAGATCAGCAAACATGATTGACATGTATTGTAGTCCCCTTACAATGAACCTATCTAAAATTAATTTATGATTATATATCTTATCCTAAACCTACATAGTCTGCCCCCTTTAATGATTTCCACTATCAAGTAGTCAACATGAATCTCTATGCAAGCTAATTATACCCTTTCTTAGTATTTTCCAAACATATCAACTTTCCATGTTTAGTATTTGTCAAAATTATAATTGTTGAATATTGTATATCTTTAGCATTGTGATATTTTATAGATTTACATATATTAGAACACATTATAGTTTATATTATTTTATCAAAAACATGGTAAAACGTATTGGTAAAATAGAACTACTATTTTAGATCCTTTATTTTTTAATTTAGTTTTCAATTTAATTTTTGAATTTCAATTTCAATTCTATCTTATCTTCCTAGAAAATTTATTTTAACATTTTTTAAAATCATAGGAGCTATCGTTATGGGAAAATTAGTCTTTAGTTTAACTTGAACCATGGTGCAAGGGGTACTAACCCAATACTCAAGCCATTAGACAATACTATATATGGATTTTATTTTATATTTACCTCATGGTATATCAAAAAGGCCTAGGTTTTTTTTCATAAATAGAATTCCTTTAGTAGTTTTTTATTGTAGTACACTAGTAAGCAGTTATTCCTAGGAAGTTACTCTCAATGTACCTCACAATATGAGAGAGTGTGGCTACATGAATGATGAAATGTTTTTTAGTGTGTTAATTATTTATGATTGGGATCAATAAATATGAGAACCTACACAACAAACACACCTTTGACTCATTATATCCTTAGTATTGTCAAATTTTCAAATTTTCAAATCATAATGAATGTTTTTTTATTACATCTTCTAAGGTTCACTATCACATTCTGAATTAATTTCTAAACTATTATATGGATTCATTATATATGCATACTTATCAAATTCAAATATCATTTAAAGGATAAAAATAACAATGAACAAGTCAAGCCTTATTTAACTCATAAGTACTGTCAAGGCAAATCTTTGTAAAATATAACATGACTTGGGAACAAGAATACCCATACATTCATAATGTTATAGGTCATACCATACACCCTATTGATGGAATCATCATGAATATTGAGATTGATTAAGTACGTACAAATAAAGAGGATAAACTTAATGACAAATAATTCACTGAATATATTAATACTAACCCACATAAGATTGATGCATTTTTATACATTGCATAATATGAGAAAATAAATTAACTTCTACTTCAAAGACTTCATTATTGTCATTGACTATTTTTATTTATAAACCCGTACAATTACATACATGATAACATCCTTAGGTATGGGGGCATCACTATGTTTAAAACACATTAACATGCCTATGTCTACAAGGGAATCATATACACATCCTTTGATTACTATTGGCTCATTGTTTGACACAAAAAACTTCCTTAGACAAGGGTGGTAACCTACCCTACCTCCCCTGAAAGGAAACAAGTCTTACCCAAGCTCAATATCACCAAGTCATGGCATACTACATAAATTAGACACTGATGTGTTTCAATTCCGATCAAGGGGCCTATTAGTTTAAGCTTAAATACAATGAAATAAGTTGTATTAAAATTGCTTAAAAAGAATCAACACATTCATATTTTAATAGATAATTCTAACTAATCAAATATTATCAATTCATCTCATACATTATTCAAATTTTATATCAACAATGAATAAAATACTGTAATCAGAAGATTTATCCTTACAAAACATATTGCAATTTAAATCTACTTTAATGCTAAACTAACAAGGATCATAAAAAAAAAGAGAGAAAAAGATTAGAGTAAAGAAAAATAAAATTAAGATTATTTTTTAAAGAAGACAAATCTAATTACGTTATGTAGACAAATCTCTTAAAAAACTAGTCTTCTACTTGATTGACATATGCACAATCAAAAATAAAAACAATGTTAAAATCTAAAAACAAATTTAATTATGCAAAAATAAATACAATACCACCATGAATATCAATATTAACAACCTTTAATTAAATATATTTCATAAATCTATTTACTTGGATCATCAAATAATTTGTTTAATTATAAACTATACTCTAAACAACATAATTCAAAAAAATAAAAAATAAAAAATAAAAAATAAAAAATAAAAATAAAATAATAAAATAATCAATAAAAATGCATAAAAATATCTATCTCTGTCTACTTAATTGGTTACTCACCCAACAACCTTATTCTAAATTACATATTGGTATTATATAGATAATTATCCCAAAAGATCAAATAATGGATTTAAAAGGTTACGAGGACGTGAAAAAGTGCCACGTGAACTCATATTAACCCTCTTTGGACTTGAATTAAAAAGTTGTTAGGGTCATGAGGAATTGGATCATATTTTAAAATATTGTGAAGAGATAGAAAAAAATTCGATTAAATCCGACCACCTACGTGACAAAGCATAAAGTCAATGACCAAATATTTGACAAAATCAGCTAAGTAAGAAAAGAGTGAAGGAATAAAATTAAATCTTGTGTTAAAGCCCTTAGTCTATTTAGCTCAAATACGAAGGAAATGACTAGACAATTACAAAGTCCTCACAAATACTTAGCCAAATTATTGTGAAATAATGTGAAAATGAGTTAAATTATTAAGGAAAGTTTCACGACAAAATTAAAATATTTTCATAAGTCTAATTTTTAAATAGATCATAAGATAAGCATTAAGGCATATTAGATTGAGTTATAAAATTGTAATGATTTATTGAATTTCATATAAATTTACATGATTAATTCTATAAAGTTTTAGACATTATTTTTAGCCAAATGCTTATGATGAGTATTTGTTCATTAATTTTAGTTAAAGCAATAGAACAATTTTAAATGTCTTATTTTACATCTAACAATTTCCTCATGCCAAAACAACAAACAAATAAGTAAAAACTATCAAACACATCTAAAAGCAAGATCGGACTTTAAAAGATAAAGTATAGATACCATGATATCTTATGAAATTAGTTGCAAGCAAAAATAAATGATGAATATATTGGAAAATAATCCTATAGTTGCAAGCAAAAACTACATCTAATATTTAGCTTGACCATTGTGCCTGCAAAGGCATTCATTTCTTTCATATAAGTTTAAAATACTATTCATCATAATGAATCCTTCAAGCTAGTGTTTACTTTCACCTTTAATTGATTATCTTGGATATTACCTCACTGCCAGCTAGGCATTCATGTCAGGAATCTAGAACAACAAACATGCTCTGATGCCACTCGTTAGGATCTTGCTCCTCAGAAAGAGCACAGTATGATTACAAAATATAAGCAATTGAATATGCGGAAATAACCAGAAACACAAGTAACTAGAATTCACCAATAGCACAGAATATGAGAGACAATACACTATTTTGTATTAACACTATACAGAAAAGAATACATCAAAGAGCCGCCACACTCTTTCACCTTACAGAGATTCGCCACACCTCAAGTGTACAGTAATTCTTCTCACACACACTCTCCTACACAAAAACGGTCCCAACAACCAACTCACACACAGAATTGGTGTTCACCTCACCAACCAGTCAGTAATAACCCTGCCGGTACACCAAGCACTCTATAGCACTTCAAGCTGATCTCTCATGAACCTGCAACCTGCAATTCAAAGACCAAACTTACATGTAGATCCCCAATGAGCTTGCAACAACCTGCAACTCATAGATCTTACAACTAGAAGGAACTCTTCCTTTCTATCTCATGCCTTAAACAATACATGCCAATGGTCTATAAATAGATCCCTAACTCAAACAATAACTTAGACTCTTAATTTAGACAATTATCCTCGCAGCCCAAGACTCTGGCTGGTCTTAACATGCAAACTCATCGTTCACTTAACTAACTGTCCGTGAAACGAACACTTCGGGAACACACAGGCGACCGACGCCGGTCCTTGCTAGTCTGGTTCTGCCGACGTCGGCCGACTTCCTGCCGTCGCCGGTTGCCTTCTGCACTGGACTCTGTCGACGTCGGTCATACTGCCGGCACCGGTTCCTGTAGAACTCAGCAACCATCTGTTCCTAGTTTGCAAAGGTTGAAGCTTTTAGCTCCACAACCTAACAATCTCCCACTTGGAGATAAACAGCTGCAACCTGTACCTGTACCTGTACACCGTCTAGTTTGTTTCCTTGGCTTTGTATCCCTCCTCAAGATCGCTCTTGAAGACCAACCACCACAAAATCCGTGGTGCAAAATTTGTCATCCAAATTACCTGCCACATCCGCATCTACAACCATGTAGAAAAAAGAACTTGACCCTGCATAGCATGTGCACCTGCTGCTGGTCCCACTGAACTGCCCTTCAGTATTACTTTCCCGGATTGACTCCAAACTTGTGACAACTCCCACTGCTTGGGAAAACTCAGGTTTAGTACATACCATGCACTCAACCTCATTATGTGAATCAAGACACCTGTTCTATGAACTGTCTAACCATCGGCGTGCTAACCGGCTTCACACAATCATCCTGAAACAAAGTCAACAAGACCTCCATGTCTCTAGAACACACTCATGCCAAAGAATCTTGCTGCTCCCAGATTCTCCATGACAAACCCCTGAACTAGCTTTACCTTTAGTTCAGCAATACCTGTATATGTAACCCTGCAACAAGCACATCATACAGAAAATAGAATAGTGTAGCTAATACTATCCAACCTGGTAAAGAGAAACACAATGATCAAACCTCCATTGCACTGCAGCTAATACAAGATCATATACCCTGATCTACCATCTCACGTATCCATTTCCGCTCTTCTTCATCCTCAACATCCATTCGTCTCTCAGTGCTTACTTCCAGCTGGCAACACTACCCAAAACACCTGTTTGGTTCTCCACCAAGGAATCACATCCTCATCCATGCCTAGCTCCCACTGTTTCCTGGATCTACCTGTTATGCTTCTTCAATAACTTCCTGGTCCTATGCCATAAGTGAGCAACAAGTAGTGTAAAGAAGGAAATGACGAATTTAAGAACTTACTTACACCTTCAGTCCTCCATATGGGCGCTTGAGACTCCATGACAACTCACTGTCCACCCAAAATTCGTCTCAGTAACCGATGCCGGTCACATCTCAGTCTACAGCCGACCGATGTCGGTTCCCTGCGACTGCCTCCCTACCGACGTCGGTTTCCCCTGGCCGACGCCGATCTCTTTTCTGCCCCGAGTCACTGACGTCGGGCTGCACATAGCCGACGTCGGTCCCTGTCTGGACGCCGACGCTGGTTTTCCTGCCGACGTCGGTCTCTGTGTTTTTCTTGTGAGACCTGACTTTTTCCCGCGAGCTCTTTTTGGATCAAGACCTTGTCCAAATCACCCTTGCTCTGCTCAGAATTCCTCTGCACCTTATACTGAACTCTGTCTGTCACTTTCTCCTTGAAAACCAAGGCTTTCCCGTTCTTGTCACTAACATCGGATTCCTCAAGAAACCTTACCTTCTTCTTCTGCATACAGAAACCACGATCCATGCCTTCCAAATCCGAAAGCATATTCTTTGACTCAAGAACCAGCATCTCCTTCTTATCTATGTGACCAAGCCTATCAAGCCACATCTCTGAATCTACAGCTGAAGTAGATAACCCAGAAAGAGAATCAGTAAAACAAGTAGATAGATAAAGCGTACCTACTTTCTTACCTCTAGCTATAACAAGTGTACCCTTGGTAACCTTCCAAGAGTCCGCTGTGAGAGTTACTGTGCAACCCTCTTCACCCAAACTTCTAACAGAAATCAGATTCTGCTTCAGAACTGGGACATGCATGACCTCCTTTAACACCCATGTGTCACCTGTCTGCAATTTCAGCTTCACTTTGCCTTTGCCAACAATCTGACAAGACTTACCATCCCCTACACAAATTTCTCCAAAGTCTCCCTGGACATACTCATGAAAAAATTCTCTATGTGGAGATGCATGAAAAGAGGCACCAGAATCTAATACCCAAGATTTTACTTTATCCAAAGAACATACCAGAGCATCCTGTGCAACGTAACCCGCAACATCTGCTTCTTCTCCATGTTCTTCATGATGATCTTCACCCGATCTGCAATCTCTCTTTAAGTGCCCTTGCTTTCCACATTTCCAGCAGGTTATTCTGCCATACCTGGACTTGGATCTTTTGCCTGTCTTCGACCTTGATCTCCCACGCTCTGTCCTCTCTCTTGGCCTTCCTCTTCCTTCAACACTCAAAGCATTTCCAGATAATTCACCTGTGCTTTTCCTGCGTATCTCTTCATTCAAGATCACGCTCACAACATCATCCACTTTTAAGACTTTTGAAGGAGACACAGTATTAGAAACTGCCATTACCAAACCTTCCCAACTTTCAGGTAATGAACACAAGATTAAGAGAGCTCTAAGTTCATCATCAAATACAATATTAACTGAACTTAACTGGTTTACCAAACCATGGAAATCACTAAGATGGCTATGAACAGATCCACCTTCCAACATTTGCAAATTAAATAAACGCTTCATAAGAAATACCTTATTTGAAGCCGAGGGTTTTTCATATAAATTTGCCAAAGATTTCATCAACTCCACCGTTGTCTTACACTATGATAAGCTGGAAATCACAGATGAATCAAGACTCAATCTAACAGATCCCAGAGCCTTCTGATCAAGAACCTCCCATTCTTCATCTTTCATATCCAAGGGTTTGCTAGCAACCCCACCCAACGGTAAGTACAAATCTTTCTGATACAGATAGTCCTCAATCTGCATCCTCCATAATTGGTAGTTCTTGCCATTAAACTTTTCCATTCGTAGTTGACTGCTTTCTATCATTGCTCAACTCCCACTCAAACAGAAACCCTGTGAGTAACCTGTAATCAAAACACACTACCCAGATCTACACCAATCTGTTAGTATCCCAACCTAAAGCTCTGATACCACTTGTCAGGAATCTAGAACAACAAACATGCTCTGATGCCACTCGTTAGGATTTTGCTCCTCAGAAAGAGCACAGTATGATTACAAAATATAAGCAATTGAATATGCGGAAATAACCAGAAACACAAGTAACTAGAATTCACCAATAGCACAGAATATGAGAGACAATACACTATTTTGTATTAACACTATACAGAAAAGAATACATCAAAGAGCCGCCACACTCTTTCACCTTACAGAGATTCGCCACACCTCAAGTGTACAGTAATTCTTCTCACACACACTCTCCTACACAAAAACGGTCCCAACAACCAACTCACACACAAAATTGGTGTTCACCTCACCAACCAGTCAGTAATAACCCTGCCGGTACACCAAGCACTCTATAGCACTTCAAGCTGATCTCTCATGAACCTGCAACCTGCAATTCAAAGACCAAACTTACATGTAGATCCCCAATGAGCTTTCAACAACCTGCAACTCATAGATCTTACAACTAGAAGGAACTCTTCCTTTCTATCTCATGCCTTAAACAATACATGCCAATGGTCTATAAATAGATCCCTAACTCAAACAATAACTTAGACTCTTAATTTAGATAATTATCCTCGCAGCCCAAGACTCTGGCTGGTCTTAACATGCAAACTCATCGTTCACTTAACTAACTGTCCGTGAAACGAACACTTCAGGAACACACAGGCGACCGACGCCGGTCCCTGCTAGTCTGGTTCTGCCGACGTCGGCCGACTTCCTGCCGTCGCCGGTTGCCTTCTGCACTGGACTCTGTCGACGTCGGTCATACTGCCGGCGCTGGTTCCTGTAGAACTCAGCAACCATCTGTTCCTAGTTTGCAAAGGTTGAAGCTTTTAGCTCCACAACCTAACAATTCATAGCCCCAACAAAGTTATTTCTGATCTCACTCAAACTATTTTTATACTACTAGTTGAGCATTCATAGTATTGGTAGAGATTACATGAATCACTTATGTAATTGAGTTTTTATGATAATTTATATTCTTTCCTTTTCTCATTTTTTTAACCATCTCAATTATGGGTTAGGGACCTCCACAACAATGCAAGAGGTATATGTTTTAGGATTTTCACTTGATATCATGATTGTAACAATTCATCTACACAACCCTAGAAATTATTAATATGTTTTTCATGCAATGTTTCAAGAGAATATCTTCAAAATACATATAGTTTACCCCAACTCACTAAAACATGAATAAATTCAAAACGTATGATAGTCATAAGCTTTCAGAACTGAACTTATAAACATAATATTTTAAATCCAAAATACATAGAAAATTTTAGAAGGAAAAACACTACTATTGTGAGATACAAAAAACCCTATTTTATTTTTTCCTTTGATCAGTAGGATCCAAGGATATGAAACAAGATCAGATTTCAAATTTAGAGACAAACATTGAGGTTGGCTCACATTCAAAAAATGAACAAAACAACAATTGAGACAAAAATAATAAACCAAAACAAAATGAAAAATGAAAAAAAAACAAATTAAAATTATATCAAAGGGTGGTCTAGAAAAACTTATGCTTATAAGTAATGCTTTAGGAAATGCCCATTCATGGACAATGGGACATCCACACTAGTTAAATTCTTGATCTTAAAAGCATTCTCACCTAAGATTTCGGTAATCGAGAAAATGCCTAGACAAATAGCATCAAATTTACCATGCATACCCTTTTTATCATGTGCTTATCCCATAGCAGAACTAAATTAGCAATCATAAATGATTTTAATCTAAATCTCTTATCAAACTAACATTTTTTGACTTAATAGTGCTTACTAAAATGCAACAAGGCTGTGTTTAATTTTTCTTACAGTTGCATCAAATTTAGTAGCCTAGATTCAATTTTTACAATCAATGTCAAGATAATTTTTCATTAATTTCAATGTAAGAATCCTCAAATTTTTGGTAAAATAGGATCTTGACCATACACTAGGTGATATGGGGAGATGCCTAGGGATGACTTAATCGTAATTCTATTAGACCAAAGTACATATTATAGCATATTATGTTAATTTTGAGGATTCTTGTCCAAAATATTTTTAATAACATACAAAAAATTCTTATTCATAGACTCAAAAACACCATTATTATAGATACTAAAACTAGATATTTATAGCATATTAGTCTTGTACATTTGACAAATACCAATCAAGACTCTATCTTTTATTTATGGACTTCTCCACTATCGAAAGGCTTGCATTCACCATCTCACTGTGCCTAAATGATTATATTATAGTTTTTTCCCTTATCATTATGATTATACAAACCAACTATACATTACATAAATCTTATAACTTTATATATATCATTCACTATCAGTTACAGATCCGTACCTATTTTCTAGTCTTCTAGACACTACTAGCCACAGAGGGACACTAGCACCAATGCTAGTGTCCAAATCCTTATTTAGTGTCTAGTACTCAAAAATCATCTAAATTTAAAACTATTAAAAACTTATGGGTCAGCCTAATTGTATTATTGAACCCTATTGTGATAAAATTTCAAAAGGTTTGGTATATATACAAGTCTAAGCCTTCTCATTATTCATCTAGTAAACATCAAGAAAGCACTTGCCAAGGATCATTCAATCAATTTTACAGCTAAATTATTATTCTTTATTCATCTTTATTTTTTATCATTCATAGGAACAATCATAAAAAGTGTATGAATGATTCAAACAACAATCCATGAGTGGTATTTATCAATTTATAAGATAGATCATTACATGCATCTACATATAACATATTACACCATTGTTCACACACACTCCCACACATATTGGAGAACTATATAAGTTTGAGGCCCTCTTTAGAGTATTGGATATGTAAAAAACACTCATTGATAGAGGGGTATTTGATGTTAGATTGACACCATGAACCCACTAACCCATATTTGAGAAATGCATCCTAAGGGTGAATAAGGATGAAGAGCTAGTGTTTGATCTACTAGCAAATATATACATCATATATTCTAGATCTAAATACAAAAGCAAAAAAGTGATAGAAAAACTATAAAAATAAAGTTGGTCGCATTACAATCCATCACATATTCTATATTAAATAGAAACATCATATAATGTATAGTAGTGTCAATGGTAGTCTCCCAAGGTCGATGGTAGTGTTGGTAGCTCCAAAAACACCATTTCTAGAATTTGATGAATGTCTCAAAATCCAAATATCACACACTTCTACCTATGCACAACTCAGATATTCCTATGCATTAAAAATCTAGTTAAGTATCATTTCACCTTGGCATTGAAATCAATATAATATCTTCTAACTTTTATACTTTTTTATATTTACCACATCTTAGTTTTTTAATTTAGAATATTCCTTTATCTGAGTTTGTAATTAATTGTATTGATAAAGAATAGTTTTATTCATCCTTGTGTATAGGATATTTTATCCCCTTAACTCTTAACAACATATATCTAAAATAGGTTAAAAATTTGGTGAACATGACCACTATGTCTTTTCTTGTACCTCCTAGCTTGCTCTAGGGGTTTCAATTTTCTAGGGTTTTTTTATTTCAATAATCTATAGATTTGAGTTTTTCAATTTCATTTGGCAACTATATTTGCATTTCTCAAATATGGAAAATGTTAACAAAGATCATTTTGAACTGAAAGATAAAGAAGCCTAAGTCAACTATTTAAATAAAAATAAATAATTGATTAATGTTTTCTTATATGTTACCCAAGAATAAATAATTAATCTTTATAATTCTAGTGCATCTACATCTAATAATGGTGAACCTTTGGACCAATTATTGCTACATCCTCCATGGGAACAATTAATACTTTAACTCAATTATTAGTTTCAATGCATACATCAACATAATTGGTGTTTTCATCCCCTTTTATGGCTTCTCAAATTTTAAATACTAATCTCAATGGGTATATAATGTAAACTCTTCTCCAAGTTATAAAAATTTTAGAAGCTAAGGTTACTAATGCTGAACAAAATGCTTTGAAATCAACTCATACTATTGATTTAAAATATGTATTACATAATCATCTAGCCTATGAGATATCCTTACACCCTTTGCCAACTATTTTTATTACTCCCAAGTTCACATTTTATGATGGAAAGGATGATCCTGAATGACATCTTTAATCTTTCTATGCAACATGCCTTGATTATGCTTCAAATGATAAAAAATTGACCAAATTATTTCCATGAATCGTAAAGGAGTATGCCTTAAGATGGTTCTATGACTTACCAATCCAATAGGTGAAAACATTTAAACCCTTCATAGATACATTTCTAACACATTTTTTCATAAATATTAATGAAAATGTGTCATATGTACAAATTACTAAGATCAAACAAGGAACCAATGAACCTATCAACAAATATGTCTTAAGGTATAAAATAATGTTAGTCAAAATGACAAATCAAATGGAAGGTAAAGATCTCAAAGACATCTTTAATCAAAATTTGGTTTCCCCATTACATGAATCTATTATTTTCAAGAAATAAAAATATTTTTATGATTTATGCCATATTTTATGAGATTAAGAAATGAAACTTATTTCTTTGAACAAGATTAAGTATGTAGCAAACACATTGACTACATCTTCTACTAATTTTCATATCAAATCAAGCTCTAAGGTAAAACCTATAGAACCTAAAAAATGAAATAACCACAATGGTTAATACATTGTCATAGAAACCTAATCACCTCAAATTATCCAATGTACCTAAGAGAAATTTTACATGAGCATCTGAGTCTCCATCTTCACTACTTAAGAATCTTGTGGAGCGTCGTCTCATATCTCTCCGTCCTATAAAGGTTGATATGAGTTTAAATCTACCAAAAGGATATGATGTTAATGCATAGTATGACTATTGCTACGGCCTTGGGCATTCTAAAAATAAATTTAATACATTAAATCATAATATCCAAAACCTTATTAATAACTAACATATTACCTTTGATGATCCTGTAAAGGATTCAGGTTCACAACCTAGTGACCATCAAAACCAAAAGATATTTAACAATACATTGTAATATCATTATAATAGATACTTGGAAGTGCAAATGGATATCATACACATAATTATCCACACCCATTAGATGGGATTATTTATACTTGTACACATATAATACCTCTTATGGTTCAAAGACCCTCTATTTCCTTTTATGGCAATGAAATCGTAGATGATGACTCAAATATTAATTTATTATTTACTTGAGCATACATTTATCATAAGACTATACATAGAATTAATATTGATAATGGTTCTAGTGATAACATATTTAGCATGGTGTTACTTACATATTTTTAATATGCACATGATGATTTATAGCCTTCAATCAAAATTGTCATATCATTCGATGGGACATCACATCACATTATTGGCGATATTAATTTACTTTTATAAGTTGGTCTAGCACATGTGGTTACTACCTCTTTAGTTATACCACATGTGGGAGTATTTTATATGTTATTGGGATGAACTTGAATACATAAACTCCATGTAGTTCCTTCCATAGTGCATGGGTGTATTAAATACATTCATACCAACAAGGTAGTCATAGTTTCCAAAATTCCATACAAACATCCATTTAAATAAGAGAAATTTATTTATAGATAGATACTTATCAAACCTACTAAGGTTAATCATATATGAGAATTAAATCAATAGGCAATCCCCTTTCCTAGGTGGCCTATATTTGAGAGACCTTTACACTAGAGATACACAGTGGATTCCACAAAATCCTCATTTGATCCTACATAGCATACCCAATTACAAAGAGAAATTAAAAATGTTATAATTAATTATAATCCAAATAAACCAAAGAAAACTCAACAATGGGTTTCACAAACCACTTCTTATGCTCTTGATTCATGACCACATACTCATATGAGGCATACATAGGGTATTGCCAACTCTCCAAATCTAGATATGACACATAAACATCCTCCTTGGTAATATCACCAATATGAATCACCATATTATGAGTATAAAACACATCATAAAAAGACATTAAATGGGATAATCGGATATCCCTTGATTTATAAATATTCTAAAACTCTAAAAAAATAAAATATTCAAGAAGATACAAAAAAATCAAATAATTCAAAAATATAAAAAAATATATACAGCATTCATATGTTTACTATCTCCTTATAACCTATGTTATTTGCTTCATGTTATTAAATAACATATAATTGAATTTACATACATGTGCATGTTCCACACATCTTTGAGTTGATACAAGAATACCATAAACACATGATATATGCACATACAAATGTTGTACCTCTCCTCCACCTAATATCATACATTGGGGGCATCTACTTCATTGATCACCATTGATATATGTTACATATAAGTTATAATCATTTCTACATTATCATGTTTGAGATTATATACTAATGCTTACACATGTCTATATCTATGTTCACATATTTTAAAATGTACTTGATATGTTATGTTACATGACATTTTCGTTTAATATGTATAAGCAAGGACTAATATTAGATACTTATATTGGTTGTTTATAATTAATATATTAACATTATCATTTCATTGAGTGTATTCCATTTCTTTATATTGTATTGATTGTGGAACATTTGAATATGTTATTTGCATGTTGGATCCTATGCCATTTTATGTTGTTTGGACATTTGAATATGTAATTTTATGTTGATTGGACATTTGAATATGTCATTTCCTTTAATTTGAGAGGAATTTAAACATGCCCCTTTTATGAGGTCTCTTTGGACCATTCATTTACAATACATTGAGTGATCTTGTGTGTGTGGTTTATTTCTTGATAAGCTTATATTGTTTCCTTCTAGACATTACCATGATGTATATCATGCATCTTAGATCTTGAAGTGAAAATTGTAAATAATAAATAAAAAAAGAGTTAGTCCTTTGTTAGTATTCAAAATATAAATAAAATCATGAAACACAACTCCCTAATCATTATTTCTTAGATTGGACAAGGTCTATGAAACAAATAAAAAATAGAAATCATAAACAAGTACACTTATACCTTCCTCATGGACTCTCATTTAAATCCAACTCGCATACATGATTGTGCCTAAATATAGGGATTGGAATATTTTTCAATGTCTTGGTATGGTCACATGGGAAACATCACTCCTTGCACTATGGATGATTTATCAAATAAAATATATATTTTGAAGGCTTGATGGTTGAAAGGTTAATAAAAATGGCAGCACATTATTATTTATTCAAGGCTTGAAAATAATGGTAAATGGCCCTTATATTTATAGGTTTTCTAGATTAACCATGGCCTTTGGGTCAAAATCAAGATGAGTGGATACAATTACATTCAATTTTAGAGAAAAATACATTTAATATTTTAGAAATAGGTTGCCTTAATGAGGCATGGCTTGCCTTAATCTTGATATTTGTTTTCATTAATGCTTAGTGCTTTCCAACTTTTAAAATTATGTCATGATGATGTCATCATTCTTGATATTTATTGAATATATGGATTTACCTAATTCTAAAATTAGCTAATTCTATGGATTTTTCTCTTAGGGAAAAGTTAGATTTTTTATTTTATTTGATTATCTAAGTAATCCTAATTGGCTTTTATGGCATTTTGAGAGTTGAATATTCACTTTATTTAATTAATTCAAAACACTACTTACAAATCAATAATTTGACTCACATAATTTAGACAAAGATGACAATTGGTTATAGAGCATTTCCTAAATCAAGATGCACCCATGCATTTTATAAATTTTACGTGACATCTATTGATGAGTTAGAGCATTCCAATGGTTTTTTGTCCAATTTGTGTGTTATTGTGAGAATCCATTCTAAATTGTAATTTCAACACATAAGTGGTAAAAATTAGATGTATACATTTTTCCCTTGTTTAAAATGGCATGACAAGATATTTAGATGAAGTAAAGGCTTTTCAAAGAATAAAAATGTTGTTTAAAATGGTCACAATTATAATAAATGATTTTATTTATTGTTTATTGAATTTACTTGAATCGTAGAAGAACGAACCTATGAAAATGCCCTAAATAATGTTTAGGAGGCCCATGAAGCCCCTCGAGAGTAGGATATAAAAAATAATTTTGATGGATGATCCCTTGAACAAAATAAAATGACACATGTTTTAGTAAAAGGGGTTGAAAATGGAGCAATTAGAACAAATTGGGATAAAAATTAGACAAAGGAGCCAAAAATAAGTCTCCTTGGAAGGAAAATGAAGCAAAATAGGGAAAAGAGGTAAAATTCAAAATTTAGTATATAAAATTAACCTCTATGGGGTGAAAACTATTCATTTTCACCCTCCCCTTATTTAAATATAGATCTTTGGTTTTATGTGCAAGAGGAGAGAATAAAATGTCTCATATCCTGTACCACATGCACCTTGGCAAGTGTATACAAGAGATCGATAACTAATAGGGAGCAAGGCATCGGTAAGTACAATTTTCATTTGTCAATTTTGTAATTAATTGAATTTGATACCCTTAGGAAACATAAAAATGGTGAACTCACCATTTTCAAAAAAATGAAAACAATGAGATCACTCGCATAAATGTAAATATCAACGACCAAATAGCAAGGTCACGGTCAATTTAGTGATATCATTGAAAAGGTTGGAAATAACCAAAATGGTGATGTCACACTTTCATGTGAAAAATCAATTCAATGGTGATAATGCCACTAAATCAATGGGATTATAATTTTGAGTGAAAAATGCACAGTGGGATCATATTTCCAATCAATGGGAATAACCTGTTAAATGATGAACTTACCTAGAAAAAGATGAGGATGCAAATTGGTTTAAATGAAATAGTGAGAATGTACTACCAATCAATGAAATGGCCGTAAAATGGCAAGATCATTGAAAAATGGAGATAAGTAGAACAAAAGGCTAAGTGGTTTATAAGAATAAAATACTAATTCCAAAATTAGAAGAAAGTGGTAATATTGATTAGCAATTAGAAATAGATAGATTAATGAAGTTATTTTTGACATGATTTATGGTATGTAGGATTGAGTGAAGGTCATGATAGCATGTCAGTAGTGGTTTTGAGTGTTAAAGTACCCTGATATAATGACTAAGGACATGGTAGAATTTTTAAAGGCTATAGAGATACTTCACATGGCATAAATGCCAGTTATTCAATCTGATAGGGCTTACTTGTCAATGCTAGTTGAGTGTTAGAATTCTAAGACATCTACTTTTCATCTTCTAACAGGTGAGGCCAAAGTGACCTTAGAGGATGTATGGAGTATTATATGACTTTTTATTTGGGGAATAAAGATTGAGTGGATGTGACATGGTTAGCTAGCTAATCTTGATCACTTGATATGCATTATAAACATTACGATTATTGGTGGTTCCATCAATATTGATTCCATAAAAGATCTAGAATTTACTGTAAATGTCATTCTTAAAGGGGGTGGTGATGGATCAACATTAATGGTATTGAAATAGGACAACTATTATCACTTTTAACACCATCATAGGTGTCAATGCCCAATGAGGTGGTGATCCTGATGGTGTTTTTTTACTGGCCTATTATTGCCTGATAAGAGTAGGTACTTTTTATAGATTGGTTTGATAGGAGTGGAATGAGATATGTTAGACTTGACCAAATGTTTTTCATGGGGATCCATGCTACTAGATCAATTGTATTATGATCTACATATGATATCCTACCAGAGTGGTCAGATTATTAGTCCAATTACATTGTTATAGGTCTAAGCATGAGAGCATATAGTCATTAAGAATCTATTTGGTCAGAGGATGCAGTGGGGAGCCCAATATCTAGTAGGATTTGGTTGGTATAAGATAGGGGATATCCTTTGAGGCCAAAAAGGAGATTTATACTATTATCATTAGGTCCTAGATGAGATGGTAGATGGGGACTTTATTTGGCATCCCTAAATTAATGTGTAGTTTGGCTAGGTGGAGGATGGATTTATCACCTGATATATGATTACACCTTACTATATCATAGGGTGACATGACTTCATAGTGGAGTAGTATAGGCATGATCGAGTTCAATGATATCCTATATTCCTACAAGATGTACATTAGGGACCACACAATTTTGCTCATGTTACCTAGGAGATGAGGGAATGGAGGATGCTTGTTCCTAGAGTAGAGGTGATTGGGAGCTACCTAGAAGTGCATCCAATAGTTTGGGAATATGTAGGAGGTAGGGAAGATGTCAATGTTTTAAACACCTATGTAGCATGATGGAATGGTTATATGCCCACACAGTTGACTTGATTCCATCTTCAATATCTATGACAACACCAGAGGAGGGTTATATAGAGATAAGGTCTAGTTTAGGGGCCTCCATATGGGTAGATATAGGGATAGGCACAAGTGCAAGTACAAGTCCTAGTGAAATAGTACCATAGGTTCCTTTATAGTATATTGCATAGCATGCAATTTATATCCCCATGTAGTAGCTTACACATTAGGTTTTATAGGCCCTGAGTGCATAGTTTGCACCCTTGGTGATATATTCAAGATCAAAGACTAAGGATAACTAGGATGGGGGTATGGAGGCAGATGGAGGATAGGGTTTGTACAAACATATGGGTTTTATTATGAGGAAACTTTTACACCCATGGCACTTAAAGATACTATAATAATAATAATTTATATATCTACTCATAAAATAAGGAAAATACATCAAATAGATATAAAAATTGTATTCCTAAATGGATTGATTTAAGAAAATGTTTGTGTGTGGTAGCCACAAGGTTTTGAGATAAAGGATAAAGAGTTTTGAGTATATAATTTGAATAAATCTATTTATGAGTTGAATCAAGATCCAAGATCTTGGTTCTCGATAATCAATATCTAATTATTTGATTAAAGCATTGTAAGAAGATACAATGAACCAAATCTTTACATACATGCATGTGGTTCTAATGTGTTTTATGTTTCTTTCTATGTAGATGACTTGATATTTACAGGTAGATCTATGGATATGCTAAATATATTTAAGGAAGCTATGAAATCATAATTTTATATGATTGATCATAGACTTATGAATTAATTTATTAGCATGGAATTCCATCAAAATAAATGTGAAATATTCATTTGTAAATCCAAATATGCCCAAGACATGTTAAAGAAGTATAATATTCAAGATTCTAACCCTATGGACACTCTAATTTTAATTATATAAAATCTAATTAGAGAAGATGGGAGTCCTTTAGCTTATTAAAATATTTTTAGAATCATGGTGAGAGGTTTGATGTATCTCATTATTACAAGACCTAATATCAATTATGGGATTTCATTAGTTCTAAATTTATGAAAAAATTATCACTTAACCATTTACAAGCAATGAAAATAATTTTAGATGTATAAGAGATACTTATAATCTTGGTATTAATTATATACCATCAAGTTAATCATCTTTGAATAGATACACAGATTTAGATTACAGATAATTTATTGATGACAAGAATTCAACTTCAAGTTATTACCTCACATTAGGAAGTGGGTTGGTTTCTTGGGGTTCAAAGAAACAAGCTAAGGTTGCATTATCCTCTACTTCAATTAAAACTATAGACCTTGCATAAGTGTAAAAATAAATATTATGGTTTATAATACTCCTATTTTATTTCATATAGGCTCAACTTAAGCCAACATAAATTATTTGTTATAACAATAGGGCAATACAATTGTCTAAGAATCTAGTTTACCATGGTAGAACCAAACATATTGAACTCAAATATCATTTTTTTAGATACTTGTTTAATGATAAACATTTTTTCATTGAGTATGTGATAATTGAAGATATATTTTATGATATTATCACAAGGATATTATATAAGTAGATTCATGGAAGACTTAAGAATATGATAAGCATTTATCATATTTACACCAAAGGGTGAGTATGATGCCAATATCAGCACTTGATTGTTGATGTTGGAATTAGTTTTATTTGTATTTTATTATTTTATGAGTATCAATTAATTTACTTGTCTTATATTTATTTCTTTTTCAAAATTGGATATTTTTAAGAACGTCTTAAAAAATAACTAGAAGTGTCAATCAGAGTCCAATTCATCGAATGTGTACTTAAAGAAGCTCAAATACTTATCCATTCATCCCCAAGAGGTGGGACACACTTCGAAGATCTGAGTTAACTAAAATTGAAGTTATTTTAGTCAATATCCTAGTTCATAAGTATTTGGAGTGCTTAGCTTGTGTGGTGTGCATGTTTATACTTATTTATTAAGTAAGACATTTTACATGATAACCATATATTATTAGTGAATCAAAATCATTCTATTGAGTATATTTTGTTTATCTTAGTATTTTTTTAGTTATCTTAATTTGTTTTAAGTTTTTAATTTATTCTTTTACTTGTCATGACTTGTCATGTAATTTATTCTTAATTAGCTTATTTTAGCCTTATTTATTAATAAATGATAGTGGAATAGTGTGGTGCCATAATTATTCTTGGAAAAAAATACATGTTTTTATCTCTTACTTTTAATTTTAAGTATTCACAAAGGAAAAATATTAATATTATGTTTTCTAATTTGAAGTTATTCAGTACATATTTTGACATCAATCACAATTATGACACTACTAGATTAACAACTAATAATTCTAGGATAGATTAGATGATATATAATTTCATTTTAAAATTATTTTAAAGTTGATTTTCACTCCCTCTATAAACTCAAAACATTTAATTCCTTTTCATATATCTCTCTTAATTGGTTTCATGTATTTCACATCCATTGTCTTTGTTTTATTTATCCCTTGACATATCTTTTTTTTTCCTGGAAAAAATGCATAACTTCATATTAATAAAATTGTGAAATTACATTCCATAGATGCATCAGCATTCTAATAGAAAAAATAAATATAAAGGGAAAACCACACAACCCACACCTAAAATGGAGGGTGGGGGGGGGGGGGACACAACAAAATCTCATTCCAAAACAATAAGAAAAGAGCCAAAAACCAAATAACAACACAACTCACAAGAAAATGAGTCATCCACCATCACCACTTGGTACCCAATGTCAAGTATAAAAAGAAAGATCTGTAAATGAGTAATAATTCATCTCAGGCCCAATAAGGGAGTAATTAGAAAAGGACAATGGAGAATACAAACACATCAAGGATGAAATGTGTAGAGTGTTTCAATCACAAAAAAGCAAGAAAAAACCAAAATAAAAAGTTATGAAACCAGACCTACCCCCACAAAGTAAAATAAGAAAGAAGAATCGATAGTGAAAAACCAATGCCTAAAAATGGAATTAAATAAATGAAATGAACACAACCTCCATCTGACCCACCAATTGATTGAATTGCGGAACAGATTTAGAAGTAGGACTTGCATAACAATAACCACTACCTAATCCTGTAATGTTAGACCAGAACTATAATCCTTCATAAATAAGAGGGTGTATATTTTAAGACATACATTATCATTATATTCATTTATGACCCATAGTGTTGGTTCCAATCCCAGCCCCTCTTTAGAAAGTGTATATGCTTCCACATTAAGTTTCATGAAGACATGTCTGAAATAAATATCCTTGAAAGTAAGAGACATATAAAAGGTAGATTTTAAAATGGGGATTAAGATCAAAGTATCCAAATTATAATCCCCCTTAATCCAATTAATAACCACCATAGAGTCCCTAAAAAACTATAAATTTGCCACACTACTCATCTCGGCAAGACTAAGGAGAAGTTTCAATGCCATTAGTTTAGAAAAATTATTAGTACCAAATCCCAACCTAGCCTTGAAATAAATGTAGTGATTTTAATTTAGATAAAATACTCCACCAACACCATAAATAATAATTACACCTTAATAGGCCCCATCAAATTATCCCCAAGAAGTAGAGTAATTAATAGGTGGGTGGACAAGACAACATTGTTTTTGGACACTCGAATAGATTTTGTAGTGTCTAAATATAAGTAAAATATAATAGAGACATTGAAAGGTGGGGATATTGTGGACTTAAAATATATAAGCATTCTGTGCAAGCCAAATACCCCAAGAAATAATCAAAGGTAATGCCTTGTAGCATTTTAGATCAGATCACTTAATCTAGTTTTCAAAGTAATCAAAAACTGAGTGTCCATGCCAAAAATCTTTTAACCCAATAGAATTTTTCAACTCCTCCCAAATCTTGATAGCATATGGACATGTGACCATAAGATGGGTCATGGTTTCCAAATCATGAAAGTAAAGTTGCATCTCCTTAGTCCATGTCAATTCCTATTTTGAAGAACTTCATAAGTGAATGCCTTATTGCATAAGGAAAACCACATGATTTTTTTTGTTTTTTAGTTGCCTTTATCTGCCATAATTTATTTTACCACCATGGTCTCTCAGCAAGAATCACATTGGGAAAATTAGAAACAAAACCAAGGTAGATAGAGTAAACCCTAAGTTTAGGGTTTAAGGACCAAGCGAACTCATCAGTCTTAGAAGAAAGTATAATATGACTCCATTATAATCTATGCACATAACCATCCCATCTCAGCTTGGCCTCCATAACAATGCCCAACATATCAACACTTTTCTATCCTTGATGTAATTGTTTAGTAAGAAATGGATATGTCACTTGGTGTAAGTGATACCCAGCCCCTCCAAAATCTCCATCAATTCTACTAGAAATATGTAATCAATACCATAGCCAACCCATGGGTCCATCCCCACTTTGACTTTGTACCTAATCCCACCTTCCATAAAATCCATTTACCAATGATAAAGAAGGATAAAATTGTAGATTTCTAATTAATAGAGGCATTATGACAAGTTTTGTTGGGGATGTGAATCTACTCTTCCATAATAAGTAGTTTGATGTATTTTTTAATAATGATTTGTTGACATAACCCATCCATGGTGAAAATCCTCCATATACTTTTAGTAGCAAGTGCCTTACCAAAAATATGTCTATCTTTTATTCCCCAACCCCTGATGTCCAAGGGATTAGTAATGGACTATCATTTGACAAGCAAAATGCCATCCTTCACTTTCCTTCCTATATAAATAAATATGAATCTTTTTTTATGGATTTTTTTAATGATATATTTAGGGATATGGTCTAATGTAAGATAGTAGATCAGAGTAGCCTCCAACATATATATAATAAGTGTAAATTTGCCTCCAATAGAGATCCAATGGTTGCACCAACAATAGATGCATTTAACAACCTTATCAATAAGCCAATTCTAGTCATGCTTCCTATAATCATTTGGTTTCATCCAAAACCCCAAATACTTAAGACCAAACTAAAAATTCTCAAAATGGTAAGGAAAAATATCAAAAATCTAATAAATTTATTAATCCCCCATACCATTAAAAGTGATGCTGGACTTTTAAGCATTAATAATCATGTTAATGGACAAATAGAATAGATATAAGGAATCCTTTATCAGATAGGTGTCCTTATGAGAGCCATCACAAAATAGCAAGACATCATCCACAAATAGTATATGTGTAAGATAAATGTCCCTGCTAACCTTAATCTCCCTAAGAGATCCCAACCTTGTACCCTCAATAAGGAGTTGACTCAGCCCTTCAACAATAAGAATAAAAAGAAGTGGGGAGAGTCAACATCCCTATCTAAACCCACGTGATGGTCTAAAAAAGGTAGAGGTAGATCCATTAATCAGAAGGGAAAAGGAGATAGAATAAAAACATCCCATAATCTAGTTAACCATTTGGAGTTGAAACCTAATATTTATCAAAATTAATCTCAAATAAATCCAATTCACTCTATCAAATGCCTTAGAGAGGTCCAATTTCAAAACAACCATTGATATATTCTTAGTCTTAATGGAATGTAGTCCTTCTTGTGCAACCCCTATAACATCATGAATCTGTCACCCATGTAAGAAACCAAATTGCTTCTTAGAGATGGATGCAGATAATAGTCCTTTTATCCAAGTGGATATGATTTTAGAAATGATTTTGTAAATACTATTACATAATGAGATAGGCCTAAAGTCATAAAAATATTCAAGATTATCATTATTGGGAATAAGAGCAATGAAGGTGGAGTTGAAAATCCCAAGAATCTTTTCCATATTTTTGGTCTCCTCTATGACCCTTAACAGGTTTTCACCAACCAAATCAAAAAAACCACTAAAACTTTTGATGGACTAGCCATCTAGCCCTAGACTCTTATCTTTTTAAAAGGTATCAATAGCCTTAACTAACTCCTCCTTGGTTACAAAAGACCTTAACCTCTCATTATCAGTGTCAGTGACAAAACTTAGAAAAATAGTAACTATCTTGACAATTTTTGTAATGTTCACCTGAGCTGGATCCTAATATAACTGGTGAACATGAGAAACTTCAATATCAAAAATATCATTGAAATACCTCACAATAGAACCATTATATTTGGGCATTTCCCAAATAGTGTTCTTGTTTACATAGTTCTTAGCAAAGTTTTGGAAGTATTTTGTATTTTCCTCACCATTTTCCAACCAAAGAGCCTTGCTTTTGAGTCTTCATTATGCTTCAATATCAGTGAGAATTTGTCTCAAATTTTCCTCTAATGATTTGAACCTATCTTGGAAACCTCATCAAATTCTTGATCAAGATCCTAACCATATAAATAAATAATATGATTTTCCAACAATGATATTTCCAAATCAGCTTCCATACATTTTTTGATAGCCCATGAAGTAGTTGCAAGTTTCACTCTTTTAAGGTTAGAGTAAAATTTTAGGCTTGTTGATTAAGTTGATTGAGGATCGAAGGCAACCTACTCCTTTTAAACCATATTAGTGAAATCCTAATTCTTTAGCCAGTAATGATTGAATGTAAATGGACTTGGTGGCTTTTGATTCCCTCCTTCAGTATGCAACAATATAGGTGAATGATCAGAATCACCACTAGTAGTAACCTAGGATCTAATATTATCATAGCCCATCAAAAGTGGATGTGATACTAAGAATCTATCAAGATTCTTAGCCACACTATGTATTCTAATTATCATAGTCTACCAAGTAGGAACCAATTTAACTGGTTCTAGGCCCACTAGATTTGAATCCTCAATTTTTTTTAAAAATTAATCAGCCAAAGGATCTACTCTCCTAGCTTCACCCTAAACCTCTGCATGTTTGGTGGTGAGATTAATATCACCCCCAACAATAAGATTCATATTAGATAGAAATTATTGTTAAAAAAATCCCAATAAGCTAATCTCTCCACATAGGGGTTGTAGATATTCAAGACATATAAGGATTTCCCAATCTCCATAGAGTGTATTTCTATCCCAATACCAGAATGAAAGACAAAAGAATTTTCGAGCCTCAGGGTCATACTTCTCTAGCCTAAAATTAATCCACCAGCACTACCTATGGAGTCAATAACTAAAAAGGACCAATCCTTAAAATTTTTGAAATGCCTTCAATGACTTTACTGCCTTCTCCCTTGGTGTCCTATAATAAAATCATATCCAGTTTATACAAATGTATTAGATGATTCAAACCCATTATTTTTAGGTACTACCCAACCCTTGAATATTTAGAGAAATAATCAACATATTAACCAATATTTGAGGTTATCCCCACTCCAAGGGCCCCTATTATAGTTTTTTGTAATCCTTGTTTAATTTCTCAATTTGCTATGTTCTTGGCCTATGTGAGCTTGGAAGGAAGACCATCTTGAGATCAAGAGCATGAAAGGTTCTTGAGAATCCCTAAAACACCTTAAATATGATTTGTGTTATAATTAGAAACATCCTTATATGACCTCAAATTATAATGCGAGTGGATAAGGTTCAAAAGGGACTTTGTAAGGATCGAATCAAAAGAAATTATCTTGTGTCAACTATTTTTTATTAACTTGACTAAATAAGTAGACTCACCTAGAGTTTAAATTCACCCTAAGTGTTTATGTGGACTCTCCATCTCACCCTTGTGTGATGGCAATGTCCCAAAAGGAATAGAGTTTACCATAAATCTTGCCTTCTATTAATGTGTCAAGGGGCTCTTTTCAATTTTTTCCAAATCAAGAGCTACAGTTTCCTCTATCAAATTAAATGTTGACCTGGTAGAAAAAACTTAAAAAAGAGGGAATTCATTAATATTTGGATCTAGTAGCATCGCATCCCAATTTTCAACCTTCAGAATCTTATTCATCCTTGATCCACAAGTGCGTGAGCCATTCAAAATCAATGAGATATCCTCACCCATAAGATAATTTACAAGACCTTTCATAGAAGTTTGTTGAGCACCCAGGTGGAATTCATCCATACCCTTAGTCAGGGATATATTCCTATTTGTTTCATGTTGTGAAGGTGTCAGATCTCATCATTTCTAGCATATTTATCACATTCTTCCTGATAATTTGGACAATGTTTCTTTCTCCATTCTTTGGAAGAGAAACCATGAGAACATTCATTAGAAGGATGACCATACTCATGGCACCTAACACATCTAAATGGCACTCTCACATAATCTAGTGTTTGAGTATGAATCTAAGAGCCAAATTCCAAAACAATACTCTCCTATAATCCATCTAAAAAATTAATGTCAACCAATATTTTGTCCACCATTCCAGAGGTATCTTTGAGGAAACTACTATCCACCTCAAGTAAAGTACCAATGTTGTCTCCAGTGGCTTTAAATACTTCCTAATTCCAAAATTCTAGTGGTAGACCTTTTAATTTAACCCATATTAGCTAAGTTATGGGTTTCTCCAATCGAGGATCAAAAACTAATGTCCACCTCTTTAAATAAAGTTTTGTTATACCCCAAACCATATATGTTTTAATATGAGAGTAACATTGTGATTGGATTTGAAAATAAAATCCAGCTAACCTCTAACTAGGATATGTGAAATAGGAGAGTATCCTAGAATGGGGGTCCAAAATTGGTTTATCCATTAGTCTAAATTGTAAGCCAAACTTCTCCTCCTAAAGAAACACCCAATTAAAATAATATTTGTCATCTCAATAACATGTTCCATCTTGACATCATCACCAAGTACCAATTGAACTAGTTTCCCCCTTAGTTTAATGCATCTTTTGCCTTTCATACCAATGGACTTTAGTGGAGGATCTTGATTCCTAACCATCTTTGAAGTATGTCTAGAGTGTCTAGCAGAGTGCCTAATCTGTGTTTGTTGGTGCAAATCTCCTACCATACAATTAGGATTGTTAATGATGATGAAGAGAAACTGAGATGTTCAAGTTCTTGAGTAATTAAGTCTCTTTTGTCTAAAGAAAAATCCATAGGTAGTCTGTAATTAGTGAAACCCCCTTCTAATTCCAAGTTCTAAAGAGGTTTAGTTATCCCCTGAGAAGACATAAATCTAACACCATGGCTATCCACATAGTCTTGCAAGTGTATATTAGGTTCATGATAAAGAATGTGGTCCCCATTTATAGCATTGGGTGAGATAGATCCAATCCTATAGGTTAGTGTGTTTCCCTAAAACCATTAGAGAAGATGGACCTCCCAGCATATGGATCTATCAAATAGTCCTCTAATTCTTGGTCTTTATCAATTATGTCTTGTTCCATATTGTAGCATAATAGCCTCAAGAATTGAGGAGGTCAATAGAAGATAAAGTAAAAACAAAAATCCAAATAGACTAATAGCATCCAACCTCAACATTAATCTCAATAGACTCCATGTGCCTATCCACTAGGATTTCACCCTCTACTCCCTACATAAACCAAGAAGACACTAAGAAGGAATGGAAAGGTGAAACTCTTGTAGTCCCTACACCCAAGTTTAATGTCTTGAATATGGTCACAAATACATGTACCAATTCTCTTTATAATAATGAGTCAACATGAGGATATGGTCCCATTAATGAAATGGATTCATTGATCCAAAATAGTGTAAGAGATATAGATGTATTTTATCAAGTAGTTTCTATACATCCAAAATACATAAAAAAACTAAGGGAATATTAAGACTGCTGACCAATCCCCATTGGATGCATAGATGAATTACCCTCCACGCATATCCTAAAATCTTGGATACACCTATGGTACCTTGGTAAGTATGAAGATTTTAGAAAAAATCCAAATTTTGTTAAAAAATGAATGTTCTCAATCCAATGTTGCAAAATCAATATGTTCACCATTATTAGAAGTTGTTGGTGTACTCTTTGCTTTATGCATAGATCTTGTCTGCCATCACCCTACACCCTCCCTTAAAATATCTTAATCACATGGAAAAATAATTTAATTTTTAATCCTCTATGTCAATCATCTTCTTATAATATATTTTTCATATTTCATCTCATTTATTTTTAGAACAATTTGCAAGACACTTCTTTTAGTCTATCAGCATTTACATTTCACCTCCTTCATGTAATTGCTAGTAGTAACTCAATAAGAAAAAAAATATATATATACATATAAAATGTAAGTCTATAAACAAATTATAACATTTTATATACATATAAATATTAAGTATAAAGTATGTACATGTATCTAAAATATACCATAAAGACATACTAAATGGTCCATATAGGCATAAAAAATAAGCTATATAGGCATAAAAAATGGGCCATATAGGCATACAAAATTTACTATATCTATCCCTAATATCAAAACTAGCTCTTCTCTTGCTTACTCCCTTGATATAAATTTCCCATCTTCACCCTAGATGTATAACTAGGAGTGTTGGATATTTGAGTACAATAAAAGAACTTCCTCTCATCTATTTGTGCCTACAAGCATGACAAATTAAGATATTATTTCTAAAAATAAGACAATTATAACTATTTTATAATTTATGAAAAATATTCATACTTCAATCAAAACATATTTATCTTCTCTTTCTTGGCATCTTCACTCATCTCGTGTCAAGGACACCTCTTAGGATATGTCAACATTTCCTTGCAGCCATAAATAATATAATTAATTATTATCAATATATAATACATATCACATAAATGGATGTCTAAAATGATGGTCAACATATTAAGTGGTGTTTTAAGTTCTATAAGATCTAAATGTGTACCTATGACATTACAATAGTAATAGTTTGTAAGATCCAATGTAGTTTAGGTAGTGATGATAAGTTTTGAAGGATCAAATGTAATTGAAATAACCTTAGAAAATGGTTGTGATTATACAACATAAAACAAGAAAAATAATGTATTGAAATGATGTGTAATAAATCATATAGTTTTTTTATTACACTAATTTGTTCATCAAAAATTGATTTGAAAATTAAGTCTTCTTGCATTGATTTGATCATCAAAAATTATGTAGAGACTTGTGTATGCCTTATTTAATTTGTAAACCATAGATTTGTACCAAAAAGAGATAAATAGATGTGAAGGATGAAAAATGGGTTAGAAATTGTAATTGTTCTAGACCTCAACACCCCACTATGTTGAGTGTTTCCTACATACCAATAATTTGAAGAGGGATCAAACCTCTATGTAGTTTTCCCACCTAAGTGATTTATGTAATTGGGCTCCTTTGAATATATGAATAAATATATAATTAGCTCGAATAATTGATCATGATTAGCTAGAGTTGTCTAAAATTAAATTAAAAGTTGGCTCATGATAACTTGAACAATTTGGAAACTGATTTGGGAAGAATAGGGAACTTTTATTCATGTCCCTTTAGGAATGGTGTTATTTTTTTGGTCTGAGTTAGAGAATACAGATGCATAAAGGTATATAGGGTCTTCTTATAGTGATATAGGGTCTTCTTTTGTTATTAGGATATGTTAAATTAGTGAAATGAGTGTCAATTAAATGTACATGTCAATTAATGGTAAAAAGGGATAAAAATAAGAATAATCAAGTATTCATGACCAAATTTAAGTTATTACATTCGACCCCTTTAGTATATAAATTAAATCAATATATTAAAGGAAAGTGATACCTTAGTGTGATGACCAAATTTATCTTTGAGATGCATACTTCAATCATGCAAGGCATTATTTAGTTTGGCAAACCCTATAAAAATACATAAAGTAGTTATTTTGTTCTTTTGAAAAATTGAATTTGAACATTTAAAACTTTTATTGAACTTTGACAATTGTAATTTTAAATGAAATTTTCTCAATTGAAAATTACTTATATTTGAGAACTAAAAATTGAAATGAGAGTATGGAATAAAAACACCTATATGTGTGAAATCCATGTTGATTTTTGTGAATTTACTTGGTGATGATTCTTCCTTGAATAATTAGAGAATTTGTGGCTCTCATGAATCACTTGGAGAATATGGTTCCTTGGTTGAACCATTTGAGAATTGTGGATGATCAAACCCTAACTTGAATTTTCGCTTTTAAAGTGAAAATATTACTCATTGAATAATGTTGAAACTTGATTACTTTTATCTATCTTTGTTACCCAAAGATGTAAATGGGATGAATCCTAATGGATTCACACATAATGTTGTAGTGTTTAGTGAACCCAAGCCATACGCTATGAAACTAAAATGAACCAACCATTACATATGGTTTATGGATTCAATTATAAAATCTTGGTATATCCCAATGTTTGAAAACATGATCACAAGAGAATGGCATACACCCATGATCCTACCATGTTCATAGCTATAAAATGTGGATTAAAAATATATCATTCCCCCATTGTAATTGTAAAATTCAAAATTGTATGTGAATGCTTCTTGAAACTGAAAATAGGAATGCATATGCAATGGCATATACCCCCATAATATGTGTTAATAACTAAATTTTCAACTTGATACTTTGAAACTAATATTTTTAAACTTTGAAATTGTGATTTATCTCTAAAATGGCTTATCCCATGCATGTGAATCCCATTAATATGTCCCTCTTTTGAGGTGAGGTAATTTTATTCTAAAAATTCACTCATCTCAAAATAAAAGTTAACGTAAAACATATGTATTAAGATTTTATCACTAAAAAATCGTAGCATATGTAAAATCATTAGCATAGTAAGATTTGAATTTTACATAGAAATTAAGAGACAAGGCCTATATAATGTATCATTGAAGCTCATGCAATTAGAATGTTAGTATGTTAATATGTTAGGAGTGCATGATATGATAATGGTACTTATAAAACTCATTAATCTCAACAAGCACACACACAACAAACACAAATGATTAAAAAAATAGAATCTAATGGTCAAGGACCAAAATCAAAGATATATTTAAATGTCCTAGATAACATGCACATAGACATCAGGAATGTCACAAATAAGGGAGATGTTAAATTTTCACACATAAATAGAGCCAAGCTCCAAAGCAAAGACATGTTCAAGTGTCATATACCACACATAGGTTCAAGGTCAAAATCAAGGATATGTTCACATGTTTCACACCACACAAGATCTCATAGAGATGCATCAAGAAAATAATGTCACACAAGGGCCAACGGCCAACACAATAGAAAAGTAAAGTTTTAATATATTATGTACAAGTAAGTAACATCAATGGAACATATAATTAGAAAAGGTAGTCTAAGTTATGCATATGTTATGTAATTGTTGTCTCCAAATCTTGCACCCTAGAAGAGGGTGTTCAAGCCTCTTTCAGATTTGGGTAATGTTGGAACGCTTCTATGCATGTGGGTATACCTATAGGGGAAATGGACCTCTAGATTGAAAGGGCTCACTTCTTATATTTATTCTTCAAGATAATCTCTATTTAAACCAGTTGATTGAAAGGAAAAGGGTTAGATTTTTCATGAAATAAACCTATTTTAAGAATGGTGATGCACCGAAGATTGTCCTCCACATGAATGCCAAAACTTAGTGCATGATACACTAGAATACACAGACCGTTCTTAAGCTAAAAAAATTATTTCAACACAGAGTTGAGATGTGTAAAATGACACAAGGCAAATGAACTGAAAGGCAAACCTTGTACATTTCAAAATAGTAATACACATGCACAAATTCAATACACTTAGACACACACTATATGACAAGTTAGATCTAAAAATCCTATTCAAGCATGAGGGACAAATGACAAAAAGATGAAAACCATCACTTGGTGTCATTATACGTCTCTTATACACTCAAAAAATTTCTCTAAACTTGAATAAAATAGACTAGTACTAATGCTTAAAGGTAGGATGTGAAATCATTCTAGCAGGGCTTCTCCATACACTGTGTGGATGCCTTTTCACTAGCTAAGGGGATATATATATCAAAAGGAAGAGAGAGAGAGAGAGAGAGAGAGAGAGAGAGAGAGAGAGAGAGAGAGAGAGAGAGAGAGAGAGAGAGAGAGAGAGAGAGAGAGAGAGAGAGAGAGAGAGAGAGAGAGAGAGAGAGAGAGAGAGAGAGAGAGGAAATCCTTTTATGCTAAGGAGAGGAATCAATTTGTTTTAAGTCACTATCTTTAGTTGTAACCATCTTTAAAAAGGATTCTTGATTGAGCCATTTGGTTGATCCATGTCATCAAAAGTTGTTACATATTTGGTCTTGCTCTCTCACAGATGCTTTTCCAATATTTGCATCAATAGAATGAGGGTATTCTTGGATGAGTCATGGCATCAAAATGGTTGTTATAAGGGAGTCCACCTATTTCAAATTTGTCTTTTTCATTATGTTTAGCTTTGTCCTTCTTCTTTGATTGGTCCTTAAAGAATGCCTCGAATATTAATTGATCAATAGTGATATGGGCTCTTTCATTCTTTTGAAAAATGAAGGATGTAAGCCTTTGGATCAAGTTTTATAAGTTGAGTAGTCCCAAAAGCCTAATTTGCACTTTGTAGTGTAATTTGGGTTTTTGTGACTACTTAAATTATAAAGTCTTTATAAGTTAAGTCCTTGGAGAATCTTGATTTACATTATGCAAATTAATTTGGGTTCTTTAAGCTCACTTAATTTGGAGTCTTCAAGATGGATTACTTAAAGCTTTTGGAACTCATCTACTTTAAACTTGTTGAGCCTTAAGTCTTTGGGATTTTCAAACCCAATCACTTCCTAATGGTTATTTGCTAAGGTGCAAGTTTGGCATTCATCTACCCATCATTCCACTTGGACATTTCCTTCAGGCACTCTTTTTAAACAATTCACGTAGGTACTTTTCCCAAAATAATTCACGTGAGAATTTTCATTGGATAGTTTCCTTGAAATATTTTTCCCAGGGGTACTCTCCCCTTTGAATGGTCCATGTCTTTTTAGGCCTTTGGAGTATGGCTTGTTGAGAGAATTATTGCAAACAAAAAGTCCACAATAATTCCTTTAGACCTCTTAAAAAGGTCACTTCCTTTGGAATGATCCCTTTGGGTTTTTTGAAGTGTCCTTTATAAATTTTCCAAAGGGCATTTTGGAGAGAAAGTATTCTTCAGAAAAGTTCGAAAGGGCACTTTGGAAGGAATGTGTCCCTTCAAAAATATTTTGAAGGGCACTTTGGAGAGAAAGTGTCCTTCAAAAAAGTTATAAAGGGCACTTTGGAGAGAAAGTGTCCCTTAAAAAAAGTTCTAAAGAGCACTTTAGGGAGAGAAAGTGTCCCTTTGGAAAAGTTTCAAAGAGCACTTTGAAGAGACAGTGTCCCTCTGGAAAAGTTTTGAAGGGCACTTTGGAGAGAGAAAGTGTCCCTTCAGAACTTTTTTGAAGGGCACTTTAAAGATAGAGAGACCCTTTGGAAAAAGTTTGGGAAGGGAAACTTTTTGGAAAAGACCAAGGAAGATAATTCTTTTAGACTTTTTGTTCGAGACAAAAAATTTGAAAGAATTCCTTTGAAGAAGACAAGGAGAGAATTTGTTTGGACTTTTTGTTTGAGATAAAAGTCTGAGACAAGAAACCTAAAAGAATTCAAACTTTGAGAAAAAGATTAAAAGAACACTTGAAAAGGCTAAATAAAAGCTCTAAAGCAAAGAAAAAAAAAACTAGTCTTTACAAATGAGTTAAAATAGACAAGTGGACGTCAAACTTAGCCAAAGGAAGATGTAAAACAAGGTATGAAATTTGGCTAACATTCTTGGTGATTCTGAGGGGAGGCATGCCTGTTATACCAAAGACCAGTCACCTAAATCCTTCCATTGGGTATGGATTCATGCATAAGGCATTCAAAAGGACTTGAACAAGCTTCTTGGCTAAAAACACAAAATGGATGATCAAATGCACAAATGTAAAGACATACACCAACACAAAGAAGGAAAAACACTTGTGCTACAAATAACTTAGGGAACACAATAGCAAACCAAAAGGAAACACATATCTAAACTGGTATTTACAAAAGGATAAGTAAGGATTAATAGCATAATTTCAAGTGTATCCCATTCATAGGGATAGACAACTCTTCTTTATTCATCTTGGATTGCTGAAAAGAGTTTCTTTGCTTGCACTTGATAATGATGTAAGGGCCTTTCCAAAAAGTGTCAAACTTTTTATGTCTACCTAGATTTTCTCTATCTTCATCTCATTTCAAGACCAAGTTACCCTCTTTAAATAATTTTGCACTTTTTATTTTGTCAAAGGACTTCTTCATGAGTACTTGATGGTGTTCCATAGCCTTGTGTGCATCATCCCTTGCATCTTGAAGCTACATTAGTTATATCAACCTACCTTCTATTAGAATGTTTTTAAGTAATTCCAGTTATTTTGCAAGTTTTAGGGCAAGGAGTTATTGGGATATGGATAACCTATATTCTCTCCCATAAACAAGTACAAAGGGAGAGTTACCAATTGATTTCTTAGGAGTAATCATGTTTGCCCACAAAGATACTTTCAAATTGATGTGCCATGCTCTTTAATTGTTTTCCAATGTTCTCTTAATGATCTTGATGAGTTTCTTATTGGTAGACTCAACCAATCCATTACCTTGAGGGTAATAATTAGATGAGGTACTCAAGTGAACTCCATTCCTACTTTCCCAATCAAAAGTTTTGGCACTTATGAAAGTAAGTGCATTATCAAAAATGATGACATGAGAAACTCCAAACCTTATTATAATGCTCTCATAAAACTCCAAGATAGCATTTTCATTTACCTCCTTCAATGCAACAACATCTACCCACCTTTTGAATTAGTCAGTAGCAGTCAATATCCATTTGTGTCTAGTACTTGATGGAGGGTTAATCATACCAATGAAATCAAGGCCCCATTACATGAAAATTTGGTCCACTTGGATGGGATTCAATGAAAGGGTTACAAGTTTCTATTTGACTACAAAGAAGGCACATTGAGGACACACCTTAGCCCAATGATAACAGTCCTTAAAAAGACTAGGATACTAGTAACCAACCCTCATTATCTTTGTAGTTCTAGTTCTAGGAGAGAAATGACCTCCATCCATATCATTGTGAAAACTTTCCAGTAGCATGTCAAATTGACCACTGTTAACACACCTCAATAACACACCATTTGTGTCCTTTATAAAAATAACATTATCAACAAGGTAATAGGGAATGGTCTACAATCTAAAGTATCTCCTTTGAGACTTGTTCAAACCATTGGGACACTCACCATTTTGAAGAAAATTGATGATGTCTTATGTCCAAGTCCAAATTGGTATGTGATCAATTAGTTGGTGGTGAAGTTGGTTGATCAAGACCTCCTCTTTTGGCTCTTACAGATCTAAAGCTAAATGCCTACATAATCTTTGTCCTCTCACCAAGTTTGTTAGTGTGATGTCCACATCATACTCCATCACTTTTGTGATCTATCCAGCTCTCTTTTCATTGAGGTCCTTGCTTAGGATAACTCTTTGGTGCTAGGATGAGAAACCATGACATGTATCTTATTGTTTGAGACCATGTGCCTAAATTTTTTCAATCCCCTTATCATTATCAAAGCCTACTTCTCAACAAATGTATATTTGACCTCATAATCCTCCAATCCTTGGCTGAAGAATGTAATTGGTTGCTCTACCTCTTCATCATTCTTTTGCATGAGCATAGTTGAGATTGTATCAAGGTTAGCAAAGGTATAGAGTATGAAAACCTTGAAAAAGTTTGGGTTCAAGAGAGTAGGATATTTTGCAATTTCTTACTTGATTGTCTCAAAACTGCTCTTTCCCTCCATTGTCCAAGTAAAAACTTGGTTCTTTTTTAGCATGGTTGTGATAGGCTTTACCACAATTGTAAAGTCTATAATAAACCTTCTGAAAAAGTTTATTTTCTCTAAGAAGCTTTATAGTCCCTTCTTGTGTTGAGGCAAGGATAAGCCTAGGATAGACTCAATCCTTTCGAGGTCAATAGAGAAGCCTTCTTCTGAAATAATGTGCCCCAAAAGTTTACCTTCATGAACAACAAAGACACTTTTTTAGATTAATGTATATGCCATACTCCTTGCATTTATCAAACACTTGCCTTAGATGTTTCATATGATTAGCAACATATTTTGAAAAAATAGTTACATCATCTAGGTACACAAGTATAAAATTTTGATCAAACCTTTAAAATCCATGTCTATTACTCTTTGAAAAGTGGCTCTAGAATTGGACAAACTAAAAGGCATCTTCTTATAGGCAAAGATTCCCCACTTTGTAGTGAAGTCTGTCTTGAACTAATCCTCCTCATTTACCAATATTTAGTTGTAGCTTTAATTACTATCAAGAACAGAGAAGCGTTGGGAACCTAAAAAAACTTGTAGAATTTGCTCCATGGAGGGTAGTGGATAATGATCTTTGAGAGACACTCTATTAATATCTCAAAAATACACATAATGTCTGATCTCTCCATTCTTCTTTCAGATAGGTACAAGATTAGCCACCCAAGTTGAGTGTCTGATAGGAAAGATAATCTTAGACTCAATCAGCTTGGTTAGTTCTTTCTTCATGAGTTCTTCTATCTTGGGATTGATAGGCCTTTGTTTTTCCTTGACCAATTTAGCTTTTGGTTCTAACTTGATGGTATGATGAGCTAGACTTAGATTAAACCCTTTTAAGTCTTTATACTCCCAAGAAAAGATGTCATGAAACTCTTTATAGATTTTAATAAAATCCTACCTTTTAGGTTGAGAACATACCGTGTCAATTTTCAAAAGTCTATCCTTGAAAATCCAGACTCTTTCATAGTTCTCTTCCTTTGTTGGCATGCTTACTCCTTTCTTCTTCTAATCATCTTCATTGAAAACACTCTCTAAGGTAAGCATCCCCTTAGGTATCTTATTTGTCTTTAGATGAATGATTTGCTCTTCATATTGATCATGTAGTCTCTTTTGGTTTCTTGAGAGAAGCCTACCTCATTTTGTAAGAAGTGTGCAATGTGTTCATCACTTTTAAACACCTACAGTGACAATTCATTATCTAGAATAGAGGGCCTCACAATAATATTTATATGGGATTGATCTTTCTCTTATCCCACATCAGAGCTATATCAAATCATGCCCCTATGGTAGCCAATTTGTCAACATGTTTATTAGAATCCCTTAGTATGGGTTGTATGTTGAAGGCATCAAAGGCTTCAAGTAGGTCTCATACCCTATGCTTTTAAGATTTAATCAAGGGATTCTTGGCTATAGCCTAATTTATTACTTGGTGGATGACCAGCTCACTATCTCTATAAACCTTTAAACTCTTGATTCCTCTCTTGTTTTCCCATTGGAGACCATGGACTAGGCCTTCATATTCTACCACATTGCAAGTGTAGCTAAAGTAGATTCTATATGAGGATTAATAATGATTTTTTGATGGAGAAAATAACATAATGCCAATTTTTGCACTTACTTTACTTTTTAAACCATCAAAAAATATCTCCCATATGCCATCAAGTTCATGATCTTCATTAGTGAGTAAATTAATGGAAACATATTTCTCATGCATACAATAAACTCCTAAATTGGTCTCTTCTATGAATGTATATGCATAAAATCAATGTGTTTCAGTGTTGTACTTATCAATAAAAAGATCAAAAATACCTTCAAGGGGAGAGGATGCTTCTCCAGTCATGACACCTTCTTCTTCTTTATTGATTAGACAATTCTAACTTGAATTTGGTTCCATATATGGCTTGATATAAAAACTTACTAGGGGATAAATTTTTATAGTCACCTTGGTCCCATATCTTATTTTAAAAGATAGAAAATACCAATCAGTAGAAAGGTACCCTCCTATCTTAAATGTGAAATCTCTTGACAAGCAAATAACAAAATGGGTTGGAAGGTCTACCACCACTACGTCCTATATAATTAGAAAACTTAGGCAATCATGTAGAAAGACCTTTAGACATTTTACCAGCCCCACTATCATAGTTGGATTCCCATCAAGATGCAATACAACCTTGCTATGTGGCTCATATTTTAATTTCAGCTTGTCAGCTACCACTTTAGTCATAACAGTGGTACTTGCTCCACTATCCATAATGTAATTATGGACCATCTTGTCTCCCACAATGATGGTGAGATAGAAGGGTGAAGGATTTTCAGACTTGGTGGAGGGATCTAAGACATATCTTGGATCATTGGTAAGGTCTACACCATTGTACTTTGAAGTTTGAGGGGCTACATGAATGTTTTCAAGCTATTTTTGTAACAACTCCTTTTGACCAGGCATATGTAAGACTTCCCAAAGCGATATGCTTGTCTTGGAATTCTTCAAAGAATCAATAATTTTTAGACATGGAGCATTCACTTTTTCTTGGACATTTAAAGGTAGAAAATAATCTTGAACCTATTATGTTGTAAGTTTGACAATATTACTTGTATTCTGATTTTGTTGAGGAGCATGACTTATAGCAAGAACTACATTAGGAGTCACACCTTGTGGCCTTAAAGAGGCATCACTTAGAGTCACATGTACTTTTGGAACATCTCCTAGATATCTCTTTTTGGCTCTTGTTTTGGCTAAAATTGACATGTTTTTATTCAACATGTAATCATCTTTCACTTGAAAGTTCATCATACCTATGCTTTGGCTACTCCCCTCTCCACAATCATACCTTTGCACGAGGTTCTCTTTTTCTAATATTACATAAGGAGTAGATTATTCTTGTGCCATCAAAGCTTAACTGTCTTCCTATTATCAAACATGAATTAACCTTGAGGCTTCCCTCATTGGTCTAAATGATCCTCTCCTTAGACCAGATTAGCATGTACTAAAACAACCACCTTAAGAGGAGTGGTATTGGGATTATAGGCATTGGGTTGCCTATTGAAACCTTGCTGACCCTGTCCTCTCCCTTGGTAATTGTATTTGGGTAGAGATCTATATCCTTGTTAAGGATAATATTATGGATTAGGAAGAACACTTGCTTGGAACTGAGCTTTCTTGAGCTGAGCTCATAATGACTAAATTTCCTCATCTTTATCCACAACACTATCCACTTTCTTGGGGAAAGATCTTGGCTTGACATTAGCATTAATAATTTGAGCTATGCTTGGAGCTTCAACTAAACTATGGGTAACAATGGCATGAAAACTCTTGGAGGTAGCTTTCTAACCTATATCAAGCTATTCTAAGCTTCAATGGCTATCTCATATGCATCAGGTAGAGTAGATCCTCCCATAGATTATAATATCACTACTACATCATTACCAATACCTTTGAGATAGGCGGGGAACACAAATCTTAGAGGAGGTCTCATAACATGTGGTAACCTATGCCATGTCCTTTGAAATCTATCATTGAAATCCCCCATTGATTCATTAGGACCTCTCTTCATTACGTTTAATTGATAGATTAGTGAGGCATGGTCACTCTTATTTTTGAATCTTGTTACCAATAACTCTCCAAAGCCATCCTAACTTGTAATGCAACCCCCTTCCAATGTTCTTACTAGTCAAGTTCCTTGCCTTTTAGAGATATGGCAAGCAACCTAATGGCTATATTGGCTCAGGTGACATTGTGAAAGTTGTAAAATTTTGAGATGTCCCTAATATATTCATATGGGGTAATAGAACCTTCACCATTGAAACTAAGGAAATTCTTGGTAGTGTTTGGAGGGATAGGGTCATATGCAGGAAGGTCAATTAGATTTTGTGTTAAAGGATATAAAAGGCTATTGTCTATCCATTTCTCTTCTTTCATCTTGATCTTATACTTTTTTAGTCTCCTCAACTTCTTTTTCTTCTCCAAAACCTCTTTGCCCAGGATCTCTAAGTGGAAAGAAAGGTTTAGGGCATTGCTCTTCAAGAAGAATTTCAACTAAAAGGGTTTGGTAAAAAAATCCTAGATGACCTAGTAAGGACCATGAAGTAAAACATGGAAAACTTGATCTACAACTAGGGATTCTTACCTAGTGGAGTCACCAAATGTTGACTTAAGAGTACAAACTCACGTTTGTCAAGACCAGCATTCACCTTGACATGTAAATAACTAGGAATTGGGGTCCCTCAAGTGTGTCATAATTTTTATCTCCAAATATTTCATCCTAGAAGAGGGTGTTCAAGCCTCTTTAAAATTTGAGTAATGTTGGAACAATTCCAGGCATGTGGGTATACCTATAGGGGAAATGGACCTCTAGACTGAAAGGGCTAGCTCCCTGCATTTATTCTACAAGAAAATTTCTATTTAGACTAGTTGATTGAAAGGAAAAGAGTTAGAGTTTACATGAAATAAACCTATTCTAAGAATGGTGATGCACCAAAGATTGTCCTCCACATGAATGTCAAAACCTAGTGCATGATACAGTAGAATACATAGACCATTCTCAAGATTGAAAAAATCTAACACAAGTATTTCAACACAGAGGTGAGATGTGTAAAATGACACAAGGAAAATAAATTGAATTTTTTAAAATAATAGTACACATGCAAAAATTCAATACACTTAGACACACATTGTATGACCAGTTAGATCAAAAAATCCCATTTAGGCATGAGGGAAAAAGGATAAAAGGATGAAAACCATCACTTTTTGTCACTATACGTCTCTTACACACTCAAAAAATTGATCCAAACTTGAAGAAAATAAACTAGTACTAATTCTTAAAGGCAGGATGTGAAATCATTATACCAAGGATTCTCCATATGTTATGTGGAAGCCTTTTCACTAGCTAAGGTGTTGTATATATAGCAAGAAGGAAGAGAGAGAGGAAAGCCTTTTGCACCAAGGAGAGGAATCAATTTGTTTTAAGTCACCATCTTTAGTTGTAACTATCTTTACAAAGGATGCTTACTCATGCCATTTGGTTGATCTATGTCATCACAAGTTGTTACACATTCATTCATAATCTCTCAAAGATGCTTTTCCAACATTTACATCAATAGAATGAGGATATTCTTGGCTGAGTCATGGCATCAAAATGATTGTTACAAGTGAGGCCACCTGTTGTAGATTTATCTCTTTCATTTTTTTTGGCTTTTTCCTTCTTCTTTGATTGGTCCTCAAGGAATGACTCAGATCCTGATGGATCAATGGTGATATGGGCTCTCTCATTGTTTTGATGGATGAAGGATGTGATCCTTTGGATCAAGTTTTATAAGTTGATTAGTCCTAAAAACTTGATTTACACTTCATAGTTTAATTCAAGTTTTTGTGACTACTTAACTTATAAAGTATTTATAAGTTAAGTCCTTGGAGAATCTTGATTTACATTATGTTGATTAATTTGGGTTCTTCAAGCTCACTTATTTTGGATTCTTCAAGATTCATTACTTTAGACTTTTGGAGCTTATCTTACTTCAAACTTTCTGAGCCTTAAGTCTTCAATATTTTCAAACCCGATCACTTCCCAATGGCTATTTGTTGAGGTAGAAGTTTGATGTTCATCCACCCATCATTCCACTTGGACATTTCATTTGAGCACCCTTCTTGAACAATTCATGTGGGTAATTTCCCCTAAATAATTATTGTGGTCATTTTCATTGGACACTTTCCTCGAAATATTTTCCCTGGGTGTGCTCTCCCCTTTGAATGGTCCATGTCTTTCTGGGCCTTTTGATATGGCTTGTCAGAAGGATTGTTGCAGACAAAAAGTCCATAACAATTCCTTTAGACCTCTTGAAAATTTCACTTCCTTTGGAATGATCCCTTTGGGATTTTCAAAGTATCCTTCAGAACTTTTTCAAAGGAACTTTGGAGAGAAAGGGTCCTTTAAAAAAGTTCCAAAGGGCAGTTTGGAAGGAAAGTGTCCCTTCAAAAAAAAATTCAAGGGCACTTTGGAGAGAAAGTGGCCCTTCAAAAAAGTTCCAAAGGTCACTTTAGAGAGAGAAAGTGTCCCTTCAAAAAAGTTCCAAAGGGCACTTTGAAGAGACAGTGTCCCTTCAAAAAAGTTCTAAAGGGAACTTTGGAGAGAGAAAGTGTCCTTTTGGAACTTTTTTAAAGGGCACTTTGAAGATAGAGATACCCTTCAAAAAAGTTTTGAAGGGAAACTTTCAAGAAAAGTCTAAGGAAGAGAATTCTTTCAAACTTTTTGTCTGAGATAAAAGGTTTGAGACAAAAGGCTAAAATTTTTCCTTTGGAGAAGACAAGGACAGAATTTATTCAAACTTTTTATCTAGGATAAAATTTCAAGACAAGAAACCTAAAAGAATTCAAACTCTGGGAAAAATACTGAAAGAACACTTGAAAAGGCCAGACAAAAGCTCTGAAACAAAGAAAACAAAATAAATAGTCTTTACAAGTGAGTTAAAATAGACAAGTGGATGTTGAACTTAGCCAAAGGAAGCTGCAAAACAAGGTATGAAATTTGGCTAACAATAATCATATTATATAAAATAGCATGTACATGTACATTATGTAAGATATAAATGTTATCACGATGTGTATAAAATTGAAATCTCAATAGTATAGGGGTTATAGAAGGATAACACTTGCATAATATCACATGTGAGTAAGATGCCTCTAACTTATCAAGGACAATGGTTAGAGGAGAGTCAAACATCTTAATCAATGAAAACACTTGTATGTCTTGCACAACACTTCATAGATACCCATGGAAATGAGATAACTAATTAGGAAAGGTTTGATCAAAAAATAAATCAACTACTACAAATGACTTATAGATTTAAATGTAATGTTTCACTTAATTTTAATAAAGTTAGATACATGAAAAACAACAAAGCATGATGACAAAGGAATGAAAAATGTTCATTCCCCCATCACGTATGCATGTTTGATAATTGTGAATTGGAATGAAAACCATTTTCCATTCAAATGTAACTTTGTTGTCATGTATATGTGAATGAACTTATCGTGCCTCTTAGTTATATATGTTGAATTTTATAACTTGTATCCAAAATGTATGTGAATGTGAAAATATAAAATTTTGTTCTTATAAAATATTATGCATATTCTCATGCATATGGGCATATACTTTGTATCAATTTGTAAATTTATGTCATTTATTTGAAACAATATCATATCTTAATCATATGAATCTCTATAATCTATGAAATGTATACTTTTATCTAAACAAATTCTCATGCAAGCCCACTTTAATGTGAACGTATGCTGAACCATTTCAATAGTCAAAAAGTTAGTTTTTATTTTGTATCAATTATTTTAGTTCAAATTTAGAGTCTTATGTTGGGTTAATTTATATCGAGTCATAGGAATTTAATATATTATCCAAAGTTTAAATAGTTTGTATTTAGATTTTATGATATAGTATTTATTTTTAAGTCATTTATAGGGAAATAGTCTTTAATTTCAAATATAAATTATAATTTTATGTTATCAAAGTCCTATAATTTTGGACAATATGTTTTGTTATAAAATGTCAAAAAATCATCCTTTTTAAATGGAACCATTTTTAGTCAAAGCTGACATCCTTTTGGTTTGTCAAATTTGTTGGGGGGAGGGCAGGTGGACATAATGGATAAATTTAATCATGTTGAAAAAATTAAGGGAAATATTTCCACACTTGGAAAGTAATAACCCATTTTTTATTAATTAATAAATATTTATGGGATATTGTTAATGATAAACCACCAAAATAGAAATATGTAGATGAAGCAATCAAATGGGAATCTAGGAATCAAAAGGAAATAATGATTATTGGCTTGTGACTATATAATGCCTAATTGCATCATATATACCTATAAAATACTTCAAATATCTTTTATATGACATTAGACAAGCTATTTGGATCATGAACAAGAAGCACAACAGTTTCCTTGAAGCAAAATTTGTTCGGACTCAAGATGAAAGAAGGCAATAGGATGATGCAACATATTAATAAGTTTCATTCTATATTAAATCAATTAGTAGTAATAAATGTTGATGAACATGGTGATGATACAAAATTTGTATTATTGAATAACATGCCATTTAACTATTCCAACATGTTTTTTACAATGAGAAAAATAAATCCTACTGTACAAGATCTATTTTTTTCCTTGATAGATGCAAAAAAAACAAGAATATTGATCCAAAAGAAAGTGTAATGTATAGTAAAAATAAATAAGATAAATATCTAATTATTATTTCAAGAAATTATTAATGTCCAAAGAATCAAATAAATTATTTATCTACTACTATTGTAAGCAATTTGGTCATATGATTGTAAATTACATATAGAAAACTCAGGACCTACTTGATGGAAAACTAAAAGATAATACCATGGTTTTTGATGTATAAAAAGATAATGATGAGGTTATTATCCATTCAAATAATTTTAGTGATGAATAATATGTCTATTATATTAATAAGAATGGAGGTTGGAGGAATTTGAGGGGGCAGGCCATTTAGCACTTCTCATTAGCCACTAACGATGGGCTCACTTCTACTATAGTGGCACATGTTTATTTTTTTGATCTTGTTTGTGTGAAAATAAGTGGTACAATTCTTATATTCTAAATGTTGTCCTTCATTTGGAACTATTGTGTTTTTTATACACATGAGTGAAGGTTGAATAAATGTATAATTACTATTTTTAGTTCCCATATTGATTAGGTTGATGTGTTCTCATCTGTGAATGGTGATGAGAGATAGATGATTCATGTCCATAATTCCCACACTAATTAGGTTGATGTCTTCCCATCAGCGAGTAGTTGATGAGAGGTAAATGAATATTTGTTCCCTTTTTACCTTTGTATTGTCCTATAAGATAAGTATTCCCTTGCTCATAATAACGAGGGGAATGATAGTAAAATTAATACTTGCATTGATATTATAGTTGTGAGATAATATTTAATGTGTTTTGAGTTATAAAAAACTCACATATATAGGATTTTAGTTATTATGGAGTGATCTCAGGGTTATGTTAGAATAGGATTTGAGTGATTTGAGATTTATTATTATGTATTTATGTTTGGCTTTACCATTTTTAATATAACATCTACCATGTCTCCATGCATGATAATTATTCCAATATTTTTATGAATATGCATAGTGCATCATCTACCTTGCCTACTACATGGTCCTTTGAGTAAACTATTGTAGCTCTATAAAATAAAGTGTTTCAATTAAAGTAGAGTACATCTTGATATATTCATTCATTGGATTCACATACATTTTTCCATAATCTATGATCTCTAGAGATAGTAACATGTCCCTTAGCTTTAGGGATTGTATCTCCCAAGATCATATTACACGATGGAAAAGGTGATCATGAATAACACCTCCAATCCTTCCATGTAGCATGATTATATTATGCAACCAATAACCATTTATTGACCTAGTTATTTCCAAATATTCTTAAAGAATATGCTATAATAAGGTTCTATGACCTTCTACCTCTATTAGTTAGTGCATTTTTTCATCTAGCTGATCATTTTATAGCACATTTATTTATCAACATTGATGATAAGATACATTATGCACACATTTCCAAACTCAATAAAGATTCCAATGAGCATATCAATAAATATGTACTTTTATACAAGACCATGCTAGTTAAGCTAACCAATCCTATAGAAGACAATGAGTTACAAGATATCTTAAAACAAAGCTTACTTGCACCACTTTATGAGTCTATATTATTTAATAAATTCAAATATTTTGATGATTTATGTCATACAATTAGATATTATGATGTCAAGATCCTTACACTCAATATGCTTAAGTACATTATTACTACTACTTTAGATGACAAATTTCAAACAAAGATAAATTATAAGGAAAAATAAAATGAAAACAATAATAAATCCAAGATTACACTTAACATATTATCAATACCTAAAAATAGGCTTCTCTTACTTGCTCCATAAGAGAGGAATTTTTTCATGCTTACCTCAACATCCTTATAAATTACTACAAAATTTACTTGTATAGCTTTTTATCTTTCCATCCACCAATAGTGGTAAATACAATCAAACCTTTACATAGTGAACATGATCAAAATAATTATTATGATTATCACCAATGTGTCATACATTCTATAAACATATGTTTTAAGTCAAGGCACAAGATACAATATCTTATTGATGAGAACAACATTGTATTGAGCACACCCACAGAGGAATGTGGGTCATAATCAAATAGGTATTGTAAGTTGAAAATATTTAACGACCAATTTATAAATCATGAGGATACATAAACTAAGGATACTTTTGATGTACAACATATATATTATGTGTACCTTCCTCTTAAGACATATAATCATCCAATAGATAAGATTATTAGAAAAATTATGCAAATACTACCATGATAACCTATGATGACATTTGATGATAGGGATATTATCAATGATAACTCATATTTCCATGCATTATTCATTTAATCTCACATAAATGAGAAACCTATAAAAAATGTTAAATTTGATAATGGTTCAATCAAAAATAATCACACCAAGACACTTCTCAACTCTCTTGGAACACACAAAAATATATATAAGATACTATATGGTTGATCAAATGGTTTAATGGACATACATGGGACATCCTCAGATGTGTTGTGTTACCTCTTTGGGTATGCCCCACCACATTAGTTACTTTATTATTAATTATACTAAGTTATGGGGTCTTTGACATGTTATTGGGATGTCCTTGGATTTACAAGCTCAGTGTAGTACCATCCATAACTTATCGATGTGTCAATTATATATGCTACAATAAGGTAGTTACAATTTTTAGAATTTGATATGATTACCCTCTTTAGCTATTAATATCTCATCCTCCACCCCAACCAAAACCATAGTTGGTTGATACTACTATTCAGGGACATTATTTAGAGGTAGTACTACACCCATTCAAGATATATCTATACATATGGTTTAGAGGAGATTATTTGATTCTCCTAGCTAGCTAGTTTCATAGTGCTTATCACATTAGAGAGTTATTCAAGACTCATAGAGCCATTTATCTGCTACAACATGTACCAAGTTAGTTACTTAAATAGTTCATTATGTTATAAAACAAACACATGCACCTATATAGTAGACTCTATGGAGTCCTAGGCCTTATATACACAAGATTCTATGAGCAATAATGATAATCATTACATTACAACACCTTATTCCTTTTTCAAAATTTGATACACCTACACATATTACTTTTCATTCATGAAAGATAAACCTTGCATCATATGATACATGAATTTACCATGACTAACCCATTGATGGGATAATTGTCTAGAACCTTGGCACATACTCAATTAAATTCAAAAAGATAAAAAATATATATATAAAATAAAACTAAACATCTTGTGATAAAATCTAAACATCTTCTTTCTCTCCATTTTGATAAATTTAAAACTTAAATTTTTGTATACATTCCTTGATTTTGTGATTACTTCTTGTAACTTTTCAATGACATATACTTTGTTTAGAGCTAAAAAAATTTACTAACTTCTTTTTTCGTGCAGGATTCAACACTTTGTCATGGAAGTGGTATGGTGTTCCTTTTTCCTTTTATTAGAACTAATTTTATTACTTTAATTATATGTAGATTATATTTTTTATGGCATGTTTATTTACTTAACATGAATATTGGTGTAAGCTTATGATTTACAAGAATAATGGATCATTTTATGCCATTTCTTTTCTTATTGTTATTTGTTCCTAAGTGGATTGACCTTCTTGTTCAAAAAGGATTCTTGGAGATTATTAATGATCACACTTTTCATATTTGTAGCATAATTTGTGACACCGTTATCTTCTTCTTTCTTTATCAAAATCTTTCTAATTTTTTCGAAGAAAGTTTCTATTAATAGAGAGAATTATGTAATGTCAACTCCCTTCTTTGTCTAAGATTTTATCCTCTTTTGTAACCCCAAAATAAAGCTTAAGGGCAAGTATTTTAGATTAATATTTATTTAGTGTATTTTAAATACCAAATTAGTGCATCTCTTATTATGTGAATTTGTTATTTTCATATTCCATATTTATGAGGTGTCATACTTGTTTTGTATTTTTTGAATAGAATATTGGAGTTACATATCATATGAAACTCTTCTCACACTTGTAAAACACTTCCTCCTCACCTTAAAGGGATTAGGGACCCTTGGTACACACTAATAAGGTTTTGAAAATAACTTCTCTTTTCTTCTACCTCTATTTAATGATTTATCTCTTCTCTCATTCTACACACTAGATCTTGAGACACTTACTTATGGCTTGAAGTCCATCTCTCTTTCTCATTATATCTCATTCTACTAATAATATACTTAGAAAATATTGATGTTGAAAGCATTATTAATACAAGTGGAATTTTATTTTGTTGATTTGGTTTTCTCACTTATCAATCTTATGTTTGGCTTTCTCTTTGTGTCTTTATTTTGAGGTAAAAATGTTCTTTTATGCATTCATTCCTTTTGTTTTCAACATTTTTTATAATGATCTTGGCATAGTTTATAATAAACATTATCACAAGATACATATCTTTATGACCTCTTTACTATGTTTAGTTACATATATTGCTTACATATTTCCTTCTAGCTACTCATTTCTTACACAATACAACATGGATATGCTATTTTACTATGTTATGATACTACAATATATGGATAATATAGATCATTTTTCACTTGTTCTACACTTTTTTAATATTGTAAATTTTACATGATAGTCTAGTTATTATTTTTATTGTGTGTTTCTCCTTAGCCTTATCGGTAGATACTTAGCCTTTTTGTTGTGGCATTCATGCCCTTTTTTATGGTTCCTCAACCTTATTTTTTATGGCATTTGTGGCCCTTCTTTATGGATTCTTAGCCTTGATTATTAGCGACATATTTATGTCCCTTGTTTATGTCCCCTTGCCTTATGTGTGTTAGAACATTTAATGACTAAGTGATGTTTCATTAACCCTTAGCTCATTTTGGTGTTAATTAAATAGTGAATAATATATTATTTATTAGCCCAAGATAAAAATCTCGGTTAAATAGATAATAATATTATAGTTATTTAATTATTACCAAATTTTATTAAATGTGATTTCAAGATGGATGGACTCGTTATACTCCTTTTGTAAATTCACAATTATTTTACCCCTATTATAAATACATTCGATCTTGATATGATTTTGAGTGAACAATGTTTTGTGAAAGCACAGAGAAGTAAGATCGAGAGAAATTATATTGAGGTTGGATTGGTTTCTCATAATGAATAATCTTTTGATAGGTTTTTTGTCTTTAAATTTTTCCCATGGTAACTCCTATGTCATGTGTTGATGTATTCATTATATGCTTTGCTTATCAATTATATTCTAGATCTTATATATGCATAATGCATTCCTTCAATGAATTTGACATGGTATCAGAGCCTGATGGGATATAATTGATGAAGTAATCCATTATCAATTATGAAGACCAATTGGTTTATATTTAATTAAAATTATTTTTTAACCCTGTGTACGATAAGGAGAGAGAAGCATTTTTTTGAAAATACTTTTAAAGTCTATCTCTCATTTAAAATACTTCATAAAAATTTCAAAACATCTCTGGATCCTCCTAAATAACTCATATTTTTTCAAGCATTTAAATATTACTCAATCATAGGGGAACCATAATCAACCTGGGAAAATTTAAAACATTGATTTTATAGTCAAAATCTATTTTTTAAAATTCTTTCTTTACCAGAAAAAAATCTAGAAGATTGGAACAATTTTCAAGTTTTTTGTTGCCCTATGTAAATTTTTTAGAACACTTCATCTATAAGAGTGTCATATTCATGGTTGAAAGCATACACAGTTAGGTAATAATTTTTTTTAGAAAATATTAAAAAAATAATTATTTTTTTGATTATAATATTCGATGCAAAAGTGGGTGGGGCCCACCTTTCTTTAAAACCATTTTTTATAAAATGGTTAAAATTAGTAATTTTTTATTTATTATTTCTTTTTACATGTATGTATTACTTACTATTTTTTATTTTAAAAAAAATAAAAATTAATTTTAAAATGGTCTAAATATATATTAGTGTTATGTATTATTTTGAAAAGCTTCATAGAAGAGTTAGTGGTCTACCTTTTTTACTAGATCTTATAACTAAAGAGGTCATAAGTTCAAAACCCCCTAAATCAATCTTTTTTGACTTGGTCAAAACATTTTTTTCAAATTTATTTTAATTTTAAATCCATTTTTCGTTCACATGCCAACTTTCCTCACATGTGACCTATCATCTAGTTCTTTAACTTTTGACTTAGTGAATATTTGTTTCACAAACATAATCATATAACTAGTCAATCTCTAGGTTTTGACACGTTTCAGATGCATTAGAGTGGTCTATTTTTTATTTTGGATCTTTCTATTGTAATTTTTATGCATTTTTTAATAATAGTGTTTAAGTGGTCATTTTGAGTGTAACTCTTTCGACACTTAGATTAGTGCAACTTTAATTTAATTTTTTGCATTTTTTTATATTTAAATTATGTAATTAAGTATAGTTACATGTGAAATTCACTTTAGTTTGAAAAATAGTTCAAAAAATTTTGTAAAAAAAAATTAATTTATTAAATTATTCTTATTTTAGTATATTTTTATGACACTTGTGACACACTCTATTTTGTTGTAATCTTTTGTAAATTTCTTATTTTATCTACCATTAAATTGAACATGCGAGACCCCATTTTGACACCATCATCCTATTATATATATTTTTTACATGTTTTATGGACTCGACAGATGTATGCTAGAATAGTTGGAGGCACAGGGTACCCACACTTTGTATTGTATTGGCATCATGGACATCGATTATCTGTTTGGTAGATTTTATTATATGTATGCTTATTATGAGTAGATATACCTGGTTGTTGAGATATTAACACTAAATAGCATGATGTTCTATTTTGAAAATTTGTAGTTAATTATGTTGAACTAAACAAGATATATGATTGCCTTGCAAAGTTTTATAGTGACAGTTATACTAGTTCATATTAGTCTAGATATAAATTATTTTTCTATAGATGTATTTGATATTTGCATTGAGTGTGCAGGTGCAAGAGACCAAAGGTACAATTATGAGAGACTCAAGCATGCCTTGAGGAATCATATGCACATTTAAAATCACATTAAACCTTTAATTTTATACCCTTCTTTCTTTTCAAATTCTTAATTGTATTATTTGTGCCTTTTAAATTCTTCTTTATATTAATTTAAATCTTGGTGTTATGATTTAAACCTCTCTTCTAATTTCAAACACCCTAAACCTATGTTAAATCTCAATGAGGTTAACTAACCTTTTCAAGGGTTGGGTTGACCCTCAAAACTCAACCCATTAGTATAAACTCGGATTTGTCCTTTCAACTACTTTTTATCTTGAATTTTTGACAAGAAAACCTTCTCTTACTAGTCTTTTTTGGGCCCATACCTATACCCAATATGTAGGTGGATTTTCTAAGGTATTTTGACAACTTTTTAGTCATTAAAAGGACTTTATTTATGACCTATATTTTCATCTCCACAAATAAGCTTGTACTTCGTACAAGTAAGTTGTATTTTGTATGTTTTGTGCAAGAAACATCTATGTGGGTGTGTAAGTGAATTTATGAGAGTTTTAAGAGAAGTTAAGAAGGGTAATCCTATCTTTAGGATGTGGATGGTTATTTGTCACCCTCCTATTAGTCTTTAGTTTTGGTTGTTTTCTCCTTTTAAGAACCTTATTTTTAGGTCTTTTAGAGTTTTATGCTGATTTAGGCGACAATTCGAGTGACACTTCAGACGATGGTTCTATCCTAATTAGTGGTAGAACTTTTGAGAGCCATAGATTTTGAACCATAGCTTTATTTGACTCCTCATTTAAACTGTTGGAAAGCTAAGAATGAGAATAATTCAATGAGATGACATGAGCTATGATATATAGGTTTTGACCTCTAATAACTCAATGAAAATGTCTCAAATTTCAATTTTAATAGTGTTATCTAAAAATAGTAATTTTTTAAATTTTATATTATTGTAAATCATGGAAATCAATCCAATTCATCTCCCTCAAGATTGGTAACCTTCCACATCCTCCTCCTACTTCAAAGTATGTATAAAAATAGATGTATCCCAAAAGTGAGATCAAACATCTCTTCCCAAAGATAAGCATATGTTTTTTGTAATTTTGTGAGCAATAAAACATTTCCTCCTAGAGATAGCATTATATGATTGTGTTACTTTGTGTTCTTGAATTATCTTTCAACCACAACCTCTGAGTTTAGGATCATATGCAATTTTGGATGGTGAAAAAGATTAGGTGATTAGAGGAAGAGTCTTTTGGAAGTATCAAGTGGAGCTTTGATTGAGGTAGGCTTTGTTATTTCAATTTTTGTTTATTATTCTTGAATTATATCACTTCTCTCACCTTTCTTGAATGAATCTCTTATAAAAAAAGATGAATAAATATTTTTATTAGATTATAGGTCTTGTTATTGGTTTTCCTTTTTTATTTTTGTTTATATTTTGTTGTCATGTTATCTCTTTCTTGTTGTTTTTCTTCTTTATTGATTGAGTGTTGGATAAGAGATTTGGAAGCACGTCTATGCCACCCATGTGGGTATTGGTATAAATGTATGTATTTATGAAATAAAAGAGGTGATCTTGTTTAAGACTTGTTGGACAAGCCCACTTTTGCCTTAGTGTCTTGAAGATGCTTATGAGTAGTGGAACCTTTTTACAAGGTTGAAAAAATACTCTTTATGAAATATGAGAATTTTAAGGAGGAATGATGTTTATGAGAGGTCTAAAGAGGTAAACTATTGCTTGCAAGCTCTATTTTATTTGGCTTTGTAAGCCATACATTGTTGAAAATTTTATATGATAAAAAAGCAAGAGCCCTCTTCTCTTCCCTTTAGTGAAGTCCTTCTTGACTTCTTTGTTATTTTTGTTTTCTTTGTGATCACCTTGTTATTTTTTTCTCTTTATCTTGATACCAAGCCATTGCCTTTTTTAAGATTATTTTTGTGCATATGAGTTTGAGGTATGCCTCTTTCCCTTGAGCTTGGGGGGGGAGGCTATGCATAAACCTCACTTGGCGAGGTTTGCATGTGATGATGCCTAAAGTATGGGTTATCAAGTACCTCATTTAGCATATTATAATGTTTCATTGGAGTATTCTTGGAGCTTGACACTTATGTGTAGGTCTTGGAGCTTGGATCTTGTTGTGGTGTGATGGTTACTCTCACATGTCTTGTACCATCCCAAGTCTTTCATGTTGTTGAGAATTTTCTACTCCATTGTGATGCATTATTTTTAAGAATAAAATTTTGATAAAATCTTGTCATGATTGTAGACTTAAAAATCTCTTTTATGAATTCTTGTGCAAAAGTTGTATTGAGACAATGATTTAAACCTTATAAATTTTAATACTTGTCTCTTCTATATCTTGTTGGAAATGTTATAATCTTTCTTACAATGAATTTTTATAAAAATGTTTCTATATTTCCTTTTTCTTAAGTGATTGTTATTAAATATGTGAAAGAAATTATTTGTTAAAAATATGAATATAAGGAAATGTATGTCCATTGCATTCTTTGCTATTTTAAGATTGTTCATATGTTTAATCAAATGGTAAAAGAATCTTGATATGATGTATAAGTGAATATTAAGAATGAGAAGTGATGTTGAAAATATCCTTTTAGCATTTGAATGTTATGCATACTCTTGATAAAATGGATGAATAAATTTAAAATATATGTAGATGTTACATGTCTTTCTTTCCTTGAATTCAAAAGATTATAACTACAAATGATAAATTGCTCTATTAAATTTATGATATTTGATGTACTCTTCTCTTTTTATTTTTCCCTTTTATTTATTTGAGAGTTGGAATCTATAAATAAAAATTATTGAGATATTACATTCACATGACAAAGAAAGTAGTACACTTATTATAAAGTGAATAATCCAAAATAATCTTATATTAGTTAATGAGTATGTAATAAATGAATAAAATTGATAATGTTATTGTATTAATACTTAAGATCAAAATAGTTAAATTAAAGTTTTGAATATATATATATATATATATATATATTTAATTTATTAGGTTTATATATTATTTTTATTTATTATTTTATTCTGTGTATAAAATGCATTTTTAATTCAATGTATTATTATATTTATATATATATATATATATATATATATATATATATATATATATATATATATATATATATATATATATAAAATAATACATTGAATTAAAAATGTATTTTATACATATAAAATAAAATAAATAAAAATAATATATAAACTTAATAAATAAAAAAAGAAAAATTATATATATATATAACCAAGAGATTGAAACCAAAAAAAAATGATATATATAATACTAATGGTATGAAAAAAATAGAATGCCACTCAAATACTTCTCACATTAAAATAATATTTTTGATAACACTAAAAACTAAAAATCTAACCTTAATTTTGTTAAAGATAAATATGAGAATAAAAAATCTAATAATAAAAATCATACACCTAAGTTTAATGAAAATTATAATCTGTGTGGTAAATTTGATCATAGAAGAGAAATTTGTTATAAAAAAAAGAATATAAATAAAAATCAAACTTCTAAAAATAACAAAAGGAATAAATTTAATCAAAATAAGTAAAAAAATCAAAATTTTAATCAAAATTCAAATATTATTACTTTATATGTAGTTTTATTTATTTCAAATAAAAATGAGTGGATTTTAGATAGTGGTGAATTATACTATATGACATGCTTATCTGATATTTTTTATAATTTTATTTATATATCTAAAATAATTTACTTAGGAGATATTTCCTTTTTAGAAGCAACTAAATAGAGAAAAATAATGTTTTCAAATGTTACTATAAATGATATTTTTTATGTACCTAAGCATAAAAAGAATTTGCTATTTTATTCTCAACTTACAAATAATAATTTTATTTTAACATTACTTAAATATAGTTGATCCATTAGAAATCATTTTAGTTCTTTGATTGTTAAAGGAGTTCAAAAAAAATGGTTTACATATATTTTCTCCTTCTATATATATTTTATTTCATCACATAATAAGAATGAATCTCAATTATGACATTAAAGATTAGAACATATTAATTTTAAAATTTTACATGATATGTTTGTAAATAATCTTGTTGTTGGATTTTATTCTATCTTTTCTCATCATGAAACTTGTGAGGGTTGATTATGTGATAAGTAACATACTAACCCCTTTCACAAGAATCATGATGTGAATTTTTCACATCTTTTAAAATTGATTCATAGTAATGTTGTAGTACCTCTTTAAATTATCTCTCTTAATGGTTATTTGTATTTTATTATTTTTATTGATGATTACAATAGAATGATCTAATATTTTTTTATTAAAAAAAATCTGATATATTATCTAAATTCAAAAAATTTAATGCTAGTGTTGAAAATGTATCTCATTTTTTATTAAGAGATTAAGAACTGATAATGGTGATAAATATGTTAGTAAAGAGTTTGATTAATTTTACAGTAGTTGCAGTATTTAAAGATAATGAAAAACTCCCTATTCCCCTTAACAAAATGGTATTATTGAAAGAAAAATCACATCATCATAGAAATGTCTAGAATAATATTACAATCTACAAATATTTCTAAATTTTTATGGATCGAATATATGAATATTGTTATGCATATTCTAAATAAAATCCCTACAAAAGCTTTGCCTCTTTTTATCCCTTTATAAAAATGGACTAAATAAAAACGTAGTGTGACTCATCTCAGGATCTTTAGTAATCCTACTTCTATCTGTATTCCTAAAGTTAAAAGAAAGAAGATTGATCCCACTTTCTATTATTGCATTTTTTATTGAGGTAACATAAAAGGCTTAAGAGTGTATGATCCTTTTAAACGTCATATCATTGAGAATAAGAATGTTTTTATTCTTAAAAAATCTTTTTGTGATCTCTCTCTGAATCATCCTTAGTGTTCTTTTGTTGATGAATTTAAATCTCATGTTTCTTTTTATGATGAAATAGATGGACTTGAAGAATTTAATCTAGCTTTGGATAACTTAAAGTCTAAAAAATCCCCTGAGTTTCATGTTCAATCTAAAATACCTAGATAGGCAGAATCTCTAATTCAATCTTCTAATGTTGATAACCTTAATAAATTAACTAGAAATCAATATTGTTATCATACATTAATGATTATGTATGAATATGAACCTCAATTATTTGAGGAAGCCACTCAAGATGATAGATGAAATGTTGTTATACATGCTGACTATAATGTCTTAATTAAAAATTATACTTCAGATATTATCCTTCCTTTGCTTAAAAGATATATTATCAGTTACAAGATCAAATATAATTCAATTGGTAAAATTAACAAGTTTAAAGCTATTTTAGTTACTCATAAGTTTACTCAAAAATCTAAGATTTATTATGTTAAAACATTTGCTCCTGTAGCAAAAATGAGTAATGTTAAATTTCTTATTTCTCTTACAATTCAAAATGGTTGAACTATCCATGAAATAGATGTCAAGAAGTCATTTCTAAATGGTGATTTAGAAGAGAAAATCTACATGACTCAACCTAAAGGTTTTACTTACCCTAATAGAGAATTTTATGTATGTAAATTAAAGAAATCTTTGTATGGTTTAAAATAAGCTCTTCGAGTTTGGTATTCTAAAATTTGCTTATTTTTAAAAAAAATTAAGTTTCTTTAACTGCTACTCTGATAATGATCTCTTTGTTAAAGTTGAAAATAGTCATTTGATTTTAATTGTATTATATGTTGATGATTTATTGATTACTAGCAATTTATATAATTTAATTCACAAATATAAGGATAAATCAAATCAAATATTTTAAATCTCTGATTTAAGCATTCTACATCATTTTTTAAAAATAACTATATTTCAGAATAAAAAATTAATTATTGTATCACAATCTCAGTATGCACATAATCTTCTTGTTAAGTTTAATATGCTTGATTGTAAATTTTTTCTACTCCTATTCAAATTAGTTTTAAATTTGATTCAAAATTTACATGTGAAAAAGCTAACCCTAATTTAAATAGACAATTTATTGTAAATTTGATTTATTTAACCATTATTATGTTATATATTTCATATGATGTTAGTGTTGCTTCTAGATTTATGAAGAATCTTTATTTAGGTCATTGAAAATTAGCAAAAAGAATATTTAGGTATATCAAAGGAACTATAAACTATGGTTTATGTTCTTCATCTATTGATGATACTAATTTATATAGTTATTGTGATGCTGATCATGTTAATGATATTTTAGATAACAAATCTACTTTTGAATATGTGTTTAAGTTTGGTGTAGGTGTTATAACTTGGAGTAACAAGAAGCAACCTATTGTATTTTCTATAAAAATAGAGTAAATAAGTGTTATAGAAGCTGCTAAAGAATCCATGTGGCTATAAAGTTTATTTGGATGTTTCTTATAGTACCATTCTTTATTGTTATAACTAAAGTTGTATAGCTCTAGTGAAAAATTTATTATAACACTAAATAACTAAATATATTGAAATTCATGTGCATTTTATTTGAGAGAAAGTCATCAATGGTTATATTAATCTATAGTTTTGTCTTACAAATGAATAAGTGACAGATATCTTCATAAAACCACTTAGTGATACCAAATTTTATCTATTTCATGAAATGTTGAGCCTCTCAGAGTTACCATTGAGGGGGAGTGCATATGACAATGTCACTTCTTGATGGTCATGTGTTTCTTCTCCTTCTCTATACTTCTTCTCATTGTAACGCATTATAAACTTCATGTAAAAGTTATGTGATTTGATTAAATTTTAGGTGAAAATTTTGCTTTTGTATCCCAATATATTAAAATCATACTTTGTAATGGAGGTCCTTATATTATAAAAATCTCTAAATATGCTTAGTGATTATTCATGAGAAATTGTGAGATGTAGTTTCACGATCATGCTAGCCTAAACTTACTCTCGAGTAGTTTATAGATTATAATTCATTTACTTTAAAAGATGATGTTTTGTATGATAAAAGTTTTTAAATTTTTAATTATGTACATAGTATAATTTTTTCCTTAAGATGACTAAGACATTTATCTCCACTTAGCATGAAAGGGGAAGTGTTAGAACATTTAATGACTAAGTAGTATTTTATTAACCCTTAGCTCACCTTGATGTTAATGAAATAATAAATAATATATTATTTATTAACTCAAGATAAAAACTTTGATTAAATAAATAATAATATTATAATTATTTAATTCCTACCAAATTTTATTAAATGTGATTTCAAGGTGCATGGACTTGTTATTTTACAATAGTCACCTCTCATGAATTTTATAAATAAGGTTTTATCCCTATTATAAATTCATTCAATATTGATATGATTTTGAGTAAACAAGGTTTTGTGAAAGCATAGAGAAGAAGTGAGATCGAGATGAATTATATCCTTTGCTTATCAATTATATTCTAGATATTGTATATGCATAATGCATTCCTTCAATGAATTTGACAATGTGTGACATTATATATTATTATGTGACATTGTATGCTTATATTTTTGATCATGTGTAATTGTTATGTTTGTAAGTGTCGTGAAAAATATCATGGACTTCCCTTTTATGTGTTGTGTCATGATTTACATCATACACTTTCTTACTAAATATTTTTATTCAATAAAAAATATTAATGTATTTTTATAGGTACATATATTTTGACATACCACTTATATACCATCGCATTTCATATGTTATATACATGCTTTGAGACTATATACATTATTATGATCACATACTCTCCACATGTTGACATGATTCTACATGATATTATATTTATACATGACATGATAAAGTTTAATTCTATTTTGAGATGAGTGACTTATAGGATTCATTCGTCATCTCAAAAGGGGGGAATATTAGAAGATTTTTCCATAGAAAATAAATCCTCAATAAATAGATTTGAGTACAATATGCATATTTTAGAGTTCAAATGTGATTCTAATATCAATTTAAGATAATTATTTGTAGTCTACAAATATATTTTTTGGGTATATGTACTTTATTTTTCACTCCATGAATGATATATTTCAAGTTGATAAAGATTCATGTACATTTGGAGGCATGTGCATAGAATATGTACTCCATTTTTATAGGACAAATTTAGTTGAGAATGATGTTGATTCAAAATTTACACATTTTCACTTTTATAATTATTAATCAAGTACTTTCAAGAATTTTAAAGTGTGGATCAAATTCAAATCTATAATTTTAAATACAATAGTTATTCAAGATTTTTAAAGTAATGTACATTGAAGTCCAATGATGCTCAATAGTGAACTCATTTGTGTTGTTACTTTGTGCATTCATTCTTTATGTTTTCAACATTATTTTTAGTGATATTAGCATAATTTCTAACATGGTATTAGAGAAAGTTGTTTTTTACTTTCAATCTTGAGTGTTTACAAGCATTTGGGTGGATAAATTTGTTTTTTTTTACTTTTTTGCAAGGGATTCTAACCTTACAAATGGTTTTTTCTCGTCTTTCACTATTTATATTAACTATTAAACTTCATCTAATCAATTTTCTTCCTATTTTCACTCTAACATTGCATTTTAGGTTACTCAACCAAAGACGTTTTTCAATTGATTTTCATTTTTTGAATTGATTACATCTACCATTTTTTTACAATTTATCTTTTTGCTAATTCAAAGCTTTCATTCCAAGCATAAAATTATAGTCAACAAGTTTTGTATTTCAAACTCACAAAAATTATTGTGATTATATTATTATTATAATGCATGTTTATTCAAACTATATCCACCTTTATGTTGGTATTATAATCTATTTAGATGAGTTTTTTACGCTCTCAATTATTTCTTACTTCATAATTTTTTTATGATTATTATTTTATTTCTCTTGTCTCTTAATTTAATCTTTTGATTATTTTTTTATTAATCTTGGTGTTTTCTCGAAACTAAAATCTTAATAATTGTGTTTTCCTTCATTGATGTTTACATTTAAGTTTTATTCTCCTCTCTTCTTCTTTCATGCAAACATGAAACTTACCATCTACTATCTATCTAGAAACCATTCTAATTTTCTCTTGTTATTGGCATATCGTCCTCTTTATGGGTAACCCTTGGCTTCACTGATAAGTCAAAATGAGCTATCAAATTTCTTAAACCTTATTTTCTTTTGGATTTTTTACTATTCTTTACTTATCACTTTTACATGGGGCATTTTGACATTATTTTAAGTCTTTTCACATTTTCCCTCTAGCTTTGACAAGTGTATTATGACATTCCAACAATAATAAATATTTTTCTTTAAATATTACTTATAATAATAACAATAATAAATATTCTGAAGCTTTCTTGTAACACATCTTTCATTTACTTAAGTGAAGATTACTTATAATTCTAGTTTTTCGATGATGAATACATTTTTTAATATTTTATATTATTCTCATTAATTATTGACATTGAAAAAAAAACACACAATTATATTTTATATTATTCTCATTAACTCTAGTTTACACTTGTCTTCTTTTTTATATAATCTTACTTTATGATTTAAATGTGGAATTTCCTTTTTTTTAATTCCATTTATCAAGTTTTACCATCCATTTATTTATTTAATTTTAGTTTGCTTTTTTTTCAAGTCATTTAACATTTTATATTTGAGTGGTGCCATAATTTTATTTTTCTCAAAAGCCAACCTTTACGTTGGTCAATGTATGATAAGAATTTTTTCCTTTTAAATTAATTCATGTATTAATCTTTTCCAAATCCATTTAAAAGTTAAAAAAATTGATCATTTAATGCATTTCATATAAACAATGACATCTTGATCAATCTTTGTATTTTGTCGTAATAAATTGTTTTATTGTAATGGTATTTAAATTAACTATATTTTTAGCATTTAAAAATGTTATTCAAAAATTTGATTTTTAAAATAATGATATTTATGTTTTTAGTGTTAAGTTGGTTGTCAAAAAAAGATTTTTAATGTTATGTACAATTTTATTAATAAAAAAATAGATAATGTGCATAATTTAATTGATACTTTGAAAATCGCCTTTTGAAAACAATAACACCTCTAATAATAATATCAAATGTGATTATAGTAAAAAAATATTTCATTGCACACTCATTTTTATAACCCTGATTTAAAAATTATGCAATAAATGGGTTATAATAGAAGCGGTCTTGAAAAATGTGAAAACAATATTGTTTATAATTTTCTATTTTTTGCTAACATAAATTCATATAATAATGAGCACTCATATTTTCCTCCTGACTAGAGGACTTTTCAATCTCATAAGAATTTTTTTCTATAATATTTTTCATGCTCATCATTTAGTTAAAAATAGTAAAATTTATGAACATTATGGTAAACAGGAACATAATATTTCTAAATATTAGAAATTATATCCTTTTAAATCTTGTGATAAATCAACACATGACATTTTGCATTTTTGTAAAACCACTAAAATATCTCATTCAAGTATTAAACTAGTTTGGATCCATAAAGTTATGGTATCTTCTTTTGATAATTCATCAATTGCTTCAAGTAAGACATCTTTTTATAAAATCGAAACATCTTTTTTCTCTACATTTTGATAAGTTTAAAACTTAAATTTTTATATATTCATTGCTTTTGTGATTACTTCTTATAACTTGTCAATGACATATACTTTGTTTGGAGCTATTTTTTTAACTAACTTCTTTTTTCGCACAAGATTTAGCACTTTGTTATGGAAGTGGTATGTTGCTCATTTTTCCTCTTATTAGATCTACTTTTATTACTTTAATTATACGTATATCCTTCCAATGTTGCAGCTCCTGTCAACATGGGCAGTAATAGAGACAAAATAGAGCCAACATCTTACAAAGAGGCTCATAAAAATAAAAAGGTGTGGAAAAAGCTCAATGAAGGTGGGATAACAAAGTATATGGAGCATATCACTGAGCATAATCCTCTGGTGGTAAGAGATTTCCTTACGACTTGGTCGAGAAGGAAGGTTTCCATGAGAGGGGTTTCCATTAATGTTTTTGAGGAGTTAATAGGAGAAGTCATAGGCATGGCTTGCATAGGCACAAAAGAATACAAGGATCAATCAAAGAAATAGGAGTCACTGCAGTGATTTTTTTGAACCAATAAATTTGTGTAAATGGAGAAAAAGGGATTTTCCTACACCGACCTACCCAAATATTAGCTCAAATTTTACTTACAGATCATGTGGTAATTGACCCTCAAAGGTAAGTATACCTTGATATTTTTGCACCATTTCATATTACTCAATAATTTCATCAATTTTAAGATTAGCCTTCCTTATTTTCTCTTGAAATCCCTAGAAAGCACAATATTCCTCCAACAGGTTAATGCAATTAACCTAATCTTGCATCAAGGCCTCATCTTTATGCTGGTAAAACATGGATGTACCCTATTTAGAAAAAAAGACCCCCCTAAAGGATCCTCCTCTGAGGAAGACTCCCCAAAGGTCCTGCCAGAGGGGGATCCCTCTACAAGCTCGCTCTTCTCTATTAATCATTGTCCTTGTAATAGCTTACCCCATTTCCCTCCGAATGACCTTCCCTTGAAAATTCTTTTCATACCTAAACCTAAACCCATCACCCTTGAATCTCCATCCACCTATGATCAGAAAGGTATGGCCACTGTAACAGAGGAACATGAGAAAAACAAATTAATGTTGTAAAATTTTAACACAAAGGTCCAATCGGTAGATTTCGGTTTGGCAAAACTGATCCAAGATTGGAAAGAGCTTCACCAGGTGATGGATGCCACACCTTATATGTTGATGTAGTCTACCCTACCCCATCCCATTTTCCTAGTTCTCAAATCCCCTAAGGTCCCCAAATCCCCCCTCAAGGTCCCCTAGGGGGTCCCCCTAAGAATCATTTCCCCTAAGTGAAAGGCAAGAAACGTATAAAGATGATTTTTCCTAATGAACAAGCTGAAGGTCCCAAGAATCAGACCAGAGTCAAAGCCTCAAAATATAATACTAACTTTACACCAAAGAAAAATTATTCTATGAAGGATACCTAGGAGGTTCCTCCTAATTAACATGTTTTCTATGTCTGCTCTTATTTTTATTATTTAGACTTTATCTTTTTATTCATTTGGCCTTGTAAGACTTGGTTAAAACTCTTTATTTTACTTTTGTGTTTTTGGGTTCCTGTAAAACTCGGGTTTACCTTATCTAATAAAAATATTTTTATAGCATATTTATTTAATTAACATAAATATTGGTGTAAGCTTATGATTTGTAGGTACAATGGATCATTTCATGCCATCTCCTTTCTTATTGGTCTTTGTTCCTAAACAGATTGACCTTCTTGTTCCAAATTATTAATGATCACACCTTTCATCTTTGAAATATTGTTCATAACACCTATTACATTTTTATTTCTTTCTTAAAATCCTTGAAATTGTTCTCAAAGAAAGTTTCCATTAATAGGAAGAATTATGTAATGTCAACTCTCTTCTTTGTCTAATATTTTATCTTCTTTGCTTAAGGAAAAATTTATGAGATTAATATTTATTTAGTGTATTTTAAATACCAAATTAGTTCATCCCTTATTATGTTAATTTCCTATTTACATATTTCATATTTATGAGGCATCACACTTATTTTGTTTCTTTTGACTGGAATCTTGGAGTTACATGTCACATGAAATTCCTCTCACACTTGTCACACACTTTCTCATCACCTCAATGGGATTAGGGACACTTGGTACACACTAATAAGGTTTTGAAAATAACTCCTCTTTCCTTCTACCTCTATTTAATGAGATATCTTTTCTCTCATTCTACACACTAGATCTTGAGACACTTACTTATGGCTTGAGGTCCATCTCTCTTTCTCATTCTATTTTCTTCTACTAATATTATACTTGGAAAATATTGATGTTGAAAGCATCATTCATACACGTGGGATTTTATTTTGTTGATTTAATTTTCCCACTTATCAATCTTATGTCTCACATTCTCTTGGTGGTATATTGTTCCTTTATACATTCATTTTTTTGTTTTCAATATTAATTTTAATGATCTTGGCATAATTTATAACATTATCACAAGATATATCTTTATATGACCTATTTACCATGTTGATCTATATATATTTCTTACACATTCCCTATTAACTACTCATTTTTTACCCAATACAACATGGATATGTTATTTTACTATGCTATGATACTGTAATATATGGATAATGTAGACTAGTTTTCACTTGTTCTATGCTTCATTGATATTGTAACTTTTACATATTAATTTAGTTATTATTTTATATTATGTGTTTCCTCTTAGCCTTATTGGTGTATCCATAGCCTTTTTTGTTGTGGCATTGATGCCCTTTTTTGTGGTTCCTTATCCTCATTTTTGTGGCATGTGTGTCCCTTTTTTATGTCTCCTTAGCCTTGATTGTTAGTGACATATTTATGTCCCTTGTTTATGGGCCCTTGCCTTATGTGTGACATTATATGTTATTATGTGACATTGTGTGTTTATATTTTTGATCATGTGTGATTGCTATGTTTTTAGTGTCATTAAAAATATCATGGACTTCCCCTTTGTGTGTTGTGTCATGATTTACAACATGTACTTCCTTATTAAATATTTTTATTCAATCAAAATTACTAATGTGTGTTTCATAGATACATATATTTTGACATACCACTTATATACCATCACATTATATATGTTACATACATGCCTTGAGGCTATATACATTATTATAATGACATACTCTCCACATGTTGATATGATTCTACATGATATTATCTTTATGCATGACATGATAAAGTTTAATTCTCTTTTGAGATGAGTGACTTGTAGGATTCATTCATCATCTCAAAATGGGGGAATATTAGAAGGTTTTTTCATAAAGAATAAATCTTTCATGAATATATTTGAGTACAAAATACATATTTACAATTCAAATGTGATCTGGATATCAGTTTGAGATAATTATTTGTAATCTTTGGATATATTTTTGGGGAATATGTACTCCATTTTATACTCCATGAAGGATATATTTCAAGTTGATAAATATTTAGGTACATTTGGGGGCATATGCATGGAATATGTACTCCATTTTTATAGGAAAAATTTAGTTGGAAATGATTTTGATTCAAACTTTACACATTTTCACATTTGTAATTATTTATCAAGTATTTTCAAGAATTTTAAAGTGTGGAGCAAACTCAAATCAACAATTCTAGATATAATAGTTGATTCAAAAATTTTAAGGTAATGTACATTAATGTTAAATTATGCTCAATGGCCATGGTTTCACCCATAGTGAACCCATTTGTTTTGTTATCAAATTATAATCTTAGGGTTAAAATATTAGGAAAACATTAGTTACATGTGGGTTGGGGGAATTTGTCTTCCAATCTATGGCCCTTGACTTAGTCAAGTTTAAGTTTAGGGATTGATCACCCTAAATTTATCCATGTTATCCATGTCCTTAAGTAAATATTCAAAATTCTTCAATTCTTAAATAAGGAAGCATATCCAATAATTTATAGGGAAACATGGTTTACTCACATATATGTGTACTCCTTTTCTCTTTAAAATATTAATTTTCAAGTATAGTTCATATTTCAAATTTTATTCTATGGACATTGACTACTAAATTCTAAATGTAGGTATTTATTAAAGAAACTTGCACATTTAGAGTCTTATCCAAAATATGAAGTGTGTAGTACACACTCAGAGATATCTTTATCCTTTACTCTAGTATTTCCATTACATTATAATGCTAGAATAAAATGGGGGAATTTATAGACACTAAAATCTGCTACTTGACACTTGGAAATGTCAATATTGACTTAAAATTATCATATGTGACGTGTGTATCCAAATATATTTCAATTTAAATTCTACCACACCTACATGTTATTTATTATCCCAATCCATTCTAATTTGCTATCAATCACCTACAATAAACTTTCAATCTATTTTAAATCAGCTAAATATCCTACTCAAAAAAATTTAAATAACCATAGTGTCATTTCTATCTCCCATATAGTAACATCATACTCAAATAATAACATGAACATTATTATCCTAAGGTTAACATTATCACCCTTCCCTTAGTAATGCCTATTTTTCAAAATCAAATCATTCCTCAGGTTGGTGCATTCACCTAGTGTATTGGTGACATGGTAAATTACCCACTTGAGTTCATATAAATACAAATAAAAGTCAAGATTATTCACCATCTCAAATTCTCAAGTACCTATCAAATACACTACTGCAAATTTATAATATCTTCCAAATTCTTCCATCATCCAAGTCTAAAGCATACCAATCCAAGTCAAGATTCAACATTTTCAAGATAAATTATATATTTCTATGTACATACATATATAAAAATAAGATAAATTAGCATTCACATTAAGGAAAAAAACTACATGTGGCTCGACTTCTGTATTTGGAGTATTGAATACATAGGTAGTAGTCAATCATCATTGGGGTGACTAGGGTCAGCTCAACCCTATTACACTTTCTCACCTTTTACAAGTATTTATCCTTTTGTTTTACACTAATTTGGATTAATGGGTAATATCAATATATTTAAAATATAACTTTGAAATTTAATTTAGATCAATAGATATGATATTTAAGCATATATCTAAATTTAAAATATTAAGATTGATTCTTCTAATTTGATAAGGGCACATGCTAAATACATAAATTATTATATATATCATAATGATTAGCTTTTCCAGTTGACTATTTGAAGGTTATTGTGTTTTAGAAGTGAGGATTCAGGATAAGTAGGATTGTGGCTCTTTCATTTTTAGAATTGACATGTTATTTGTATTAGATTAGTTACATAAGATTAGCTCAATATCAATGGTTGATATTAACATGTTAATTATTATTGGCCTATGTATAATTATGACATAATGATTTTATGGTCACCTATGACTATCATTTCTTGCTCTCATTTATGATCCTGAACCCTAATGACACTTGAATATCTATAAATCAGCCTCCTTTGCCTTCAAATCATATGTGTGCTTTTGAGGGATAAAAATTTTCAAAAATGGGGGAAGTGTAATGGGTTTATATAACTATAATCACCCATGTTAAATAATTTTATATTTCTTATGTATCCAATCCTCCAAAGAGAGAAATCAAGACACATGTAGTTCCCCCATTTGGTGTGATTTTGAAATTATGATCCTTTTCTATGTGTATACAGATAATTATTGGCTTTGGTAGTTGAAAATTCTTGATTTGACCTTGATTTGAATGCTTCATACTTGGATTATAACTAATTCTATTGAAATTATGATCCTTTGCTATGTGTATATAGATAATTATTGGCTTTGGTAGTTGAAAATTCTTGATTTGACCTTGATTTGAGTGCTTCATACTTGGATTATAACTAATTCTAGTGATAGGTAATAAAATGGAGAAGTATAGGGAATATTTTCTTAGTGTGCAATAGTATATACATATATCATAAATAAGTGATAGATCCCTTTTAAATACCAGATAACTTGATTTATTTATATATTTATCCATTTGAATAATTCCTCATACCACCAACACACTAGGATTATATGTTAGCCATAAGGATGGGTTTGATTTAGTAAAATATTTTTTGTTAGAAGCATAGTTTTGACCAATGCATGTTGTTATCTCCTAGTGGTAATGACCATAACTATCAAAACTAGCCCATGTACATGTGGATTATTATGAGAGTATAAATATGTTTATGCAAGACATTTAACAATATTGAAATATATAGTGATGTTCATGTAAGTTTATAATAACATAATGGAAGGATTGACTCATAAGATAGCATTCAAGTATGAGAGAATGGCGAATTAGGACAATGTTTGGATGCTCAAATAATGTGTGTTAAATGTGTGTCAAGATTTTCATTATCAATTATTAAATACTATATTTTAATATCTACAAATGCTTCCATTTTATCCTAGTAATGAAATTTATAAAGTAAAAAGATAAAATATACCTAATTGTGTATAACACTCTTTGTATTTTTAGAGATAGCTCTAAATATACAACATTGTACCATGTGACTATTAGAAACCCAAGCTTCACCCTATTAAAGTATATTTTTAAGCTCTCCTTCAAACTTGGACTAACATTAGATTGGTCTACAAGTTATGGGATTCCTATAAGTAGACCAAACCTCTAGATTATGAGGCTAGATCTTCTACTATATCAACTTTGAATCATTTTACTAAAACCTACTTTGATTTGAGGGTGAAAAGAGTTAGAAAGATAAATTAAAAGAAAATCTACACTAGTGATGGTGATGCACATAAATTATTCATCCACTCAATAATGTAATCCTAACAACATTAATGAACCAAAAATAAACTAAAAGACTATCTCTAAGGCTTCCTATGCAACAATGTTTTACATGGAGGTCATGGTGAGTGAATTTAACTTGGAGGTGATGGGTAAGAGGTCTGATTTAAGACACTTCTAGCAATTTTACCTTCAAATTTGATCACTAACCTTTGACACTTCATATAATCTACATAAGATAACTCATCAACATATAGGTGTGGTAAGGACATTTCAAGGGAAGATTCACACCACTTATACACATATGAACAAGCATATACACATTATAATCCAATCATAGAGAAGTTGTGATAGTCCATTAATTAATCCAAGAGGTTAAAAATTTCAATCTTGGCAAAGTTTTTTCCTACCCAAGAGAGGGGATCATTTTAAACAAGGCCTAAAAAGCATGAATATATAGAAAATAAGGAAAGAAGAGAGAGAATGACATAGAGGAGAGAATGAAACTAATCCATGACCATAATTAACTCATATGTCACTTTAGTTAAAACTATTTACCACCAATCCTCCATAAGATCTTTCCATGTTTGATGATCTTACATGATTTTTGAATGAGTTATTTGGCATTGAAATGAGTTGGTGGGCCATCATCAGTGTATAACAATTTCTCCTTATTTTAAACATAAGACCAAATTAAGTGAATGACTCTTTCTTCCATTTAGACCATGGAACATGCATTTATTTTCACTTTAAGATTATTTAACTCATTATAAGGATCGATTATGCATGATTTGACACTTAAGGATCAATTAACTCATGATTACTATCTCAATTCATCTATCAGTTTCCCTATGCCATTATTAACTTTACTTGATTGACTAAGTAGGTCTACTAGGACAATTAGGCTTAACATCCTAACTCTTAGTACTTTATGTCCATGAAAACCCCATACAAAACCTCATAAACCTATGAAAGAGTGAATTTTAGACCTGAATCAACATCCCATATCATAACATAGGTTTCCTTGAATAGTTCACACCTATAAACTTGTCACAATGTGTGACTAGGTCACCTTGTCTTTCACTTATGTAGACTATATGATTTTAAAAGACCCACAGAGGAACATACAAGAATGGTTTTTATCATCTAATGACTTGAAGAGATAGAAAAAGTGTCAAGCTTCACTCTCCATTAATTGGCATCTCCTTAAACTACCTTGTACCTCTCTTTCTACACTTTTTTTCTTAAAAAAACCCATTTTATAAGATCTATATAGTTATTTACAAAAAGATACCATGGTCAGGACCCTCTCTAATTTTTATTCATGGTTAAAGTTTTTCTAGGGTGATTCATGGGTGTTTGGATGCAAGAAACTTCACTTTTCTCAAAATTGGTTTATAGTAGGGTTTAAGGAGGGATTTGGAGGTTCACCACCTTAAAAATGTTCATAAAGTATGAAATGTAAAGCAAAACTTATTTATATGGATATTTATTCCATATACCCCTCTAAATTTCCTAATAATCTTGGTTTATCATGAAAAAGGTGTGTAAAGATACATACGTAGGGAAGTTGAGCATGAGCTCTCTACATGTATTTTAGACCTACTTATAGTCTTAGTAATGGTTCACAAACCTCAAATTCTCAATAAAAATCAATCCTATATGGATTTAAAGTGTTTTATGGTTCCTAAATCCTATTAAGATCATTAGAATCAAGTCTTTTTGTGGTGAGATATCCAAGCTCTTGAATAGGCAACTTGAATTAATTGTTAAGGGCTGAGTGGTTCGAGTTAGTTCTTAAGACTAACACTAACCTTTAATCTATTCACATATTATTGAAACATATAATTTTAGACCTAAACCATCCCCTTAAACCTTATCCTAGTGTCATTTTTATTATAGGGTCTGTAAGTGTCTTCATGGTTGTATAGGCCTTTTAGGCCTAAAGCAGGGTTTTAGGCCTAATTGATCTATTACTAACTTTTAGAGGTATGAGTGACCTATAGGTGAGTTTAGGATTAAAAATCATAATATTGTATTCCTTTAAATTATTTTAAACCCTATAAAACTGATCAAAATACCCATAACTCCTTTTTTATCCATCACCTCATGAGGTTGCATATAGGGTTATATTGCCAAGACATTATGTGGGAAACAAAGGTCTAAAAGTCATATATCCTTCAAGGATATGTATGATGGAGTTTTAAATATGATCCCAAGGTGATTAAATTATTTTTTATACCCTAGGGTCACCTTATTCTCTACATACCCTTCATTCCCCTACCCTAAGGTTTCAAGCAATCATAACTTGTATAACCCTTTATGATTGAGTTTTGTGCTTTTCCTTTCTTAACTTGAGCTATTCCTCATCATGAGATGTTTACATGCCATTATCACCTACATTTAGATATATTATTCCTTTAGACACTGTTCTTATCACATGGATACCACCACTACTAATACACAGGGTTGTTTTCATATGCTAGACCTTAAGGGCATATTGGCATGAAATCTGAGTGTTATCCATATTAAAAGATATATAAAGACTAAGAAACACCTTATTCTACCTCATAAACCTTCACATGAGGTTAAAACTTTTTTTTATACCCATATACCTCCAAAAATACCTCTTAGCTCCATTACTAACTATCAATAGACTAAAGTATGTCTCTAAAAAAATAGTGGATGTTTCCACTTCTAATGTGACATTTAAGATAACATAAGAAGCTCAAACTAGTTATGAATACCATTTGTACTAAATTTGAGATATTGATATAGTGTAATATTGGAATTCTCACCAAATGATCTAAAATGTGTCTTAAGTATGTTCAAATCTGAATTTGAGTTCAAATAGGTTTTCCCTCCAAAAAGGGAACTTCAAATTTGCATGATGTATTTGTAGTCTAGGTGAGAAATGAGGATGTGTAATGGATGAAAAAATGTTTTAAATGACATTTTTATGGTCTCATGATGGTCTTAAAATTAAAATAAATGTATTTTTCAAGTTTGTGTGAGGTGGTAGTCCATCACCCCACATAGGTTTAGGAGGTTGCTTAACAAATCTTGTTCAAGAATTAGTTAGTCTTATTTTGAGAGTTTTTGTTTTAAATAGGAGTTTTAGTTAGTAAGTGGAAAAAAGTATTGAGATTAGGACATATCATTCCATTCTAAGAGAATAACTAATGGACATGTAAATAATGAAATCTTGATTAATGAAGAAGAATAGTGATGTGAAATTTTGTGCTTTTGACAGTACAGAGTTGTGAGCAAAGGTTATGATGCGTATTTGGAACTTGTAGGGGTGAGTTATTTTTTAATATGATTATTTTGTTTTTAATTTTTTTATATTCACTAAGTTGGTTTAGTAACATTTGTGATAAGTGGTAGGCAATTCTATTTGTGGAGGTAACCAAGCTTGATGATAGGGTGCATGTAAATACAATATTAATTAAACACTTTGGTGTAGCATTGATAATTTTGGTATTGAATAATGTGGAGAGATAGAAGTATACACATGTGAGATTAAGTGTAATTCACTTGTTTCCATATGTATAACTATTTAAGGTTTGAACTTATTCCATTAAAGTGATAATATTGTCCGTTGCTAACCCTCTATCCATAAGACAAAATTATGTAGACTCGAAATGTTTGATTTTGAAGATTATTTTTATTCAAATGTGAGAGAGAAGGGTTATAACGTCCATATAAATTGAAAATAACCTATTTTTAAGATTTAATATTGTTGGTTTATAAAATATAGTGAAACAACCAAAAACCCTATTTACCCTATTGGTCAAAAAGGCAAATCACAGTCATAAGGTCTGAGATATATTGTATGGAGTTTGGTTTGGAGTCAAAGGTGATTGAGATAGGTTTAATATGTTAATTTAAGGTATTTTTAACTTTTTTATAGGTTATAAGGACTATTGATGTCAAAAACGTAATGAAATATAGACTACCATGTTTACTGTTAGTATAATATAGTTGAATGAACTGAGATTTGGTGTTTATGAGTGCTTTGTGGGTTATGGGAATTTTCATATTGAAGGGAAAAGTTAAAAATAGACTATATAAAGTTTTATTTACCTTTGGTTTGATTTGAAATGGTCCCTAGTTTGAGTTATGCATTTATTTACCCTCTCAACCTTGATAGTCAAGGGAAACCCTAGTTTTTAGGGTTTAGTCTATTGGAGAAAAAGTAACCATTGGAAAAACCCAAAAACTTATAATATTGTATAAAATGATGTTATGTAACTAATGGAGGTGGTTTTAGAGTTTTCAAATATGTATAAACATGGAAATGAGATTGTATGCTAATGCTAGGCCTAGAGAAGGGCTAAAGGAGTGAGGGTGGTTTAGGGAAAGGTAGATTTCTAAAAAGGAGGTCAAAAAATTATTGATTTAGATAAAGTATCCAAATGGGTATATATAGAGGTAAATTTTTTGGGAATAAATTTCATACATGTTTCAGGAGAAGGAGATTTACTCATATGGAGGGCTAATTGGTGAGAGGCTTAAAGATGAAAGTACAATTTGCCTTAATAATTATGCCAAAATATTTAGGTGGGAGTTGTATGGAAAAAATGGGTCCTTGAATATATACTCATTTTCTTGTGGAGGTTTGTCAAGTGCTCCCAATAGGGAAGTTTGCCCAAAAATAGGGCTAGTAGAAGGTAAATCTAGGAAAGAGTTTGGTTGAAGAAGAATGGACAGAGGAATTGAATGAGTGACCTAATAAAGGTCAGATAGGAATGAGATAAGAACAAATGGATGTCTTGATATGGTTTTGACCATCATTGTGGTTTGATTGCCCATGCAGAGGATAATTTGGCATTAAAGTATGGTGAGAAAGTCATTAAGGAAAAAGTGAGTATATGCACAAAACTTGATTCAGTTTATTGAATGATGATTTGTTGATAGTTTAAAGGTCAATTGAAAGTAGTATATATCTCTAAAACATTGTGAAGGTACATTGTGACCATAGTTTCATGATTGCCTAGAAGAACTATTAGGAATGAGTTAAATGTAACAACGAGAATTCTTGATTGAAGGACATAAGCAAAGTTTGGTACAAAATTTTATATTGCTCTACATCATTTGGTATTAGATCCATCTAGATGGTCTAGGTAAGGTAAATACATTTTTATTATGTAGGTTACATGAAGTTTCAGGTAAGAAAGAAGACAAATTGCAAAGAGACTTGTTGGAGGATAGAGAAGGAAGGTAGTTTGAGAAGGTAAGATACATTTTATGATTGATTATTTATTTGAATCCATTACTGATAGTATGTGATAAGAAATAGTAAGCATTACAGTGGTAGACCTAAAATATAAGATATATTAACAAGCGAGAGAGAGAGAGAGAGAGAGAGAGAGAGAGAGAGAGAGAGAGCTTGAGAATCAGAAGATAGTCCTAGTATAAAGGAAAAGAATTAGAAGGCCCAAGTGTGGTCATAAGTATAAGGTTACAAGTGTAAACCAAGGGGAATGGTCCAAGTGATACAAATACAAGGAGAATAATGTGCCCAAGTGAGGTACTCAAGGAGATAATGATAGAAGAGGTAGCAAGGAATTAGAAAGATAGGGTTAAGCATGAAAGACAAGAAAATGATGGTGCATGAAGACACCAAAGAAAATATTGAGATGGATAGAGATGAGGTAGAAAACGAATGAGATGTTGATCAATATTGATCATAAGAAAGAGTTTGTGAACCTGCATCTTGTATGGGTCATAAAAATTAAGCCAATCAAATGTCCAATCAAGAAATTAATGGAAAAGAGAAGAAGGCAAAAGAGGAAAGATAAGGAGGAAATCAAGCATCATGATTTGAAATCTAATGTTGCTTCGATATGAGTGAATGTAGGTATGAGATATTAAGAGAAGTAATAGATATTTGATCCCATTCATAGGCTCAAGGAACAAGAGGAAGAGGCATATGACCAACTGGTGATCAAAATAAGTTAAGATGAAGAAGAGATTCCATGTGGATTCATGTTGAAGGAATAAGAACAAACATTTTAGCCATGTTGTAGGTAAGATAGCATGAAGAAGGAAGAGATCCTCATTCAAGAGGATGCAAAAGAATCCAAAGGAGAAATGAGACATTAGCATAAGGAGAGGTATGAGGTATATTCTATCTTGTATGAGTCTTTAAAGAAATAATATGGATTTTATCCCCATCAAATGTATAGGGAAATGGTTAAGGAGGTTACCAAGGAAAGTATATACTTGTGGAATGCAGCAGTATTGTTTCAGATCAAGGAATTAATGAAGTTAAGGAGGATTCAAGAATATAAAGGTCCTCCCCAAGATGAAGTTATATTTGTTTAGGCTAAGTTATAAGTGGAAGGTGAAGGATAAGTCATGAAAAGAGAGAATCAAGATGCATTGAGAGTTGATGCAAAGAAGGAGAGTGAAGTATACAAAGAACGTGAAGGTGCTTGAAAGAAAAATAAACAAGAAAACAAAGAGGAAAGATGGATAATGCCTCAAGGGCATGAGAAATAATATGTTTTCTTTGATTATTTTTTTATTTTATAGGTATAGCATGGAGGAAGATGGAAAGAGGCAAGACAAAGTACAAGTGTGCAAGTCAAGAGCACACACATCTCGATGAGTGTTTGAAAGAAGAAGAAGAAGAACATGGGTAGAAATATTTTTATCCCATTGGGAGTATGATGTAGGGGCATATTGGAATGATCACCAAATGGTCTAAATTTTGTCTTAAGTATGTTTAAATTTGAATTTGAGTTCAAATAGGTTTTCCCTCCAAAAAGGGAATTTTAAATTTCCATGATGTATTTGTGGTCTAGGTGAGAAATGAGGATGTGTAATGGATGAAAAAACATTGTAAATGACCTTTTTATGGTCTCATTATGGTCTTAGAATGAAAATAAATGTATTTTTCAAGTTTTTGTGAGATGTAAGTTCACCACCCCACGTAGGTTTATGAGGTTTCTTAACAAATCTTATTCAAGAATTAGTTATAGTCTTGTTTTGAGAGTCTTTATTTTAAATAGGAGTTTTAGTTAGTGTACACAAGCAATTATTGAGAGGATGACCTATCATTCCATTATAATAGGATAAATAATGGACATGTAAATAATGAAATCTTGATTAATGAAGAAGAACAGTGATGTGAAATTTTGTGCTTTTGACATTGCATGGTTGTGAGCAAAGGTTATGATGTGTATTTGGAACTTCTAGGGGTGAGTGATTTTTTAATATTATTTTTTTTTGTTGTAATTTTTTTATATTCACCAATTTGGTTCAGGAGAAATTGTGAGAATTGGTAGGAAATTCCATTTATAGAGGTAACTAGGCCTGATGATAGGGTGCATGCAAATACAGTATTAAGTAAACACTTTGGTTTAGCATTGATCATTTTGGTATTGAATAATTTGGAGAGATAGTAGTAGACACATGTGAGAATAAGTGTAATTCACTTTTTTCCATATGTATAACTATTTAAGGTTTGAACTTATTCCATTGAAGTGATAATCTTGTCTATTGCTAACCCTTTGTCCATAAGACATAATTCTATAGACTGGGAATGTTTGATTTGAAATATTGTTTTGATTAAAATGTGAGAGGGAAGAGTTTTAAAATATATATTAGGTGAAAATAACCTATTTTTAATATTTTAAGACTTTTGGTTTATAAAATATGGTGAAACAACCAAAAACCCTATTTACCCTGTTGGTCAAAAGCATAGATCACAGTTATAAGGTCTGAGATATATTATATGGAGTTTAGTTTGGATTTAAAGGTGATTTAGACAAGTTTATTATGGTCATTAAAGGTATTTATAACTTATTTATATGTTATAAGGATTGTTTATGTCAAAAAAGTAATGAAATGTAGACTGCTTTATTTACTATCAGTATAATACAATTGAATGAACTGAGATTTGGTGTTTATGAGTGCTTTCTAGGATATGGGAGTTTGAATATTGAATGGAAAAGTTTCACATGGCCTAAAAATAGTTTTCCTTACCTTTGGTTTTATTTTAAATAGTTATTGGTTTTATTTATGAATTTATTTACCCTCTCAGCCTTGATAGTCAAGGGAAATCCTAATTTTTAGGGTTTAGTCTATTGGAGAAAAAGTAACCATTGGAAAAACCCCAAAACTTGTAATCTTGTATAAAATTATGTTATATAACTGATGGAGGTGGTTTTAGAGTTTTTAGATATGTATATTTATGGAAATGAGACAATATGTTAATGTTAGGCCTAGAGAAGGGCTAAAGGAGTAAGGGTGGTTTAAGGAAAGGTGGATTTGTATAAATAATGATCTCAACAAATGATTGATTCAGATAAAGGAGCCAAATGGGTATCTAAAAAGGTCAATGTTTTTGGAATAAAGTTTGTACATGGTTTAGGATAAGGAGATTTTCTCATATGGAGGGCTAATTGGTGAGGGGCTTAAAGAAGGAATTATAATTTGCATTGATAATTATGCCAAAATACTTAGGTGGGAGTTATATGGCCCAAATGGGTCCTTTAATATATATTCATTTACTTGTGGAGGTTTTTTAGGTGCTCTCAATAGGGAAGTTTGCCCCAAAATAGGGTTGGTAGAAGGTAAACTTAAGAAAGAGTTTGGTTGAAGAGTGGATAGAGGAATTGAATGACCTAATCAGGGTCAGATAAGAGTGAGATAAGAACAAATGGAGGTCTTTATATGGTTTATACCATCATTGTGGTTTGATTGGCCATGTAGAGGCCAATTTGGCATTGAAGTATGGTGAGAGTTTCATGAAGGCAAAAGTGAGTATATGCACAAAACTTGATTTATTTTATTGAATGATGATTTGTTGATAGTCTAAAGGTCAATTTAAAGTAGTATAGATATCTGAAACATTGTGAAGGTACATCATGACCATAGTTACATGATTGCCTAGAAGAACTATGAAGAATGAGTTAAATGTAGGAAAGAGAATTCTTGATTGAAGGACATAAGTAGAGTTTGATACAAAAATTGATATTGCTTTGCATCAGAGCTTAACTCCAACTATAGGTGCTTCAAAACCATAAACTCCTCAAAACTAGCTTTATATGTTGTTTGCGTGTTACCTTAGATTTCATCAAATGTAGGCCATTCTCTGATAATTTCATTTTTCTAAAAGGGTGTATGAGTGGTTAGGGGTGTTAAAAACCCATAGGCATAATCTTTAAATGAACTCCATTCCCCTAACATACCAATAGTCCTTGGAAACCTTTAATCTAAGCAAGGGCTCTTAAGAAAAAGAGGATTGTAGCTTCCCCTTTTGACTATTTTTTATGTTAAAGGACCTTAACATGATTATTAAACTCTCTAAATTCCTTTGAATATGATTGAGGTTCAAGTAAGGTTTAACTATCCCTCAAATTTTCTTGTCAATAGCTCAACATGTTTACTTGCTCATAGACATAGTACAATACTAGTACCTATAAGTTGTGTAGGAAATGGTGGTTTTTATGCTTGGTTCATAACCCCCTTTTAATGCCTTTCAATGGTTTAATTTTCTTGTGAATCTCAATCAGATCCAAACACCAAAACCATGTTTGTTAAACACCACAAGTCCACCTTCCATCTTTGATCAAAACTGAGTTTTACTCCATCATTAGGCTAGTGGTAGGTGAATATTTGATTATCTCATTAAGTCTAAGACCCTAACACCACATCCTTGATTTCTATTCAATATTTAATGGCTAATAACTTTTAACTATACAAACTCTATCTCCTCATTTTTAATAAACCTTGGATAGGCAACTTGATTGTAACTTGGCATGATTATAGATGGTAGTTCTCTATGTTTTGTACAAACTATGATGGATTTATATCTTTAAAATATTAATGATATAAATTATGAACCTCTTATTCATTCATGTTATGGTCTCCATAAGATCCATATCCTCATTTTAATATTCACTTACTTTAAAAGTCTTCAATCATTACTTTGTCCACTTCTTGGGTTATGACTAAGTGTGCTTGTAGATATGACTATAGGCCTCCCTCTCTTAGGATCTTGATTCTATATCAACCTAATTATATTTTTGATAAGATATTAGATCAAACCTAGTGTCAATTAGGTGTTCTCAATGATCCATTCAATTCAATATTTTCATTAAGGTCTAAAGATTAGGTCAGTTTGTACTTGGTTCATCTCTTTTAGCATGGTTGTAGGTGATCTTGAGACACCTTTGTATAGATTATTGAAAAGAGACCTTAAGAAGGTCAAGAATATAGTTGATGAACCTACTCCATCCATTAAAAACAACTAAGAGAGATATTTTAATTTCCTTCCATTGAGATATTCATACTTTTTAGTCTCCTCAAAACACCACTTTCATGAAGCACATCTTGAATGAATCTACATTGGCTATAGGTAGAGATTGACCTCTTAAGTAGGGTTTTAAGGCTTTAAAACATAGTTTCATGACCATAATACTTTATTAAACTCTTGAATATTTTTTTATAGTGGATACATGAGGTGAAATTTAATAAGAAGGTATTGATATGTGTATGGATGATGGGATTCATGAAACTGAGGATGGAGTGGAATGATAAGCTTATAGCTATGGTGAAATGTCAGTGATAAGGACTGTGAAAGTGAAATGAAGCATAGGAGTGAGAATGGAACATATCTCTAATGTAAATACTATCATGAAGACCATTAGGGAAGCATAAGCATACAGACCATAAAAATATACCATTTTGGAGGCTTTTGAGCTATCATACACTACTAAAATAGAAACCTAGGAATCATTAAAATACCTTGACAAATGCTAAGTTTCCTTAACATTTGATAAACTATGACTGTGAGTATGTATGAGGATGATTTAGGGTTAGTTATCCATGAGACCTTGATAACCTTTCATACACTTGAATTACATACACCTGACAGGAATGAAACACTAAAAACTAAGTCTTAAGGAATCTTGACATTCTTGGATCTCTCATAAACCGTACAACCTCTTGAACTTGTTTACAAACTATAGATTTGGAATTGTATGTCTTATTTAGATATATATATAACCTAATAGTGTGTAATTAAGTTTAATAATTTCATGCAAATGTGGTTCATACTCCTAACAAGCTCCATAAACTTCCATTTTCTATTACCATGCCTAGAAGAGGAGAAAACTCAGAAAACTAGTTGCCTACCTGAATGAAGGAGCCATTATGAGTGACTTAACTTATAAAGTATTATTAATAAAGGAGATAAATCTAAACTAATAACCAATTCCCAAATATTTAACTCTCCAAGAGCCCTTCCTTTACCTAAAATTCTAGATCTTGATATTCTCTCTCATTGTTATACCATCTAAAAACCTGAAGGGCTCTCTCAAGTTTCAAAGAAGCTTGATGGTGTAAGAGAACTATTTTTTAGTCTGTATGGAACATTATTGTCATGAATATTTTTTGGAACACCTATCATGAAACCTTATTCAAATTATTATCCTTCATTATGCAAAAAAGTTTATACAAGTCCATACTTCCTACATGAAACACATGAAAATAGCCTTTCTCTTGCATTTTCTTCACACTTTAAGATTTTAACCACCAATTTATGGAAACACAAGGAATATTATGAGTCAATTTGAATATAAAAATAAATAAAAAATACTTCGAGATAAAAAAGGAGACAAATTTCACATGTTGGAGCTCTTAGAGGATAAACTATGCTTTAGACTTGCATGAGGAGATACTTCTAAAGCATAAGACATTTGACTTAAATCAATGACATGAATATGAAGGTGGTTAAAGGTATTATTAATTATTTAGTGGCTTTTTGACTCTAAATTTACCATTTAAAGACTCTAAACCTCTCTCTTAAGCAATATACATAGATCTAGAAGGAGAATTATCAATGAGTATCATGAAGATTACCTTTTAGCCTTCTTAAAAGGATTGAATGAGGTTTTTATATGTATTAAACACAAACTCAAATATTATAGTTCATGTCATATTTTAATATACAAAAATACCAAAGAAAATCATATCGAGTTATAGCTTCCACCTCTCGTACATCTCCATCAAGACATATTAGATCATAAGGCCACTTGAATTCTTTATCAAAGAACCCCCAAAACTTATCCACACCATGAGGATACTCATCACAAGTTGAAACTAAAAAATGACCATGATAATACATTGAAACCCAATCCCTTTACTTGATATTCAATGAACACTATGATGATCAAGCACATCACATAAGGACATAAGACATCTAGGAGATATGGTGATCACAAACAGACGCAATGACATCTCTAAGAGTGTTTGAATGACTTTAAAGAATAAAATAGGAGACATCATGACTCATGATATCACCATGTAGAAGATTAATTGGATGTCATGAAAAGTTTTAAGTTTTTGGGGTTTGCATTTGGCCTTAGTAGACCAAATTTCCAACATTTTTTATAACTCACAAGGGTTGGCCATCCTGTTGGTCAAGATAATCCACTGATTTTTCATGACAATGATAGTTTTAAAACATAAAAACATGGCTTGATGATTACCTTGGACTACTAAATATATTTGTACTTTATGACACCTCTCACTGCAACAAACAACAAGAATCCATAGAAACAACAAAGAAACACACCTAAACTAATAAGCACACCTAAACTAAGGAAAAAAACAACAAGACAATAAGGAAAAAAAATTACTAGTGCTGATCATTTATTGAAACAAGAAAAATGAGCTAAAATAACTAAATTGAGATCATATTATTTCCTCCATGGTTAAATGGGAAAAAATTAGGTCACTATGGCACTATGAATTATGGCTACCACATTTTGATTGCTCCTTCTTACAACTGGGAGCATTAGCACATTCATGTCTTCTTAGAGAAGTAGATGGGCCTTCTAGTTCCACTTTTAGGTGCATGGATTGTACATGGTTGTCCAACACCGAGTCATACTCCTCCCATATTTATCTATCTTACATCAAAAATGCTAATTATGCCTCAATAATGAGCTATTGATGGTTTATGAAATTCTCATATAATTATTATATTATCAACTCAACTAATATGCTTTGATTATTTACTCCATTATGCTCCATTTGAGATAGTGGTTTGTTAAGGTCTTCAAATTATTGATAGGTGTATAAGTATGGATACAACATGTCATTAGTCTCTCCTTGATTATACCTATAAGATTTAGGATGACTAGTTGTAGTAGTGTTCTTTATGAGACCTTCCTCAAGCTCCTTATGGGGTAGAGATGGATTGTATAAGCTCAAACAAAAATTAATTAAGTCCTCCCAAAAGGCCATCTCTTCATGATTAATTAGAAAAACACAGATATCATTCTTATCCTTATCATTCACTTGTGAAACACTATGATAATCAAACTCACATTATGATACAACTCGGTCATCCTCATCTTAAATATAAAATGGCATCTCATCAACCCACTCATGATACAACTCATCTTGGTGACCCAGAATTGGTCCTTTATCTTTAATGAAAATAGATTTTTCTTAAACTTGTACCTTTTTTTTGGATGTTTGAATACTCTAGAGGGTCATCTCCTTGCATTGAAACTACTACAAGTTATTTTGAGATATAATTATTGAGGGTAGCTACCATGTGACCAAGGAATTATTGAGTAACATCTTCTTATTATTCAACTAAAATCTCTTTCTCTTGTGTCTCATCTTGTACTTACATCTCATTATACATCCCAACAACCTCTTGGATTTCATCCTCTTTTGCATTATGAAAGATTGTTTCACATTTATCCTTGGCAAAGGGTGTCCCAATGGTGATTTCCTCTTCTTGTTCACTCAACTCACTCTCATATTCTATCACCTTAGCTAAATCTTCTTCATTTGCCTCTCAAAGGAAAATATCCTTCTCAAGGATTGGCATGGTGGACCCTTAAAAATATTTAAGAAGATGAATCAAATCCAATGGTGTTTCCATGGATGCTTCATTCTCCTTACTCAGCTTCTCATCTTTGAAAACCATCACTTCCTATCTCTATTGAATTTATCCTTAAATAGACTTCTATGAGGGGAAGGCCTTGGGCTGTTGAGGAGGGATAGGTGGGGGATGAATTATTTCATGTTTATCCTTGAATTAAACACTTGGGCATATGCTTGACTATTCTTCTCTCTTCCTTGACTATTGTATTTATTTCCAAGTCATAAACTTGGGTTTAGGGAATTATTATTTTGCACTTGTTTCAGCCTTGGGCATGATTGGAAGAATATCCTATTGGTATGGGGTTGATTTTATAGTTACCATTGATTGGTATAAGATTTGGTGTGTAATCTATACTTATTTATCAAGTTGAGCCTTAAAATCAAGCACCATCTCATTGGAGATCTCTCCCTGATGATAAGAAGATGAATGATCTAGGCAATAATTTAGGCAACAATTTAGGTGACGGTTCTACCCCAATTGATGATGAAAATTCTAGGAGCCATAAATTTTGTACCATAGCTCCAATTGACTCACCGTTTGAATCATTGGAAATATAATAATGAATATAACATGAAGAGAACCCAATATAAGTGCCCAAAATTTCAATTTTAGTAGTGTAGTCTAAAAATAATAAGTTTCTAAAAATAGTAATTCCTCCAATTTTGTATTGTTTTAAATCATGGAAGTCAAACCACTTAATCTCCCTCGATATTGGTGACCTTCCACATCCTCCTCCTACTTTAAAATTGTGTATAAATTAATATGTAACCCAAAATGGAAATCAGACATCTCTTCCTAGAGATAAGCATATAGTTGTATTGCGATCTTGAGTAATAAAACATCTCTTCTCAGAGAATTCATTGTTACTGTGTTATTTTTGTGTTCTTGAAATATCTATCAATCAAAACTTCTGAGTTTTGGATCAATGAATGCCCTTGTATGATATGTTTTGAAACATGTAACTCAGTCTCCTCAAAACACACTTCTTGAAACTTTTGAGGTCTCTCTTGGATATACTTCTAGGTAGGAAAAGTTGGAAAGGTTTGAGAGGAATTTTGAGGACTATGGCCCACATTTTTTTGATATTATTGAGAGGGAAAATGCATTTCAATAGAGAACTAATGTGGAGTGAAGGAGGGAACATGTTGATGGTATGATGAACTTGTTACCTCTCAAAGACTGCCAACTTCTCTTCAATTCCTTTAATTAAACCATTTAAGTCTAACGTATCACCACTAAATGTTAAATGTCCTTGTATTATGAAATATGACCACTCTTCCTTCACTTACTACAATGAAGCTCTCATGCTCTCAATCTCATGTTTAGGTATATTTTGTCCATAGCTATTTTTTGTGTCAATGCTCTCCATGTATTATTCATATCCAAACAAGGTTTGTTTAAATATTGATATGGATTGCCTTCAAACTTAGTTGAGTTAATCAAGAATGTCATGATATTTTCATGATTGATTAGATTGACTAGCAGGCTATAAATGAGGTGAATGAAGTTCACAAGGAGGGATAGATTAGTGTCTTTAGTATTGAAAAAGATCATAGGCCTGATAATGTCTCTTATATTATTGATCAAGGTGAATATAGGGCTGATAGGGGTCATAATGAGATAGATAGGGATCATAATTGAATGGGGATGGATCATAGGGTTGTTGATAAGGAATTTATTGATAGGACTTTAACCCATATATATCTATCACTCAATACAATTCCCATGAATATCAAAGAACTTATGAACAAGAACTATTGATACCTCTAAAATGATGACCAAGATAACTACTTGAAGTTTTGTGTGAAGACTAAAATGCTAATGTGAATGCTCCAATGCTTTAATCTAGTCCCATTAGGTGTGTTATAACTATTATCAACCCAAGTTTCACCCTATTGAAGTATATTATTTAGCTCTCCTTCAAACTTGGACTAACATTGGATTGGTCTACAAGTTTTGGGATACTTATAAGTAGACCAAACCTCTATATTATGAGGCTAGCTCTCCTAATGTATCAACTTTGAATCCCTTTAATAAAACTTTCTTTGCTTTGGGGGTGAAAAGAGTTAGAAAGGTAAATTAAAAGGAAATATATACTAATGATGGTGATGCACCTAAATTATTCATCCACTCAATCTTGTACTCATAACAACACTAATGAACCAAAAATGGATTAAAATACTGTCTCTAAAGTTTCTTATGTAATAATTTTTTACATGGAGGTCATGTTGAGTAACTTTAACTTGGAGGTTATGGGTGAGAGGTCTACTTTGAGACACTTTCAACCAGTTTACACTTCAAATCTAATCACCAACCTTTGACACTTCATATAACATGTATAAGACAACTCATTAACATATAAGTATGGAAAGGACATGTCAAGGGAATATTCATACAACTTATACACATTTAAACAAGCATATATACAATATAGTCCAATCATATATAAGCTACAATAGTCTATTTATTAATCTAAGAGGTTACAAAGTTCAATCTTGGCATAGTTGTTTCCTGCCCAAGAGGGGATATTTTTTTAAAAGGCTTAAAAATATTGAATATATATAAAATGAGGAGAGAAGAGAGAATGGCATAGAGGAGAGAAAGAAACTCATATATGGCCATCATTAACTCATATATCACTTTAGTTATAGACTAGTTACCACCAATCCTCTATAATATCTCTCCATGTTTGATGATCTTTCATGAGTATTAAATTAGTTTTTTGGAATTTAAATGATGTGGTGGGCCATCATTAGCATATAAAAACTCATTTTAAATATAAGACCAAGTTAATGAAATGACTCTTTCTTCCATTTAGTCCATGGAATATGCATTGATTACCACTTTAGGATCAGTTAACTCATGATAAGGATAAATTATGCATGATTTGACCAATAAGGATCTATTAACTCATTATTACTATCTTAACTCATCCACCAATTCCCTTATGTCATTATCAACTTCACCTGATTGACCAAGTAGGTCTACTAGGCTAATTTGGCCTAAAACATAACTCTTAGTACTTGATGGCCATAAAAACACTATATTAAACCTTATAAACCTATGAAAGAGTTAATTTTAGACCTGAATCAACATCCCATAACATATCATAGGTATATTTGAATAGTTCACACCTACAAACTTGCCACATTAGGTTACTAGGTCCCCTTGTCTTTCACTTTTCTATACTAGCTGATTTGAAGAGACCCATAGAGGAACTTAAAGGCATGGTTTTTATCATCTAATTACTTTAGGAGATATAAAATGTGTCAATCTTAACTCTCCATTGATTGATGTCTTCTTAAGCTGCCTTAGACCTCTCTTTCTACACTTTTCCTAAAAAACCATGTTTTATGATAGGTACGTATAGTTTTGTATAAAATTCTACCATGGTTAGGAACCTCTCTAAGTTTAATTCATTATTCAAGTGTTTATATGGTGATTCATGGTGTTTGGATGCAATAAACTTCACTTTTCTCAAAACTAGTTTATAGTAGTCTTTAGGGAGGATTTTGAAGGTTCACCATCTTAACAATGGTTCATAAAGTATGAACCTCGAAACCAAAACTTCTTTATGTGTATCCTTAGTCCATATACCCTTTAAATTTTTTTAATAATCTTGGGTTCCCATTCAAAATTCATGTAAAGATATGTACATAGGTAAGTTTACCATGAGCTCTCTACATGTATTCTAGACCTACTTATAGTCTTAGTAATGGTTCATAAACCTTAGATCCTAAATAAAACTAAATCCTCCATGTATTTAAATTTTAATAAGGTTAATAAGTATTTATAATATCATTTTACTCAAGTATTCTTGTGGTGAGAGATCTAAGCTCTTGAATAGGCAACTTGAACTGACTGCTAAGGGATGAGTGGTTTGAGTTAGCTATTGAGACTAAAACTAACCTTTCCTCTATTTTCATTTGATTTAAATATCTAATTTAGGACTTGAACCATCCCATTAAACCTTATCATGGTGTCATTTTTATTATAATGGTGTGCAAGTGTCGTCATGGTGGTATAGGCCTTCTAGGCCTAAAATAGGCTTTTAGGCCTAATTGATCTATTACTGAGTTTTGGAGGTTTGAGTGACCTATAGGTGAGTTTGTGATTAAAAATCATCATTTTATCTTCCTTCCACTTTTTTTAAACCCTGTAAAACTTTTCAAACTACTCATAACTCCTTGTCTTCATCACCTCATGAGGTTACTTGTAGGGCTATACTACCAAGACTATGTTTGGGAAACAAAGGTTTAAAAGTCCTTTCTCATTAAAATATATGTTTTATGGATTTTTAACTATAATACCAAGGTAATTACATTATTTATTCTATCCCAAGATCACCTTATATTATGCATACCCTTCATTCCTTAACCCTAAGGTTTCAAGTAGTCATAGTTAGTATAGCCCTTAATGATTGAGTTTTATGTTTTTCCTTGCTTAACTTGAGATATTTCTCATAATGAGATGTTTCCATTCCATTATCACCTTCCCTTTATCTATATTATGCCTTTAAACACACTCTTATCACATGGATGCCACCACTACTAGTACATTGGATGGTTTGTCTATGCTAGCCCTCAAGGGCATATTGGCATGAAATTTGAGTTTTATCCATATTAAAAGATTTATGAAGACTAATAAACACCTTCATATACCTCAAAAACCTTCACATTATGTTAAAACTTTCTATCATACCCATAGACCTCCAAAACTTTCTCCTAGCTCCATCACTGACTATCAATAGATTAAAGTATATTTATGACAAGGTATTTGATGTTTCAACTTATGATCTGACCTTTAAGATAGAATAATAATCTAAAAATATCTATTAAGATAATTTTTACTATATTTGAGAGCTTAAATCCAACTATAGGTGCTTCAAAACCATAAACTCCTCAAAATTGGCTTTATATGTTGATTGTGTGTAAGTTCCCTTAGATTACAAAAAATGTAGGCCATTATCTATTTATTTCATGTTTATAAGAAGTTTTATGAGTGTTTATGGTGTTAAAACCTTGTATTCATCATCTTTAAATGAACTTCATTCCCCTAACATACCAACAGTCCTTGGCAAACTTCAATCTAAGCAAGGGATCTTAAGAACAAGTGGATGGTAGCCTCCCTTTTTGAATATGTTTTAATGTTAAATTAACTTCACATGCTTATTAAACTATATAAAATCATTTTAATATGATTTAGGTTCAAGGAAGGTTCCACTATCACTCAAATGTTCTTGTCAACTACTCGACATGTTTGCTTGATCATAGACACAATACATTACTATTACCTATAGATTGTGTAGGAAATGGTGGTTATTGTGCTTGGTTCATAAGCCCCTTTTAAGTCCTTTAAATGGTTGAAATTTATTTTAAACCTTAATCAGGTCCAAACACCAAAACCATGTTTGTTAAACACCACAAGTCCACCTTCCATCTTTGATGAAAATTGAGTTTTACTCTATCATTAGGCTAGTTGTAGGTGCATATTTGATTGTCTCATTAATTATAATACCTTAGAACCACATCCTTGATTTGGATTCAATATTTAATGGTTAATAAATTTTATCTATACAAACTCTATCTCCTCATTTTTAATAAACCTTAGAGAGGTAGCCTAACTTTATCTTGGCATGACTATAAATGGTAGTTCACTAGGTTTTGTATTGACTAAGATAGATTTAAACCCTAAAAAGGTAAATATTATATCTTATGAACATATTATTAATTAATTATATGGTATCCATAAGCTTTATAACCTCATTTGAAGCTTTACTTACCTTGAAAGTCCTCAATCATTACTTTGTCCACTTCTTGGCTTATGACTGAGTGTGTTTGTAGATATGACTGTAGGCCTCCCTCTCTTAGGATATTGATTATATATTAACCTAATGATCTTATTGATAATATATATTGATCAACCCTAATTTCAATTAGGGGTTCTTAATGATCCATTCAATTCAATATTTTTCTTAAGGTTTGAAGGTTAGATCATTTTTCAAGTGGTCCTTCTCTTTTAGCATGGTTGTAGGTGATTATGAGACACCTCTGTATGGACTATTGAAAAGATTCCTTAAGAATATAAATAATATTTTTAATTAACCTAATCCATCCATTTAAAATAACTAAGAGAGATAGTTCAATCTCCTTCCATTTATATATTCATACTTTCTAGTCTCCTCAAAACACCACTTTCATGAAGCACATCTTGACTGAATCTGCCTTGGCTGTAGGTGGATATTGACCTCTTAAGTATGGTTTTAAGGTTTTAAAACATATATTCATGAATATAATTATTTATAACACTATTTACTCTTTTTTATATTGGATACATAAGGTTAAATTGAATAATCAAGTAGTGATATGTGTATGGATGATGGGAATGATGAAATTGAGGATCAAGTGGAATGATAATATTATAACTATGGTAAAATGGTAGTGATAAGGACTATGAAAGTGAAATGAATAATATGAGTGAAAATTTAACATAAATATAATATAAATATATTCATGAATACCATTAGGGAAGCATAATCATATAAACCAATATAATATACCATTTTAGAGTCTTTTGAGCTACCATGCACTGCTAAAATGGAAACCTAGGAATCATCAAAATACCTTAACAAATGTTAAGTTTCCTTAAAATTTGATAATATAGGGCTATTATGATGTATGAATATGATTGAGGGTGATTTATCCATGATACCTTGAGTAACATTTAAGACACTTGCATGAAAGACACCTAACATGAATGAAACATTGAAAACCAAGTCTTAAAGAATCTTGGCATTCTTGGATCTCTCATTAACTATACAACCTCTTAAACTTGTTAGTAGACTTTAGATTTGTAATTTTATGTCTTATTGAGATATATATAACCTCACACATGTGTAACTAAATTTAATAATGTCATGGAAATGTGGTTCAAACTCCTAACAACCTCCATAAACTTCCATTTTCTATTACCATGCCCAGGAGATGAAAAAACTCAAAAAATTGGTTGCTTGTCTGAATGAAAGAAACACTATGAGTGCCTTAAATTGTAAAATATTGTTCATAAAATAGAGAGATCCAAACTAATAAATAATTTCCAAATATGGAATCTCTCTAAGACCCCTTCCTCTACCCAAAATTCAAGATCTTGATATTCTCTCTCTTGGTCGTACTATCTGAAAATATGAAGGGCTCTCTCAAGTTGCAAAGAAGCTTGGTGGTGTAAGGAATCAGTTTTGAGTCTGTATGGAACCTTATTACAATTTAATATTTTCTAGAACACCTATCATGAAACCTTCTTCAAATTCTTGGCCTTCATTATATGTAAATGTTTGTACAAGTTCATACTTCCTACATGAAACATGTGAAAATAGCCTTTCTCTTAAATTTTCTTCTCACTTTAAGATTTTAACCACCAATTTAGGGCTAAAAAATGAATACTACAAGTCATTTTGAATATTAAAACAAATAATAAATCTTTTGTAAGCAAAAAGGAGACAAATTTCACATGTGGGAGCTCTTAAAGGCCAAACTACATTTTAGACTTGCATGAGGATATACTTCTAAGCATAAGACATTTAACTTAAAGCAATGACATGAATATTAAGGTGTTTATAGGTATCATGAATGATTTAGTGGATTTTTTACTCCAAATTTACCACTTAAAGACTCAAAAACTCTCTTTTAGGAAATATACATAGCTCCACAAGGAGAATTATCAATGAGTATCATGAAGAATACCTTTTAGAATTCTTAAATGGATTGAATGAGGCTTGTATATATCTTCAAAACACCTTCAAATCTTATAATTTATTTCATATTTTAATATATCAAAATACTAAATAAACTCATAGCGAGTTATCAGTTTCCACCTCTCATACATCTCCATCAAGTCATCTTAGATCATAAGGCCACTTGAATCCTTTGTCAAAAAACCTCCAAACATACTCCACACCATGAGGATACTAATCATAATTTTAAACTAAGACATGACCATGATAATACATTGAAACCCAATCCCTTGACTTGGTAGTCAATGAACATTATGATGATCAAGTACATCACATAAGGACCTAAGACATCTAGCAGATATGATGATTATAAATAGACTCAATGACATATATAAGAGTGTTTGAATGACTTTAAAAATCAAATAAGAGACATCATGACTCAAGATATCACTATGTATAGGTTTAAATGGATGTCATGTAAAGTTTTCAGTTGTAGGGGGTGGCATTTGGCCTTGGCAGGCCAAATTGCCAACATTTTTGGTGACTCACAGTGGTTGACCAGATTGTTGGTCAATAGAATCCACTTATATTTCATGACAATGATAGTTTTAAAACATAACAACATGTCTTGATGACTATCTTAAACTGATAAATAGATTTATAGTTTGTAACACCTCTCACTACAATAAACAACAATACTCAATAGAAACACACCTAACCTAAGTAAAAAAATAACAAGACAACAAAGCAACAAGATAGTAGACTCTACTAATGCTAACAATTTATTGAAACAAGACAAACAAACTAAAACAACTAACCTGAGATCATATTCTTTCCTCCAAGGCCAAATTTCCAATAGTAACTTACAATGAGAATGAATTGCTCAATTTTCATATGTGAAATCTAAAATATGAAATTGAAAATTGAAAGATAAAAGGTTAGATTACATTTTTATGTTGGTATATTCCTTATTACCTTTACAAATTTTTGGAGATGATGATTCCTTATTAAAGCATTATATAGTTGGGATCATCATGCCCCAAACTTGTGTAATTATGTAGGATTATAATTTGGGAAGGCAACATCCCAACCCTATTAATGTGGGGAAAATTAAATAATTTATTAACCCAAATAACAATGCAAAAAATGATATAAATAATTGATCATGAAATATTCAACTCTAAAATAAAATAGTATGCATGTAAATGAGATAACCGATTAGGCAAGGTTCATTCAAAAATAAATAAACCACTACAGATGGCTTATATTTTTAAATGTAATGTTTCACTCAATTTATATGCATTTAAAACATCAAATCATGATCACAAAGGAATGAAAAATATTCATGCTCCCATCATGTGTGAAGTTTTTATATGTGTAAATTTGAACAATAACCTTTGTTCATTCAAATATAAATGTGTTGTCATGTATACATGTATTAACCATTATTTTGCCTCCTAAATGTATATGTTGAATTTAATAATGTGTATCCAAAATGTATGTGAATGTGAAAATATCAAATTTTGTTCCCATAAACTATTATGCATCTACTCATGCAAATGCCCCTATACTTTGTATCAATGTGTGAATGTATGTCATGTATTTAAAATAATATAATATATGAACCATATGAATATATAAAATATGTGACACCTATACACTTATCTATTTTTTTCTCATAGAGGCATATGTCTCTAAGATAAGCCCACTTTAATTCCCCATTTTGAGATGAGAGATATATCTTTTAATCCACTCATCTAAAAATAAGAATGAATTGTATTGTGTCATGGATAAAGATACCATCATATAATATCATTTTAACATGTGGATCACATATCATCAAATGAATGTATGTATCATCATGACATGAATGTGACATGTGGTGTGTAGGGAATGTGTCATGTCTAGGTAAGTATATCAATGAAGCATGTATTATAAATATTTATGAATATAAATATGTAGTAATAATGCATGATGTAATTCAAGTGTTGTTTTTCACGCATAGGATGGAAGGCCACATACAAGGTACATAAGATGTCACAATAATCAAGTCAAAATTTCACATTTAAGAAGAGATTAAAATATAAAAAACAAGGGACATCAATAGATGTCACATCAAGCAAGGCCAAAGGCCACACACACAATAGTCACACATAAATAAATATATTATTTAATAGAGTAAAAACATCAATGGAGCATGTAAATAATGAATAATATATACCATCAATGTGTATTAATGTCATATTGCATTAAAATGTCATATCATATGTCACTATGTACGAAATGAGTAACTAACAAGACATGTAAGAAATATAAGTGGTTCAACACGGTATAAGGTCATGGAAATATTTAACCTATAATAGTGAAACTTGTGGAATGGGATGCCCCTAATGTGGCCATTGGGTATAGTGAAAACTAATATTTGTGTCTCCATGTGTAACATGTATGCCTTACATAGCACTAGATATTGTGAAATGTGTGTGTGTATGTAAATAATGTGTCATCTACCAAACATGTTATAACTAACATTTTTAAAAATGTAAAATAGCCATCATGTCATGTTCAAGTCTTGAATTTGAATTTTTTGAATATTTGAATGTTTTTTTATTTTTTTATTTTTTATTTTAATATTTGAAATTTGAAAAAACTAACCAATGATGCACTTAAGGGGAGGACTATCGAAGGTACATGTATCAAGTGGTGGAGGGATACTTTTTCATAGATGGGATGTATCAAATAGGGATGGGTAGGAATATGATATATATTTATGTGGTGTGTCATGTCTATCATACTCAATGCTCATGGAATTTGGGGTATGATGAGTGGTTCTAGAAGGTTGAGGGTTTTTTAGTACCAACATGCAATAAGAAGGTTTTTAATTAATTATGTTCATTGTGGAACATTTTAAACTATCCATGGTTATAATTGGGTGTGTGTTTTATAATATGGTGCCCTCTATGGTTTCTTAGTAACTTTTTGATGTACTCTATGTGGAATAATTGGTTGTATAGATGGATCCTAAATGTGTGTAATTATTTCATAAAAGTTGAAGAAATAAGTAAATGTACATAAATCTTAATAATGAAAAACTATTGAGTAAAATTAGAATGTATATAATATGCAATAAATAAATTAAACTGATTCGGAACTTATTATAATGGTAAAAATGCTAAAAGTGGAAAATAAAAATCACTCAGTTGTAAATCAAACAATGTAGGATTAAGATTGAGACACTAAAATTGAATGTTAATATATGTTATGAGTGTGAATCTAGAATAGAGCTTTGGTTGGTCTTTGGCTAGTGATTTTTCATGATATGATCTTCTAGTGAAAAAATAGTTTGAAAATGTCGATTTATAGTGATATATTTGTAAATTCCTCAAATTTAGATTGTTAAACATGCAATATAAAGTATTTGGTGAATTTAAATTTGATCAATTGGTAATTATTTGGTAGGACAAGATGATAGGTATATTTAGATGTT